>JBBMEF010000021.1:4863451-4892373 GCA_037832685.1 Sicyos baderoa | reverse complement strand
AAAAAAAACCCCCCCCCCCCCCCCCCCCCCCCACACACACACACATACACACACACATATTATGTGTTTTTCATAAAGTGCGCTTTTTGGTGCGCTTTAAGCTTTTTAAAACACTGGCTTAGATGGCCACAACAACACCAATGATGAGAAAAAGACTGAGAATCAAATTGGTGTCAAAGAAGTAGATTTGAAAGGTCATTCATCAACATCGACTGATGGAAGCATTTAATATACAATAATTATTCTATTAAGGTGGGAACATGCACCTCTATATCCTTTTGGAATGATCCATGGTTATAATTGGAGCCTCTAGAAATATCATATCCCTTGATTTTTAACTTATCGGTCAGAAAAGGTGACACAATTCCTGACGCATGGGATAATTAATGGAGTATATGGAACCTCAACTTGAGTCTTTATCATAGGCTGGAATCGATCGCTCTGAACGAGAGGAGGATTATATGGCATTGAAACCTTGAAAAAGATAGAACATTCTTTACAAAATCCTTGCTCAAAAAGCTTATAGTGTAAAGTTTTAATCCATTGGCCCGATTTTTTATGTTGAATTGTGGAAGGGTCCTCGACCATAAAAGACCAGAATTTTTACATGGGAACATTATGATATGTTTTGGGCCTTAGTGTTATTAAGGAATAATATAGGGGTATGTTAGCAATTACTTGGGGAGTAAGTTAGGGTTTTATTATAAATAAGGAGGGTTGGGTAGTGTTTAGGCATCCAATTGTTCAATGAGTATTTGAGTTATTATTGTAGGGCTCGAGAGATTATCTTGAGAGGGAGGTTCCAAGACCTATCAAAACTTGGTTATCTTTATTTTATTTATATAATCTTTTACTTTTGATATAATCTAGATCCTAGATCATATCAATTGGTATAAGAGCAGTTCGATTCTTGGTTGTAGAGATGGATTGAGAAACTCTTCTTTTGATTCAAAAAGAGTTGCAAAGTTGTAAGGAATTGTGGGATTCTTTTAAAAAAGAATTCAAACAAGACCGAGAGGACTTTCGTAGGGCTCGAGAGATTCTCTTGAGAGGGGAGGTTCCAAGGCCTATCAAATTTTGGCTTATCTTTATTCTTTTACTTTTAATATAATCTAGATCCTAGATCATATCAGTCTAGGAGGAGTGAAGACTTGGATTAGGGTTCTTTTATTTTTTGGGAACCTTTCTAGAAAGAGAAGACAAACATGTTCTAGTTTAGAACTTGGTAAAGTTTGCCTTTAATATTTTACGATTAAGTAATAGAAATATCAAGTAAATTATTAAAATAGGCCATTATTATTGAATATCATAGCAATATAATTTAATGTTATATTAATCTGTTTTTGTCGATATACCTTTAATTTAAATTGCTATTATATTTTTATATAAAAAAGTGTTTTTCAAATAACATTACTTTAAAATAAAATAGTAATAAATAAGTTAAACTTTTATCGTGCACATTTTATTAACTTCTAGTAAATAACATTGAAGGAATGATATTTATTTTTATTATTTATTTGTGGGTGGGGCCTAATTCCTCCTCCCCTCATTCTCTTTGTGTAAACTCTTTTTTGAAAAATATCCTTTTTGCTACAAAAATCTCGTGGTAGTCAGGTTTATAGTTACCTTCTTTCATTCATTTAAATAAAAACTTTTATATTCTTCTTAGTCTTAGTAGACGTTGCCATATTAATTTTATTTGAACTCATTTCTTCTTAGTAGTGTATCATATAGTTTGAAACATGGATGGCAATCAGCGATAATTCTGTACTTACTAATATAACTGGAGCTGATAAATGTTTGGTTCTTGATGTAGTGAGCTTGAACAGTTTTGTACTGTTTTATATGAACTTTTTGACTAGCAGACTAAAATGGTCCTGGATGACTCTGAGTTTTTAATCCTACACTGGAACCCTTTCGTCTATTTTTTTTTTCATATTGTTTTCTGCTGCAGATTTCTGGAATAAGATTTATGTGGGAAAATATCATTCAATCAATAAGGAAAGTGAAGTCTGGTGATAAAGGTCTTGGATGCATTCTTGCTCACACAATGGGCCTTGGTAAAACGTTTCAGGTATTTGGTTCATCAATCACTATTTTCCTCGTTTATACATCTATCCGAAAAGTGGTTTGTGATTTTCCCTCTTTTTAAGAAAATAATACATAATTGATTCAAAGAACTGGAATAGGCAATCTTCAAAATGAACAATTAAAAAACTCACTTCATCTGCCAACTGTTTTAGGATATAATAAAAAAGATGTCTCTTGCTTCAAATAGTTCTAATTTGAAAGCTTTTTTTTTATATATCTGTGACTGTCCAGTCCAGTTTGCGCGCACCTCGACTAATGTCACGGGACATACCGCATGACCCTACAACATTTGGATGCCAAGGAAACCTATAGGAAATTGATTCCTAGGTAGCTGGCTACCATGGATTGAACCCAATTTTTAAATCACGTGAACTCGAAATTGCAATTAGAATTCAACGTTGTATGTAATCCTTCCCTAACTACAAGTAGTGCTAACCATCATGGGTAACCTAGTGGTAAAAAAAGTCTTAAAAAACCAAAAGGTTATGGGTTCAATCACGTGAACTCGAAATTGCAATTAGAATTCAACGTTGTATGTAATCCTTCCCTAACTACAAGCAGTGCTAACCATCATGGGTAACCTAGTGGTCAAAAGAGTCTTAAATAACCAAAAGGTTATGGGTTCAATCCATGGTTGCCACCTATCTAGGAATTAATTTACTATCGTTTGTTTTACAACCAAATTTTGTAATGTCTGGCGGTATGTCCTATGAGAATAGTCGTGGTGCGTGTAAGTTGACCTAGACTCACTGATATTAATCAAAAAATCTTGCGCGCACACCTTTACTAGTGTCACAGGACATACCGCCTGACCCTACAATATTTGGATGTCAAGAAAACTTGTAGGAAATTAATTCCTAGGTAGGTGACCACCATAGATTGAACCCATCACCTTAAGCATCTCAAGGCCCTCTTTAACCACTTAAACAAAAAATCTGTTTGCAATACTCTATAGATCATTCAATTTTCTTCTCATTGTGCATTTGCGATGGCTAAAACATTTTTAGAAGTGGTCCCGTAAATTATTTTCTTTCAAAATAAAGTATCAAAATTGAATTAGAATAAGAATGAATTGATAATTAATAAAATAATAAGAATTAAGAGATAATGACTGCTACACTTCTTTGATCAATGGAAGAAAGGTAATTATTAATCCTTCTAATTAACAGTACTTAAGTACAGTCCTTTTGCCTACTTTTTTTACTGCTGAGTAGTGAGTACAACATGTTTCTCATGGTTTTTGAGTACTATTTTTGCTGAATTAAACTATGGTATCAGGTTATAGCATTCTTATACACTGCAATGAGGAATGCAGACTTGGGTTTAAGAACAGCACTTATAGTCACCCCTGTTAATGTGTTGCATAATTGGCGGCAAGAATTCTTCAAGTGGAAGCCTTCAGAATTAAAGCCTCTTCGCATTTTCATGCTTGAAGATGTAACAAGGTGGAGATAAATTGATTGCTTTATTTATATATGTTTATCAAGATGGTTGATGCGCATTTTCAACGTCTCCAGTATATTGTGTGCATCATTTAGTCAATATCCTATACCCTAAGTTATAAATAAATAAATAACCCTTGAACGCCGACCTTACTTGAGCATCATCTGTTTTCTAGGTTGTACAATTGTGTCCTTGACCATATAAGAATACCCTTGAATTTTTCCTCGCAAATATATATATTCTTTCAAAACTTGCAGTATTATCATTGACCATTCGTAAATGTTTCAAAATCATAATTGGAGTAGAAAAAATGTTAGAATGTTGAACAAAAAGTTGGTGTGTCTAATGTGATGTATTTTTAGACTTTATCTAGACAAGCATCATTGATCACAGTCACCGCCATGTTATTTTAGTTTTGTGTTTTTGGCCTTTGTTTGTCTTAGGTTTGATGTTTAGAGTTTGTTGCGTATTTTTTGGCAGATTCATATCTGTTTTTTTGGAGTTTAGCTCTATTATTTTAAGCTTCTGGGTGATTTTAGTTGTTTATTGATACTTTTGATTTGATCGTTTGTATGGGTATCGTGGTCATAAATCAGCTCAAAGTTTGGAGTTATTTTTGTGGAATGTTACTACTGTTTGGAACCCCCTTTTATAGGCGGTCTCCCCAATTTTTTGGGCTATTTTTTTAATGCCCCTATTGTTCTTTCATCTTTTTTATAAGCTTGGTTCTTTATCGATAAAAAGGATAACAATATAAACTTCTATAGGTTTACCTAGTGGTAAAAAATGTTAGTTTAAATAATTAACAAATTGAAGAAAATGAGTTCAAGTCAGGGTGACCACATACCTAGAATTTATTATATTGAGTTTTTTTTTTGGCAACCAACGGTAGTAATGTCAAGTAGTTTTCTTATGAGAATAGTTTAGGTGGGTAAAGTTGACTTTAAGACTCATTATCTATAATTTACAAGTTACTAGGTTTCTGGTTACGACTGTCGACTTGAATTCTTTTTTGTGGTTGACGACTTTTCTTTCTTGCCAGGGAGAGGAGGGCAGAGTTGCTTGCTAAGTGGAAAGCTAAGGGTGGTGTTTTTTTAATTGGTTATAGTGCTTTCCGAAATTTATCACTCGGTAAACATGTGAAGGACCGACACATGGCTAAAGAAATTTACCATGCTTTGCAGGTGATTTCTTCTCATTGGTCACTCTGTTACCTTTAAAATCTCATCTTACACTACTGAATGATGGGGTTTGTAACGATTACTCCCCTAAATTTATCAATTACCTCGTAAGTTTTGCCAAGTGTTGCCATCAACCTTTAGCTTAAATTTGATTAATTACCCTGTAAAGTTTGTTAATAAAAAAATTTCACTTTCTCCTCTTCTCCAATATCCATTACTCTGCTTCCTTTCACAAAATGAGGTTCACAATGGAGATGTTTCGTTGATTATTTTCTCTTTTGCAAGCACTCTATGTCTTTCAGTTGTAGATGCTGGAAAAGTTCTTACTGCCCTAATTGTTTTATGCATTTAATGGTTTCTCATTTTATGGATATATACCATGTTTGGTTTTTATCTTCTTCTCTCCTTTTACCATGGACATTTAATTCATTTTCATTGTTTCAATGAGAAGTTTCCTAAAAATAAAAAACTTTTGATTTCAACATTGAGGTGGTCATCGACTCAATGTACATCTGTTTCTGATGTAGACTATCATGAGGCCCATTTAGTATTCTGATGAATCTGAAGGTACTTTAATGTTTTAAACAAAAGGTTTTCATGAACAAAAGGTGGCTAATACATATTTAAGGTCAGCTGCCTAACCCTATATCATTTAATTGTCAGGACTCAGGGAAACTTATAGGAATGCAATTCTCGGATGGGTGGCTAGTGGCCACCATAGATTGAACCCAAACGATGGCCAATAAGTGATGGCCAATAAGTGTTCTAACAATGTGAAATGAAACATCCTTCTACACTACATACATTAAGCCCCAAGTTAATTATGGCTAATGTTCAAAAAACAACACCAAATATGGAGTAAAACAAAAATACAAAAGGAACAAAAATAGAAGATAAAAGTACTAAATTTTTTAAAAAGAAAATAGAGAAGAAAAATAAAACAATGAACTACTGTTAGGAAAAAAAGTGTGCAAGTTTAAGTTAATGGCAGAAGTTGAAGTATGATGTTGAAACGAATGTTTCAAGAAGTAAATTTATCTTCAAATATCCTCTGATTTCTTTCAAACCAAGTATCAGAACAAGTGGCTTTCACTGCAGTGGATCAATAGAAGTGAAGTCATTTAACATACTCGAGAATTCTTTAGCAAAGTCAAATTGGAAGAATCTATGTACTAGAGTCTCAGCTTTTTGTGAACCGAGCAAGCTAATATTTACTCCCCATTCAATATGGATTTCTGGGTCAAAATTTCCATGCTTACAAGTGAGGCGGAGTATTAAGTATTGATAGAATTAGACTTACCTAACCCATTAGCTTAAGTATTTGAGTTGATTGATGATTTAACCAAATATAAGAAGTTTTGCTCCTCCAAGAGAGTTTTTTTTTTTCTGGTGAGGAGTCTTAATTATGTATTTAAGTATATTATTTACTTGGGTTCTTTTTGATAGTTTTACATAATTAAGGTTTCTTAGTACGTAGTAGTTTTAGGTCTTGTATTCCTAGATGTAAATTTTTTTATCAAAAATGAAATACTATTTTATCTCATTAAAGTTTACAAACTTATGGGTCTCTTGGACTATTTTTTTTTTCTTTTCCTAAAACTTCAAATTTCTTTTACGATTGCATAACCCCGTGGTGGAAAGTACCACTTTTACCAATAATGCTAACT
Organism: Sicyos baderoa; assembly: GCA_037832685.1. Lineage (NCBI taxonomy): Eukaryota > Viridiplantae > Streptophyta > Magnoliopsida > Cucurbitales > Cucurbitaceae > Sicyos > Sicyos baderoa. Next base: position 4,885,991 of record JBBMEF010000021.1, on the reverse strand, counting down.
CTTGTATGTATATGATTTTTGGTACCTTTTAATTGCCAGGATGGACCAGATATTCTTGTGTGTGACGAGGCCCACATGATTAAGAATACCAAGGCCGATACAACCCAGGCATTGAAACAAGTAAAAAGCCAGAGGAGGATTGCATTAACTGGTTCACCGCTACAGAACAATCTCATGGAGTATTTTTGTGTAAGTCATTGAAACAGTTACAGCAGCCGAAAAATCTTTATACATTATGCTCTTTTCCATGATATGGTTATTTGCACAGATGGTTGATTTTGTGAGAGAAGGTTTTCTGGGAAGTAGCCATGAATTTAGGAACCGGTAAAAGATTTCACCTTCAGTCTTTTTTTCTTCTGCCTTTTTGTCTTTTTATATTACTCTTCACATATTCTTCTTATGCAGCTTCCAGAACCCTATAGAAAATGGGCAGCATACTAATTCAACTTTGGATGATGTTAAAATAATGAACCAGAGGTCTCATATCCTATATGAACAGCTGAAAGGGTTTGTTCAAAGAATGGACATGACTGTGGTGAAGAAAGACTTGCCACCTAAAACCGTCTTTGTGATCTCCGTTAAACTTTCTTCCTTACAAAGGAAGTTATACAAAAGATTTCTTGACGTGCATGGGTTTAATAATGACAAGGTTTCAAGTGAACAGTTGAGGAAGAGGAGCTTTTTTGCTGGATACCAAGCACTGGCTCAGGTAGACTCATCACATTTTTTTCTGGATACGAAGCTATGTTCTGTGAATATATTTTGTGGCATGGGTAAAGCTGCAGTGGATCAATAGAAGTGAAGTCATTTCTACACATTACTTTTGTTCAATTTGATTGTTGCTGTTAAAGGTTGACTAGCATTTTTTTGGGTAAAGTGCTAGGGGAGTTCTTGAGAGTGAGAATTTCATTGTTCATGTCTTATATTAAAACAAATCTCATTGAATTTAGATTCTGTTTTTCATTTAATTTTTAACTTCGAAATTGGTTTCAGATTACAAAGGAAAAAGGATTTTAGGGTTGATGAAAAGAATAGATCCAAAATATGAAAAATAAGTTCTTGTTATTTTCCAAATACACTCTGCTTTTAGAAATTAAAACATTTTTTTCAAATCTTAAATTGTCAGACATATTTTACTGTTTTTTTTCTTCTTTCATGTTCATGCAACATTTATATCCCAAATTTGTTACACAACTTTCCCTTGGCTATTTTTTTCACTTCAATCCCTTGAACCATTGTTCTACAATGTTTTGCCTTTGTCACTGCCCACGTATGTTATCAAGTTCTTGTCATTATAGATTTGGAATCATCCTGGAATCCTCCAATTGACAAAAGAAGACAAATATTTTGTGAAGCGTGAAGATGCTGTTGAAAATTTTCTTGCAGATGAAAGCTCCAGCGACGAGAACATTGATGCTAATATCGGCATTGGAGGTATACTATATATATATATATATATATTTTAAATTGAACCCGATAAATAACAAAAGATTTTACAATTAAGCTCACTCGTGAGTTTTGAACTTGAGATCTCCAAGAGAGCATACCTTGGAGGCCCCAAGCGGCCAAGCCCTTGTCACCGAAGCCGCCACTTGGGGGTTGGATTTATGTTATAATTAATAATTGGAATTCTTTTATTTCTCCTTTCTAATTTTTATTGTTTTGTGTTTGTTTTTCATTTGTTCTCGACCTTGTAGAGTTGGTAACTTTTGAGCACTAATCTCTTTTCATTTACTATGTTTTAAAAAAGACACAAGAACCACAATAAAATATTCACTGTTTGAGGTTGTTGGTTTGAATTGCAGGTATAAATCTTTTAAATAAATAAATGCCCTATTTGAAGCTAGGGATATTAAGACCCGTTTGATAACCATTTGGTTTTGTGTTTTTTATTTTTCAAATTTAAGCTTATTTTTACTCAAAATTTCTACCATGTGTTCCACCTCTCCTATAATGTATCTATCTTTCCTTAAAGAAAGTAGGTGGATGTTAACCAACTTTCAAAAACAAAAACAAATTTTTATAAACTACTTTTTTTTGTTTCCAAATTTTGGTTTGGTTTCTATAAATATCGGTAAGATGTAGATATCTAAGTAACAAAAAACATGTGGTAAGGTAGTTGTTGTAGGCTTAAATTTCAAAAACCAAAAACAAAAAACCAAATGGTTGTCAAATGGGGCCTAACTTTTTCGTTTTTTTTTTCACATTCTAATTATCTATTTCTGAAATTTGTCGTTTTTTAACCCTTGTTTCATTTATCTTTGCTGTGCTTGAGGTGTTAAATGATTGTCCGGATATTTTTTTGATTTACAGAGAAGCCAACTAATGGCAATGGGAATCATCAGGATAAATTTGTTGGTGGCTTCTTCGTTAAGGTAGGAGTTATTACATACCATCATGTTATTTCATATTTTCAACTTGTCAATCATTGGTCTTATTTATATTCTTGTTAAATGTTTTGTATAAGCATGTTAAGTACTTACCATCAGTAACGCCCTTTTATTTCTTGTAGGGTTGGTGGAATGGTCTGCTGCACGCTGGTAGTTACAAGGAGCTGGATTACAGTGGCAAAATGGTTTTGCTGCTAGAGATCTTAACTATGTGCTCTGAATTGGGGGATAAGGCATTGGTATTCAGCCAGAGCATTCCTACGCTTGACCTAATTGAATTCTATCTTTCAAGATTGCCCAGGAAAGGAAAAAGAGGAAAGTTTTGGAAGAAGGGTAAAGATTGGTATAGGTATGTGTTAGAATCGACCAACTTTTATTGAAATAAATCTCTAGAGAGAATCTCCCTTAGAGTCTATAAATAGGATAAGTTAGGTCATTTATTGGCATTCAATTATTTTGTAGTCATTGGAACTCTTTGGCTCTAACTTATCCTATTTATAGACCTATCCTATTTTCTAATCCTAAAAGGAATCCTTAATTAATAATCTATTTCCTAATCCTAAGAGAAACCCTAATTGATAATAATAAATCCTATAACATGATAAAATCCTATTCTAATCCTAATAATAATAACAAAATAATACTAATTAATAAGCTCCAATCTCTTCACTTCTTATTGCGCCTCGAATACACTTTCACTGCTCTCGGGATCGTATCAATACTTCCCCCCCCCAAAGAGTCACCTTGTCTTCAAGGTGAAACTTTGGAAATTGCAGCGCGAGATTTTCGGCGGACTCCCAAGTAGCATCTTCTGGCGGCGATCCGTTCCACTGAATCAGAACATGACGAGATCCACTGACTTGCACATTTTCTCGCACGCCCAAAACGGCCTTAAGGCCGACCACAACTCTTAAATCGTCCCCCACTAGAGAATGTGTGGACATAACCGCCACTGATGTTCCCACAACTTTCCGCAGAACTGACACATGGAAAACTGGATGGATCCTCACCGCTGATGGCAGTTCCAATTGATAAGCCACAGGGCTCACTCGCGTCAATATAGGATATGGACCTTTAAACCTCGGAGCTAACTTCGGGTGTCTAAGCAGTGCCAATGACGACTGTTGATAGGGACGTAGCTTAATGTAAACTAAGTCATCTACCTCAAACTCCACATCGCGGTGTTTAGAGTTCGCCCGATCGGTTATTGACTTCTGTGCTCGCAATAGGTTACTTTTCAATGTCTCCAATACTCGATCTCGATCTAACATCAAGGAATCCACTGCCTCAATCGGGCTGGCCCCTTGATCATACCCCAATATCGACGGCGGAGCACGACCATAAACAATCTCAAATGGAGTCAACCTGTGGACGAATGATAGGAAGTATTAAAACTGAACTCAGCCCATGCCAACCACTGATACCAAGCTTTAGGTTGGTGAATCACAAAGCAACGGAGATAAGACTCTAAACAATGGTTCACAACCTCTGTCTGCCCATCAGTCTGTGGATGATATGTCGTGCAGTGGCAAAGCTTCGTACCCGAAGCTTTAAATAACTCTTCCTAGAGCAGACTAGTAAACACTTTGTCGCGGTCCGACACAATGCTCTTAGGAATCCCATGCAACCGAACCACCTCACGTATAAATACCTTTGCCACCGACAAAGAAGTGAAAGGATGTCGAAGGGCCATAAAATGGGCATACTCCGACAAGCGATCGACCACCACCAAAATTGTGTCATATCCGTCCGATCGTGGTAGACCTTCCACAAAGTCCATTGAAATATCCTCCCAAACTCGCTCGGGAATCGACAGTGGTTGTAGCAGCCCCGTAGTGGACAGTGACAGATGCTTAGCGAGTCTCGGATAAACTTCCTAAGCGAGTCTCTGATAGGTCTTCAAGACCTCAAAATGTCCCCCGATCGCGCCCCCATGAAATTCTAAAAGCAACAAAGGAATCGTCGGAGACGTTGGAGGCGACACCAGTCGGACTTGGTATAGCAGAACTCCTCCTACAAGTGAGTACCCAGGCGGACTTGGTATAGCAGAACTCCTCCTAATCCTCAGCTATTTTTGACAACTTCTCGTCTTCTCTAACTTGTTGCGTAAACACGACCTTGTTTATTCTGGCTACCACACTCAACATTCCGTATTCAGATAACAGGGGCATACGGGATAGTGCATCCGTTGCCTGATACTCAAGTTCCTTCTTGTATTCAATGCTAAAGTCATACCCCATGAACTTGACAATCCATCGCTGATAATCACCATCCACCACTCTTTGTTCCAAGATGAACTTAGGACTTTTCTGGTCGGTACGCACAATAAAATGGTGACCCAATAAATAGGCCCGCCAATGTTGCACGACAAACACAATTGCCATCAACTCGCGCTCATAAACAGGTTTTGCTCGATCAGTCACAGGTAGTGCCTTGCTGAAATTGGCAAACGGTTGCCCTTGCTGCATGAGCACAACACCGACCCCAATTCCCGAAGCGTCGGTCTCTACTACAAATTGTTGTTCAAAATTAGGTAGGTGTAACACTGACACACTACTCATAGCGTGTTTCAGCCTTTGGAAACACTCTTCCGCTACTGCACCCCATTCAAACTTCCCTTTCTTAAGCAACTGGGTCAAGGGAAAAGCTATGGACCTATATTTGGACACAAAACGACGGTAGTACCCCGTCAATTCGAGAAACTCTCGTAATTCTTTGATGTTTTTAGGGCTCGGCCAGCCAACCATTGCTTCGATCTTAGCCGGGTCTGCTGACACCCATTCGGCCGGTATAAAGTGCCACAGATATTCAATGCGCTGCAACCCAAAATTACACTTCTTGGCATTGGCAACAAAGGCATGCGTCCGAAGTATACTGAGAACCTGAGCCAGATGCTCCTGATGATCCTGGAGAGTCACACTATAGACGAGTATATCGTCAAAGAAAACCAACACATACTTTCGCAGACAAGACCTCAAAATTTCATTCATCACGAATTGAAAGGTCGCGGGCGCGTTACGCATACCGAAAGGCATGACCACAAACTCATAGTGGCCTTCATGGGTTCTAAAGGCAGTCTTATGAACATCAGATGGGTTAACTCGGATCTGGTGATATCTTGCATTTAAGTCGATTTTTGAAAAAATCGTGGCCCCATGTAATTCATACAACAATTCATCTACAAGAGGGATTGAGTACTTATCCGGCACTGTGGCTAGGTTCAAAGCTCAATAGTCGACACAGAATCGCCAACTTCCATCTTTCTTGCGTACCAACAACACCGGACTCGAAAACGAGCTAGTACTAGGGCGGATTACTCCTGCCAACAACATCTCTCAAACTAACCTCTCAATCTCGTTATTCTGGTACTGTGGATAACGGTAAAGCCGTACATTCACTGATCACAATTCTGTTGGGGCGGTAAGGTTTTCAGTGATTAAAAAACACAGGAATACGATTCATTTAAAGTATGCAACTCATTAGGTACTTGGGACAAGTCAGGAAAGACGTTCTTTTGTGGGACGTCAGGCTTTGGAGCCGCGATCATATTCAATTCTACTAACAAGCCTTGGTCTTCCGGTCGTAAGGACTTCATCATGGATTTCAAAGAAACCCGCGCCTTGACCAGCCCTGGGTCTCCTTGCAATTCCATCTTCCATGCCCCCACAACAAAGTTCATCTGTAATGAGCGAAAATTGAACTCAATATTTCCTAATGTCTGCAGCCATTCAACCCTTAGCACCACATCTTCATTGCCCAAAGGCAATGGAAAAAAACCATTCACAATCTGTAACTCTTCCAGGCATAACCCCCTGACGGCTCCACAGACAGTTTCAACTTGGACACAATGACGTCAGAGATAAAATTATGTGTAGTCCCACTGTCTATTGAATCTACCAACTTTTATTGAAATAAATCTCTAGAGAGAATCTCCCTTAGAGCCAAAGAATTCCAATGACTACAAAATAATTGAATGCCAATAAATTACCTAACTTATCTTATTTCTACCTAAAAGGAATCCTTAATTAATAATCTATTTCCTAATCCTAAGAGAAACCCTAATTGATAATAATAAATCTTATTACATGATAAAATCCTATTCTAATCCTAATAATAATAACATAAATAATACTAATTAATAAGCCCTAATCTCTTCACTTCTTATTGCGCCTCGAATACACTTTCACTGCTCTCGAGATCATATCAGTATGCAATTTTGAAAACTATTATTGTTGATTTATTTCATTTCAGAATTATTTTCCCTCTATTTAGATTACAATAAGGTGTTTTGTTTATGGTTTGCAATATAGAATTCTAATTTCCACACTGGTATTATTGTTTGATTCCTTGTATTGGTGTGGGGATCTGGAATTAGGATTCCAAACCCCTGTTTTGCAAATCACTAATATCAATGAGACAACCTAAAAAAACAGTTTTCCCAAAAATGGGAATAAGTATCTTCATTGACTTAATATAACAGTAATAATGATATTATTCATTAATATGTTTTCTGAAAAGTATTAATATAATATTTAAATAATTATTATACATACTAATACTAGTAATACTAGTATTAATAATAATAATAAGAAGTTATGGGATATTCTTTTTTAATTGTTTTATTTTTAATCAGCATAAATTTTCCCTGAAGTTAGAATAGAACAAACCAAACACCATTTCTGGAATAAGATTCTGGCAAACTAAATACCATAATCATTGATTCCGAGGGATCCAGATTACTGTATTGGATTCTAAACTGCAAAACCAAATGCCCCGGAAGGGTTTTGGGGGGAGAGCGAGAGGTAAATGATGATATCTTGATGACCTTTCTCGTAGATTAGCCTACCTAGTGAGGTGTTTCTGTATGAATGTTGTTTTAAGTTCAGTTTCCCGTGGGATTTACCTTGATATTGGGGTCCATGGTGGTGGGTTGTTGTATTATATTCTCGTAAATCGAACATCATCCAAATGTGTATTGATGCGTGTCCCTAAAATTTATGTTATCTTACAACAATTTTTATTTGTTTCCTACTCTTATACTGTTTTTATTTCACCCCTTTTAGAGTTTGTGTCCTCAACTTTTTTTTGTGAGAAGTTTATTTCTGGTTAGAAAAAATTGTAAAAAGACAAGGAGAAAAAAAAATTAATTTTCAATACTTCTTTCTTGACAGGCTAGATGGAAGAACTGAGAGTTCTGAAAGACAGAAGATTGTTGAGAGGTTTAATGAGCCTCTAAATAAGAGGGTAAAATGTACACTGATATCAACTAGAGCTGGATCATTGGGCATCAACCTTCATTCTGCTAACCGCGTTATCATAGTGGATGGTTCTTGGAATCCAACTTATGATCTTCAGGCCATTTATCGAGCGTGGAGGTAATTCAGTTCTCATTCTTTTCCACTTTTTACCCAACAATAAATGTCTTCGAATATTCAATGGCCATGACAGACCTGGATGTATCTTTTATTTATTACCCAAAAGAATCTTTCCAAGTGGGCATTCCATGAGGAACTTAGTGTTTTTTGGTAGGAACGATTTGGGTGAGTTGTTTTTTATTATATATATATATATATTTTAAATAACATTTTGGTGAGTTAATGAAACTTTCCTTCATATAATAATTCCAGTACCTAGAATTAGTGGTAAATTAAAATAGGAGGGAAGATTCAATCTCAAGTTTGTAATCTTTGGGTAGATGTATTCTTCATGCCAAAAATATGTAGTATATGGTTGTATACAGTCCCCTTGGGGTGGCACGGTGGTTGAAGGCTTGGGCTTTTATGATGTGTTCTCCTTTAGGTCTCAAGTTCGAGACTCACATGTGACATTAAGTTGTAGACACCTGTTGTGTCTCCATTCGTTTAATGTCTTCGGTGCCTGGCTTAGGGACTAGCGTGGTTACCCCGGGTATAGTGGAGTGAAGTTCCGATTTTCCGGTTCCAAAAAAAGTAAATATGTATAGTTGTATGCATTGGCCTCCTTTATCCATGTCTATTAGAGGATGGTGTAATGAATAGTTTATGTGGCTGTTTTTTTAAACTAAGCCATCGGTCAGCTTCAATTTTATCTCAAGCTTTAAAATCTTTAAAATGGTAATATCTTTATGAATGATGGAACATGTTCCCACTTAACAAGCATCAACTGCGCTACGTATGTCTTCAAAATCGGTTGGTTCTAACCCGGATGCCTTATTTTGGCCACTCGAGCCTTCTGGCTGTTTCTCAGTCAAATCGGCTACGGCTTTCTTGGGTTCAAGTTCTCGGCTGGACAAGGACATTTACAAGGCCATTTGGAAGTCAAAAAGTCCAAGGAAGATCAATGTCTTCATCTGGATTCTCTTAAATAGAAGAATTAACTCAGCTGATATTTTGCAAAGAAAATTGATTCACCTACATCTCCAGCCATTTGTTTGTCACCTATGCTTCAAAGCCTCCGAGGACGGCTTCCATATACTTTTCTCCTGCTCCTTTGCTTTCAATTGCTGGAAGAGTAAATCTCCACTGCTGATGGATGTGTAGAGTGTATCTACACATGAACACGTGGCAGAAGGAGAACCTCACAAATAACCATATTAGCAACAATATCACTTGCTCTCATCTACAATTTGCGGATGACACTATCATTTTCTCTACTATGAAAAAAGACTCACTTGAAAACATGATTGATACGGTGGGCAGCTTTGAAAGAGCATCGGGGTTGAATGTGAATTGCAATAAATTTGTCCTCTCAACCATTAATCTTGACTCAAATGCCGCCATGAGTATTGCTGCCCCCTTTGGTTATAAGTCTGAAAATTGGTCGACTTCTTACCTGGGGCTCCCTCTGAATGGCAATTCCAAATCTGTAACTTCTTGGACTCATGTTATTGAAAAAATTGAGAAACGCTTGCATACGTGGGGTCCTTACACATCTCAAAAGGGGGTAGGTTGACTCTCATTCAAGCCACGCTTGCTAACATGTCTATGATATGATCCAGGATCTAGATCATATCAAAAGTAAACTATTATAAATAAATAAGGTAAATTCCCAAGAACCAGAGCATAAGCCTCAAGTTTCTGGATATACTAACAATGATCTACTCTACTCTATTTATAGGGGAAAATTCCTAGTGTTGCCCTAACCTATGAAAAGACACAAACGCCCTTTATAATTAAATAATATAATAAACTAATTCTTAACTCCCAAGTCGGATCGTATCAGCCTATCTATTATCTATCCTTGTACCTCTCTCCTACTAAAGTTACTAAGATGATTGAAAAGCTTTTTCAAAACTATTTATGGAGAGGAAAGGAAGGTGGTAAATCTAGCCACCTTATTGCCTGGGACAAAGTGAAACTTCCTATTGAAGAAGGATGTCTTGGCATGATTGATATCCATAAGAAAAACATTACTCTACTTGCCAAATGGCATTGGAGATACGCTCATGAAAGAGAAGCTCTATGGAGAACATGTATTGAGATTAAATATGGTCCTACCAATCATACTCTCATCGCTGGTCATAAAGGAATTAGATTGTCTAAAGGCCCATGGAGGAACATCGATAGATGGAAGCACTTGATTCTTTCCAATATTTCTTATTCGGTTAAAGCGGGAAGAGAAGCACAATTCTGGCATGATAGATGGTCTGGTACTATGTCACACAAGCAATCATCTCCTCTTCTCTACAATATTTCTATGAACAAACAGGCCACCGAGAGTGAGGTATGGGATGAATCTGCTAATTTTTGGGACTTAAAGATCCGTAGAAACTTAAAGATTCATGGAAGTGGTCTTTGAATAAAGATGGATGTTTTTCCACCAAGTCCGGACTTAATCATCTATCATCCACAAATGATAAGGATAAATCAGATTTTTATGTTGAAATATGGAGTGGCCATCATCCCAAAAAGGTGAATTTTTTTATTTGGGAGTTAAGTCATGGAGCTATCAACAATCATGAAGTTTTACAGGCTAAGTGGCCAAATATGGCTCTTTCTCCAAACAGATGCTCTCTTTGCCACATTGACACAGAATCACAAATTCACCTTTTTAGTAATTGTAAAATGGATGATGAAATTTGGTTTTTTTTGTTTGACTCTTTCGGATGGAAGACTGCTCGTCCTGGAAATATTAAAGACTTGCTTATATATATCATTCATGGCCATCCCTTTCATGATGAGAAGAAAATATAATGGCAGCAATTCATCTTTGCATTTTGGTGGAAGCTATGGAATTTGCGGAATGATGATTCATTTTCAAAGAATCAGCGCCACACAGAGCATCATTGATTCAATTACTTTTCTTGCTATGTCATGGGTCCATTTATTTCCTCATTTCAAATATTATAGCCTATCTACTCTTATTTATCATTGGAAAGGCTTTATGTAACCCATGTTTTTTGTAACTTTTTCATTTTATCAATGAAAGTTTTCATTTCCTAAAAAAAAAGAAAAAATTATCATAACGGTATTTTTAACCTTGCAGGTACGGCCAAAAAAAACCTGTGTTTGCCTACCGATTTTTGGCACATGGAACAATGGAAGAAAAAATTTACAAACGTCAGGCATGTAAAACATTTCTTTACATTTTATCATTATAGACCACGGGTTTTTTCTTTTTTATTTTTATGTACTTACATTTGATTAGTAATAAATTTGATAGGTAACAAAGGAGGGACTGGCTGCAAGAGTCGTTGATCGCCAACAGGTACACCGAACTATTTCTCGGGAAGAAATGTTGCATCTTTTTGAATTTGGTGATGATGAGAATCCTGAGGCTTCCACTGAGTTGGACCAAGAAAATGGACATCAAGAAAATGGGCTGAAGCAGAAAGGGCCTCTTTCCCTTGGAAGTTGCTCATCTGATAAGTTAATGGAAACTTTACTTGGCAAACACCATCCAAGGTAGATTCTTTGAACGTACATATCATTTCTATATATAAAACTAGTACGTTGAAATGCCCTTATTTGTAAGAACCTTATGGAGAAAATTTGAGTCACAATGTTTGACGAAAGTGGGAGTTATAAGGATCTGAGACTAGAAAACTTCGCCAGCAATTACTAACAACATGAACTAATTTAAATTCTAACTTTCTCTAAGGACCAAATTTATAATTTACCTGTTCTATAATCGTGAGATCACCCCTTCTTTTCTTGGATGAAGATGCCATCTCTCTGTTTTTTTTTCATATCCGGAAACGGACCAGCTTTTGCGCTCCTCAACTAATATCACGGAACATACTGTCTGATCCTACAATATTTAGATGTCGAAAATTTTAGAAAATTAATTCCTTGGTAGGTGGCCACCATGAATCGAAGATGCCATCCCTTGGCTGGCTAAATGAGTGTTTGTGATCCAGGGATCTAAGTTCTGACATATCTTAAAATTCTGGTTCCTGATCAAATTCCTCTACCGCTGCCCGTAAAACATGACCCTTAGCCTTCAGTAAAATTATTGGCATCCCTTAGCTTACCAAGACAGTAGCATTGAAAATAGGATATGACTTTTTATTTATTTGAATATGGCCTGATTTTGTGATTTAGATTTCACCAAGTTTCTCGTGATATAGCACTGATACCCTCTCTTCATTCAGGTGGGTTTCCAATTACCACGAGCACGAAACGCTACTGCAAGAGAATGAAGAGGAAAAATTATCCAAGGAGGAGCAAGACTTGGCATGGGAAGTGTATAGAAAATCATTAGAATGGGAGGAAGTGCAGAAAGTTTCACCAGGTGATATTATATCCGAGCAAAAGCTAACCACATTAAACGTCCCACGTCCAGTACCGAAGACGACAATGGATCTGGCACAGTCGAAGGCGAGGAACCGATTTGTGATTCGTAAATGCACTAATCTTTCTCACCTGCTGACACTCAGAAGTCAGGGAACAAAGGTTGGTTGCAGTACAGTATGTGGGGAGTGTGCACAAGATATTAGCTGGGAAGAGCTCAACAAAGATAGCAAGTTAGGGAAGTGAAGAACAGCTTCTTCCATTTTGTTTATTGCCTCTGTAAGTGCAATTCTTCTAACAGAATACAGCAATTCCTTATTGTAACATGAAGCCCCAACTTCATATCCTCTTTTATTATTGGCATGTCCACTTCCTCATGCCTTATTTTGGCTCATTTGTTTTTTTATCCTTTCTTTTGGCATCAATATGAAAGGGTCTTTTTGTGTTTTTTTTGGTTGGGGGAAGGAGTTATTAGAGAGAAGGGTATGAAATTGATATTGGTCAAGTGAAACTATGTATGTATTAATTTGTTTCTTATGATCATTAAATGCTTAATTTGAATGAAATAGAGGCAGATTGTACCTATTACATTTAGATTAATTGCTCTTGACGTTATTTTTTTTTTTTTTTTGGAAAAGGAAACGAACCAAGTGTCCCAATATTTGAATTTTTAGTCGAATTTCACAAGTTTGTTTTTCAAAAACTATTTTCAATTTTTATGACTATTATATTTATGTCTACTCTGACCACTAAGCCATATTAAAATTCGATTGATTCAGTTTCAGTTTTAATAAAATCAATAGGAAATCTGTTGTACATACTAAAGTCTAGCTTCTCTATTTTAATTCTAGCAACTTTTTAAAAATATGTCATATACAAAGTATTTCAAATTTTATTGTTTTCAATCAAGTTAATGCAAGGTATTTCAAATTTTATTGTTTTTAATCAAGTTAAGTCATTAGTTAATTGAATCCGTTTTTGTTATATGTGAAAAAGAAGTCTAATTTTTAAGATTAGTTTTTTTATTATTATTATTTTGTTATATGCAAAGATTGTGATATTTGAATTCATGATCTCTAGATTAATGAATATATACTAATGTCACTTTCGATTAGAAATAGAAACTAAATCAATATAGAAGATGCTCTCTCGTATAGAAGATAGTTGGGCAAGGCTATTTCTAGCTTACTATGTTAGAAGATGCTTAACGGTTTATTTGAGTATGTGACAAGTGTCAGTGCTTCGGCACAATTTATCATCAATCATTCAAAATATGCTATGTGAGATAAGGCTTAGTTGTTTTACCGGATGACAAAATATGTAGAGTTTAAATGTTGGATAAGGTTGAGTTGTTTTACCTCACGACAGATGCATTGTGTTTAAATGTCGGATAAGGCTTAGTTTGAGACCACTCAAATGTGCATAAAATCACCTAATGTAAAAAGACATTATGTCGAAATGACGATGTCCACCTAACGTTGAATTGTTAGATAAGACTTAGACAATTGAGCTACCCAAACATCACATAGTCGAAAATACATTTGAGCGAGAGAAATTTAACGTACCTCCTATTTCATTCTAATAAATGAAGATTTTGCAATGCAAGTACAGATGAAAAATTAAGGGAAACTAAAATGTGATTACAAAGACTGAATTTTAAAATAAAGTGAAAGACATGCTAGCATTAAGAGGCTCCAATCAACACCCACTTCAACTTCTCTGAGAGGCTCGTGCGCTTGACCCAAGCTGGCCAGAACCACCCCGCGTCACATTCCATCTCGTACCTCTTCGGGGTGCTCACGATCAACCATCGGCTCATCATTCTTGAATTGCTTTACTATCCAAGACACTCCTCTCCTCATAATGTGGGATTTCTCAACCTACCCTGCGCTTTCTTCAGCTCGCCCCAAACTTGGTAGCTATCTCTGCCTCAACCCTCCATAGACTAGCTTCATATATGACTAAAACAAAAGAAAACGATATCAGATAACAAGCAAGAAAAAAGATAGGGAAAAAGTCAAGTGGAGCAAACATACTTGATAAAACAATCCAGCACCCTCAGCGAGGTTACTGACTGTGTCCTCTACAAACACGAGAGACTCTATCTCGGTTACCCCACCCCAACGGTCGAAGGTGTTGGTCAAAAAATGAATCGGGTGAGGATTTTTGTATTTCATTTTTGCTGGATATATAAAACATTCGAAGTTGTTATTTAGTTTGTGAATCTTAATTATATTTTTTATATTGATAGCTTTTTTTGTTCTTTGTTGTTTCTTATTTTCGAGATTGCTGATATGTAATGTTCTCTACATCTTCTTACTCTGTTTTTGTTCTTTTCGTTACAAACATGAAATAAGCGCATATAGGTGAGAGTCAAGGATAAGAGTGTGTGTTGCATGTTCTTTAACGCGAAGGATGTTGAGTTATTTATGGTAGCCATTTTAACTAATAACATGTTTCGATTGATCATCTATTAATGTTTGTTTTTCCCTCAATCAAAAGAGAGAGAGGTATAGAGACATACTATCCATGTTCATTAGCTTCATGTTCAAGATTACTTGCATGTAGAAATATCCATTTTCTCTGTGGAGCCGAGGGTGAGAATGCATTCACCATCCCAATTTAATCTTTATAAACTTTTTTAATAATTAACTATCTAAATAAAAATCACTACATTTTTTTCATGAAAAATCATCTATTTAAAAAATGTCATTGAAAAAAATCTTATAAAATTCAGATTAGAAAAAGTAGAAAAAGTAGAAAAAAAAGGAAAAAAAATGGGGGAAATCCCCCATGGTGAATCCCCGCTCTAATCCCGGCAAAAAAAGAAAAAAAAAATTGTGAATTTCATGGGGACGGGGATTGAATTTGGTGGCGAGGACGAGGACAGGGAACCCATTCTCCAGCCTCGCCCCGCCCCGTGAACATCTCTACTTACATGTTAAAGGGGTAGATTAGAGGTAATCATCCCACTAGTGCACATTTCATTGTTTTAATGTTTCGAATATAGAGCAAGAGTTTATGTTCCTAGTGAAAGCATCTTGACAAAGAACATATGATAACATGTTGTGTGGAATTCACTTCTCATCATAAACTTACCTTTGATGCATGTTAATCGCATTCGCAGACCTTAACCTGAGCCAGCTTATCTTTGAATTGAATTATTTCCTCTATTTTTCTGCATTTACGTTTTCAGTTCATTTCCTTCCTAACGAACGTATGTAGACATTATGACTATTATTTACCGGTGTTTCTACGAAGTTTAAAGCATTGCATGTGCTACTTTTTTATGTTGTCATTGTTTTCAGCATCTGTTCGACTATTGTGATTTCATAATTTTCAACCTCTTTTGTAATTTAGATAAACACCAGAACTCCCTTTATTTTTTTGCACGGTGGTTTTTACCAACTCAAATTCAGATAACTCTGGTCCCTGAACATAATGACTTCTAAACTTATCACTTGATTGCAAAACAACTACGGTACTTACGTATTAATCTGTTGAATGCTTGGAACATTACATTTTGTGTGAGCTAAATGTTCAAATATTATTGAATAATAATAAATAAATTTGTCACTAATTACTTTATACCTACTTAGAAATTTAGAGGTTATAGGCATGTTGGATCGATATGACAACCTTAGAGGGGTGAATAGGTTTGCTTAAAATTTTATAAATTTTTTTCTAATGTGAGCCCAATTAAACAAATCAATTTAATCAAGAATACCATAGAAATTACCAAAGATAAATTTTAAGTATCATATTTAATTATAATATTAAGATTAATAGATAATATGTCAAGATAAAATTATACCAACCAAAATAAACATATTAGAACAATAAATTAATTGCAAAAATAAAGAAGATAAGAGTAGAGAAATTGACACCGTGAATTTATAGTAGTTCGGCACACATACTCTACTCCCCCAAGCTCCTCTTAGGTATTCCACTAAAACAATGAAGACTCATTCCACGGCTTAGAGTCAAATCGTTACAACGTTCCTTTTGCGGGTGCAAGAACAAACCTGATATTTTCCACGGCTCTTACAACCTCTCTTTTTATGGATCAAGAGAAAATCGTACAATGATTTGGAAATGTAATATTAAGATGATCAAACTCTCTCAATGAATGGATTTACAAATTTAACTCTCACAAATCAATCCTCACAATGCAATAATTTCTCTCTCAATAATAAAATGAAAATAAATAAATTGAAAGCTTGGAGAGAGCAACAATGAAAAATTCTTTATTATGAAGGATAGAAAATATGAAACTTGGTGTCTACATTTGGTGGAGAAGATGAAGCTTAAATCAACACAAATATGTAAAATTATCGTTAGACACAATACATAATAATATCATAATATTCAAAATTATTGTTAAACACAATGTATAATAATATTATAATATTCAAAGTTACCATTGACACAATAAAATAATAATAAATTATAATATTCAAAAAGCTACATGTAAACAAACACATAAAAGTTATATACCAACATATAACTTTCTATGTATAAAAAAAAACATATAACTTTCTTTCCCCTTTGAACAAGTTATTGATGATATTATATATTCAAAAAGTTGTATTTGGGCAAACACATAAAAAGTAATATAACAATATATAATTTTTTTTACCTCTTAAAAAAGTTATCATTAGACACATGTTCAAATAATAATATAATAATGTATATTTCATTTTCCTTTTTCTTTTATTTTCTTTTCACCTTAACTTTTTAAAACACAAAAAAATTCATGTGTCAAATATCCAAGTCTCTACCTGTCACGCTTGGATTAGCCAATTTTTCTGTGTCAGCACGTCAAAATTTACCATTCCAACTCGTTTAGACCGTAACTTTTTCGTTTCAACTTCGATTTGAGTAATTCAAAATGCATTCGAATTGTTATTTCAAGCCCTACATAATGGATACTTCAAAACACTAAATTTGTTATTAAATAAATTTTAAGTTTGTTATCATCAAAATTTTAATTCATTAATGAATTAAAATTCATTAATTTGAGATGGTCAAAAAGCCAATAGATCTAGCTACCTAAAAATTAAGGTAAACTTACTAGATGAATCAAATCTATAAAATAATTACAAATATGGTTTATTTTTTTATTAAAAAAATAGGAAATATAGTCATAGGGTACTAATGACTATATTTTCACTAATTACTTTATATCTACTTAGAAATTTAGAGGTAGGTTATAGTTCAATCCATGATCTAACAACCTAAAATTTAAGAGAAACTTACCATATTATTAAAATCTAGAAAATAATTATAAATATGGTCAATTTTTTTTAAAAAATAATAAATATAGTCATTGGGTATTAATGAATATTATCACATGTTTTCTTATAATATTGTATTAATAAGTAATCATAATATTCAATACTATATTAATGAGTATTTATAACACAAATTTCCTAAAAATTAATAAATACTGATTTCAAGTGTCTTTGAGTACCACACAATCTTTTATTAATTATTTTAGATAAATTATAAAATATATTCCTGAATTATAAAATTTGTGTCCATAATAATTTTAAGTTTTAAAAATACCTTTGAATTTTAATAAGTGTTAAAAATGCCTTTACTATTGAATTTGAATGGAAAACCCGTTAAAATTTTCTTTAAAAAATATCATTGTTTCTTTAAAAAAAAAAACAAAAATACCCTTGGTTTCAGACACTTTAATTTGTGTATCCACTCTAACGATATATCCTGGTATCATCGTTTAGGGAAGGGCCAGTAGTGTCCCAATATATGGATACGAGCTCCGACTCCCGGTCATTAAAAAAACACATTTTCTCTTGAAAAAATGTTGAAAAAATGTTCATAGTTTTTATTAATGAAAAATGTTAAAGTTGTGTTTCAAATAACCTAATCATTTAATTGTAATTTTTTTTATCAATATATTCTTAACTTATGAATATTTATGATCTTTATGTCGGTTTAATTAATTAAATTATTAGTCTTATGATTAAAATTAATTTCTTTAATTTATTTCTACCATGGTTATTCTTTTATCATTTAATTTATGTTTTTTTTATCATAAAACCCCATCAAATGTTATAGCTCACACTAGTTCATATTTTTTAATTTGTTATACAATATAACTTGCTTTAAGTTTTCAAGTTTTAATGTCATATTAAAAAGTTGGTCTTAACTAAATGGGTCGGTAGCGTAATTGATAATCTAGTTTGGTGTTAAATCATTTCCACTCCATGATCATATGGTCGAAGTTTCACTTAAGAAAAAAAATATATATGTTAAGTTTTTTATTTTTTTATTTTTAAATTACACTTTCTAACTCCTATAGTTTCGGCCTCATTTGATAACCATTTGGTTTCTTGTTTTTGGTTTTTCAAATTTAAGCATATTCTCTCTCAAATTTCCTACAATATGCTCCATTATTTATACCATTTATCCATCTTTCTTTAAGAAAGTAGGAGAATACTAACCAACTTTTAAAAACAAAAACAAACTTTGGGAAGCTACTTTTTTTTATTTTTAAAAGTTGGTTGGTCTTCCCCTACTTTCTTAAGGAAAAATGTATATATAGTAGAAAAGATTAAACAAATCGTAGGAAAGTTGAGAGAAAATAGGCTTAAATTTAAAAAACCAAAAACAAGAAATCAAATAGTTATAAAACGGGGCCTTCGTTTCCCGTTTTTCTCGATCCACTTTTCCATTTTCTCCCATCTTTAAATTTCAGAATTTTTCACATGCCTACAAAGGGGTAATAAATCTGGTGGAGGTTGTAGGAGCCAAGAGGATAATAAATTTGAAATCGGTGTTGAAAAAATTGGAGATTTTTGAACTAGTTGAATATTTGAAAAGAGGAGAGGTGAGAAGGTGGAAAAAGAAGAAAGAAGAAAAAGTGAGTGATTTGGAGATATGAAATACTTATTTGGAGATTCATGTTTTGAGAGGAAATGTTGTAAAAATATTTATTTTATATTAACTTTTTAATAATATAATGATGGTATATTTTGATTGATTTATAAATTTAATATATTTTATTCATATTATATGATTGAAAATTAAAAATATGTGATATGACACCTGATAAAATTAAATAAAAGATATTTTATTGTATATCTTATACATTTCTTGCTTCTAAAATCTAGCTCGGAGTTTAGAGAGGAAAAGCATAGCAAACAGAAGAAGAACTCATATATATATATATAAGAAGAAAACTCCAATCTTGATACTCAAAATTCTTCCAGCAAACCCACAGATTCAACAGCCATATGGATTTTAGTTCTCGCGTGGACTAGCGAGATGAGAACTTTGTGGGGGCACTTATTTGAGGTGTAGAAAAATCTAGCTTCGAGAAATATATTAATTATATAGTACAAATAAGCTCTTGAATTCAGTATTTGTGTTGATGTAATAGTAAACAACAACTTTGATTTAAAACTGACATGCATGTATTTAGTTTAATTTTCATCACTAAAAATTTGATATTAAATTGATCCCGTCAAGTATTATTTGAAGAGTTACAATGGATAATTATGGTTATAGATTTTAAATTTTTATAAACTTTTTAATCAAATTGTTATACGATATATCAAGTGTTAATAATACATTAAATTTCATGAATATATATATATATATATAAATAAAGTCTCATTCATTTTTTAAACTTTCATGAATTTCAAAATTTCTCATACAATTTCATGTCTAAGATATTTGAATCAAATTTTTTATATATTCATAAATAAAAATACCAATACAGATTTTTTTTTTTTTTTTTTTTTGACATTTCTAAGGTCAAGAGTATATTTGAAATAAAAAATTTAATGGTTTCCATTCAAAATTAAAATATTTTTCTTAAATAATTTTTAAAGTTTAAGGGTATTTTTAAAATTTTGGACATGTTTAACACAAATTTCATAAGTCAGTAGCGTGTTTGATAATTTTGCCAATCTTTTATAGTTTTTCTTTCCTATAACTAAGTAAAGAGCAAAAAAAGGTTTCAAAAAAAAGAAAAGAAAAAAAAGTAGAATGCAAGAATGAAGAAAATCTGTGAGAATCTAAATAAACACAAATAAACAATCTGCTGGTGGCAGTTTTGGTCCATGCGTTCATCTCATTAATAACTTTTTTTTCTTAAATTGGGTTCGGTAACCTTTTCAGTAATTTTTCTTAGTACAAATTAACCTTTTCAGAAATTAGTCTACATTAGTATTGTTGCACTTTTTTAAGCATCTATAAATGAGACTCGCAGCCTAAACTACAGAAACTACCATATATGGGTCTGTACAAACAAAAATATCTTCCCATTTTTACAAGTTTCAAAATTACACAAACGGTATAAATAAAAAGTCAAAAAATACCCTTGTTGCTAGGTCTTAGATAGAATGTTTTTTTTTTTTTTTGAAAAAAAGAACATTCATTAAGAAAAAATCAATAACCTCTTACAATCTATCTCCAGCGCGGAGACAACATTAGGGGAGATATTTTCCCTCCAAAAAGCCCACAAAACCTCCACAGAAGAGGAAAAATCACAATTGCTAAGGCGCAGCGAATAAACCTGTTTAGCCAACACATCGGCCACACAATTACTAGATCTATTACAATGCACAAAACTCACAATCCCTAAAGAAGAGATCAGCTCTTTAACATCCACAACGATGTTATTAAACTCAGAAAAATCAAGAGTTTCGTCACTAATAGCCTTAACCACCTCTAAGGCATTAGACTCAACAATAATAGGGGGTCTCCAATGAGTGTCGATCTCCAAAATATGCTTGAGACCTTCCCTCAGCGCCAACCCTTCCAAGACCTTGACAGAAAGATTTTTAAATCCCGGACACGACCCCAACAGTTTAGGTCTTCCTTTCCAATCACGAACAACCCAACCGAGACCTCCAGAACCCTGAACAAGAGAAGCATCCACATTCAGTTTCCAGCAACCTTGAGGAAGGGCTTCCCACTGAACCACTCTACTACTTCTAGCCAACCGATGAACAACAGACTCACCTACAAAAGATAATAAATGAGAATCAATAGCCCTAGTAATTAAATCACAAAGGTTTTGGAACTCTAGCTTAATTTTATCATGGAGAACTAAATTCCTAAAGTTCCATAAACCCCAAATAACAATGATAGCTTTAAAAAACCCCTCCTTAGGAACTTTAATAGAAATGTCATCCAAAAAATCCCACCCGTTCTCTACATTCCTGAAATAAAATTCAAAGTCAATAAGATAAGGCAAGAAATATTTCCATGTGTGAATCGACAATTTGCATTTTTTAAGTAAATGTAAGTTAGATTCACCATTCTGCCCACACAAATCACAAATCACATTAGAACTAATATCAACCCTGTTAATATTGCACTTAGAGGGAATGACATTAGAAATAACCGACCACGCTCCCATTCTAATTTTAGGAGACATATTAAACTTTCAAAAGCAATTCCACACCTTGGATGCCGCCCTAGAATCAGAAAAGGACCCCAAATCCGCATTAACAAGATTTAATGCAAGATGGTAGGCACTTTTAACCGATAAGATACCGTTCGGGTTGCAATTCCAAATAATCTCATCAGGAGTTCCTGCACTACTCAGGGGGGTATTGATAATAACTTCAGCATCGGCCGTACAACAAATGTTATTAATCAGATCTTGATTCCAACAGTTACCACCCCTAATCAGCTCCGCAACATAGTTGTCTTGCTGTTCGCTGGTGTGATGGTTCGCAAATGGCGAATAATAAGTAAAGATTTATAGTGAATTGAAAATGCAAGTATACATTATCGATTGCAGCAAGTTTTAAAGTAAGTAATTAAGTCATCTTCACAGGGAATTATTTCTAGTTTGTTTATTTGTAAGTTGGTGTAAATGCGAGGATTGTGATAACAAGTTATCAATTTGTTATCGGATAAAAATAGTTGATGAAAGGTTTGGTTTTTGATTGCGTGAAATAAGTAACAAAACAGCAGAAGTTCGCAAAGAAGTTTCCGCAAATTAGTTCTACAACTACAACTAACGCCCAACTTACTTAGTCTCTCGATTCATTAAGTTCGTTGAATTTGTGCTAAAATTCTAGTAAACCTTATCTCTAAGTGAATGCGAATTGTAAACTCTCATTTACAAAATACCTAGATTAAAGTATAAAGATATTTACTTCTCTCGAAACTAAATAGCAGAATCTCTCGATACTCTCTCTATACCTTTACATTCAGCAAACGGCTCTCGTTGTAAATTAACGTAGCGAATTCTAAAATGCTAATTCTGAATTGAATTTAAATAAGCAGGTAAAAAAAGATAACAAGTTTGCATAAAAATCACTTTTATAAATGAAACATTCGAGTAACACAAGATAATTTAAAAGGTGCGAAAAGTAGTAAATAAGCTGTAAAGTTGCGAAAAGATAAATGAAAGCAGTAAAGGAAAGCAATAAAGAAAGCAGTAAAGAAAAG
>JBBMEF010000021.1:4848522-4863351 GCA_037832685.1 Sicyos baderoa | reverse complement strand
CCGAAAATTAAAATTGAAATGAAAATCGTCATTAATGATGTCAAGGACATTATGAGATTTTATAAAAAATAATTTCTTAAAATTAAAAATTAAAAATTAAATTTATAATTATTTTGATTTTATGAGAAATTTGCAAATATTTCTTAAAAATTGGTACAATTTTTCAACTTTATTTGGGGGTATAGTTGAGACAATAGACATAAAAACTTAATTTGAGGTGAAAGGTTGGAGTGAAACTAGGATAAAAATTTGATTAGAAGGGGGAGTGAGAAGATATGAGATGCAATTTTTGTTTTAATTTTGTTATTTGTAATTTCTTGGTGACTTGCATCTCTTACTATGAATTTTATCATCTCAATAAAAATATTTTTATTTAGTTTATTTTAATCAAATTAAAAAGATTTTTTCTTTATCGAAAGGGTCCGTGGTTTCATTGTTTGATTGTAAATCAGTTTAACCCTAGCGTCATGGGTTTGAACTCCGGAAGAGCTGGTATTGTAATTTTCCTCACCCCATTTGTACTAAAAAAAAAATCTTTTTACTTTTAATTTAAAAAAAAAGTTTTTTTTTTTTTTTTTTTTTTTTTTTTTTTTTTTTTTTTGAATACAAAAGGCTTTTTAACTTGCCTAACCAAAAAAATAAAAAATCTAGCAAAAAAAATAAAAAATAAAATAATAATAAAAACAAAATTATCAAAATATTTCATAGCATTTAAATTTATTAAAATTCATATTTATTTAATTAAAAAAATATCCCTTCCATAAATCATTACCATCCAAATTTTAGGAAACAAGTAGGAAAATATATATCGGAGGGGAGGCTATGATTCTCTCCCTCATTTATGAAAGAGTTATTTACATATCCCGCCTCAATTATGACCGGCGCCGGTCATAAGAGAGGCATGGTCATTAACATAACCGACTGTCGATCATAATTGACGTCGGTCACCGTTCATTTTCATTTTCTCCCCAACTCATTCACTGCCTTTTATTTTTCACAACAAATTCCACTTTTTAAGTAAAATTAAAACAGCTTCAAATTAGGTATGATATCAAATCTCTTTATTTAGGAAATAAAAAATTTACAAATCTCATTTGAAATCTAAATAGATTTAAATCCCTCCAAATCTTGAAGATTCAAACTAATCATAAGTTACCAATATTTTTTAGATTTTTTTTTCCCTCTCTTGTCTCTTATAAAAACATTTCTTAAAGGTTAATTTTCTTCGTTAGACAAAAAACATTTCTTTTACTCTAGAATCACATTGTAAGGAAGAAATAGAGACGGTTGTTGCCGGAAGATTTGAAGGATCTTGCACTATAGAGGTATATTTCTCATTATTATTTATTTTTATTTTTTTTGTATGGAATATGTATGTCAAAATCGACTTTAAAATGAATATTTAAAAAATCAAAAGATTGAGTTCAATTCATAATTGTCACTAAAAGAATTAGTGGTCTATTGATAGTAATTGAGTTCAAAACCATGCTTATGGTTCGATCTTGAACATCAATATTTGACTCTTAGTTTATTGAGACCCCTAACACCTATAAAATCGTTTGTGGTTCCCTTCACATTTTGTACTAAAAAATCATAATTGTCACATGATTATCAATCAATTTAAATTTCTTAAGGGAATTCTAATCACATATTTCTCATATCTTTCTTGATCTTGGAAGTGCATGAGTGCTCTAAATATCGGAAAAACTACGATTTCAATTAATAAATTGAATATAGTTCTTAAAACCAGTTCTTGAGTAGAGTTCTACCTTATTTGATACAAAAAGGTTAAATTAATAAATAACCCGATTTTTATCTAATTAATTACGAATACTGATTCTTAAAGAGAGTAAAATGTCGAATCCCCTACTTTTAGTTGTTGATAAATTAAAAAAAAAAAACTAACATAGTTAAAGAGATCAACTCATTTAAAAATTATACTCTAAAACTTTTTAATATATAACCTTAAACCCTATATATTAAGGTTTACTTTGTAATTTTGAAATAATATAATTGGCATTAATATGAGTTGGCATCATCATGATTCATGACTTAGATTTCCCAAAATTTGATTAGATTAATTAGCATTTAAAAAAAAATTATTTATATTATAAACTTTTGTTTATTGTTTCATCAGTTTTTGGTTGATATATCGATATTTTATTTCAATTACTTGAAATTTTTTATATAATTTTTTTTATTAAAATAAATAATTATACTATAAATAAATAAAAAAATTTAATTTTCACAAAATAATTATAAATGTAGGTAAATTCAAAAATATATGCATCCACTTCAATAAGTTAATACAATATTATGTATTATAAATACTCATTATTGCTATGTATACAGTATTGTTTAACCAATTTTTAGTAGATATTTTATTTCAATTAGTTGTAGTTTATCAATATAAAATTTTTATTAAAATTTATAATTACACTTTATTATTAAGTTTGATTAATATTGTTAGATGCCAAAATCTGATCTTCGGGATCAAGGATGAATTTGTATTTGATTAAGGACAAATTACCTGCCAAACGAACAAAAATCACACATTGGTGATTGGTGTGGTGCGTGCTATGTCGTATATATGTGATGCCTAAGTTAATATTTCAAGAGTATAGGTTCATTAATCAGGATTGTATACCCACTACTTTCTTGTGTATCATCCCCACTTCAACCTTCTCTCGGCTCGGATGCTCCCCTAGTTTTTTCCATGATTGTACTAGCATATCGAGATCACACTTTTGGATTAAATGAATAATCTCCTTGAAATATTTTCTATAATTAGGACACTGAGATTTAATAATCTCTCAAAAGTGTTTTCCATGATTTTACATTTTTTGGATTAAATACATATTCTCCTAAAAATGTTTTCTATAATTGATAAACTTTTGAAATTTAATATTCTTAAAAGTGTTTTCCATAAATTGACATTCTTTTGAATTAAATGAATAATCTTCTAATAAATTTTCTATAACCGAGACAATTTTTAGATTTAATAATCTTCTAAAGTGTTTTCTATAATTTTTACATTTTTTGGATTAAATGAATAATCTCTTAAAAATAATTGAGATACTATTTGAGATTTAATAATCTCGTAAAAGTGTTTTGGATGATTTTATATTTTTTGGATTATATGAATAATCTCCTTAAAAACATTTTCTATAATTTGTACACTTTAGAGATTTAATAATAATAATTTCTAGAGTGTTTTTCTTAACTTTGGAGAATCTTTTGAAGATATCAATCATGCTTTTTTCATAGTTTTTTATTTTATTTATTTTATTTTTTTATTCATTATTTGTGATCAAAATGAATTTCCTCATTCGATCTTTACAAAGCCTTTCATTTGGAAAATCTATCAAAAATCTTCTTTATAATGCCACATTTTTTTAGATTAAATAAATATTCTGGAAAAGGATTTTTATTATTATTTTACTAGAAGATCTTTTTTAAGATTTCAATAATATTCTTTTCATGAGTTTTTATCATTTGTGAACAAAGTGAATTTCCTCGTATCGGTTTTTCCCAAAGCATTTATTTTTATAATCTTTCAAAGATCTCTTCCATACATAGCCATTTGATACCTTTAAGATTAAATAATCTCCAAAAAAGTATTTTTCATTTTGTAGCCGACGATAACCAAATAATTAGCCTTATTCAACTTATACTTGCTTGCATTTAGCCTTTTCTATTATGTAACACTGAATAGTTCATACTTAATCTTCTCAACTTTGTTGGGAATAAACACTTATTTTATCCATGACAGTTGCCTTTACTCTTAGGCTTCATCTTCTCAATATCGTGTTGAGACTGAGAGTATCTTTTGAGTCTTGAAACTAGATTGTGTAGTTAAAGCTAGGGAGCCTCCAATGTTTTAAAGGCTCTAGGGCTTTTAAGAGTGTCGTTGGACCCTTGAGGATTTGCTTGTGCCATAGGTGCCTTAGAGACCCTGCAGTACCAAACCTTTTCAATCTCTAACACAACCCTATTTTTTTTTTTTACTTGTGTTCTTGGAATCCATAATGTCAAAATGCATCATTTCAAATTTCGACGGTTGAATATCTCGAAAATGTTGAAATTCAGAATCTGTGAAACCCTATTTTTTGCTCTATTTTTCCCTTTAGAGTATTCTCAAATCCAACTTTAGAAAAGTCCAAACAAGATCTTCACTTCATAGATTTGTGCCAAAATTAGGCTGCCAATTTTGAATCGATCCAACGGTTCTTTAATTTAAAATGGCAATATAGAGAACCTAGGCAAAACCCTTTTTTTTTTCCTCGGCTTTATTTTTCATCACTTATGTTCTCAAATCTTGTCATAAAAGCTCCAAATGGTTGGTTATTTTGAAAACACATAAATAAAAGTTATGTGACTTTTTGATGAAAAAAACGCATTTACCTTGGGTAAGCGAGCCTATGACAGTGGCCGGTAGGGGTGCACACTAACCCGACAACCCGAGAAACCCGAACCAACCCAAATCAAATTGTCGAATTGAGTTGGGTTGAATACATAAATTATTGGGTTGGGTTGAAAATCATGAAATTTTTATGGGTTGGGTTGGGTCAAGGGTTGACCTAAATCAACCCAACCCAACCAACCCGAATTGCATATTTATTTATTATTGATAGACTTTTATTTTTTAATATTTTTTAAACCTATTGATAAGGTTTTAAAGTTAGATAAACTTGAATTTTGCATGAGTAATAAGAGTATACTTATGCTAATATTAGTCATAAATTTCTAGGAATCGAAAAAAATGCGTTAGAAATTGTTTATTGAGTACATCTTATCATGATGAACTTTTTAGATTTTAGCTTAGTTGCAAATTATGAACCAGATAACCCAACCCAATCCGAAAATAAAGGGTTGGATTGAGTTGGGTTGTGTCCTTAATTGAGTTGGATAATTGACCAACCCGAATTTTTGGGTTGGGTTGAAAATCATCTCAACCCAACCCAACCCATGTTCACTCCTAATGGCTAGTGTCACTCCTTTTGTGCCAGTGTTGTGCCCTATATTTGCAATAGTTTTCCCATGACTATCCCTTTAGGAGCTCTCTCCTAATATGATTAAATTTCTTGCAACCGGTTACCATGATCCATACTTATCTTCAATAGTGAAGTGCAGCGTCAAAAAATTATTGTAATGTTTTTTTAGAAAAGCACGAACTCGTTCCTATAGACAACGCCAACTTTCGATGCCAAAATCTGATCATTAATGGTGAATTTGTATTTGATTAGGGACAAAGGATATATACCATTATATTTTTTAAACAACAAAAGATACTAATCTTGGATTAATTTCATTGGAAGTGATTTTTAGTTCAACATGGCTAATGAAGTAAAAAACAAGTCTACATTTCTTGTTGTATCAAAAAAAAAAAAAAAAACTAGGGTAATGATGTTTTTAGTGAATATTAGTTTAGTTATGAAAATATGAGTTGTTAAAAATAGATCTAAAAAATAGATTTGGTGGAAGAATAGTTTTATTGTTGGGAAATTGTATTGAATAGTCTAATTTTACAAAATAATTATAGATTTGGGTAAATTTAAGAAAATTTGCATCTATAGTTAAATATACCGTATAAATAATACTCATCATAATGTATTATGTATAGTCTTCGGTATAAAAAGTATTAGTTTATACCGTATATTTGACCATGATTGCTAATTTTTTTTGAAATTTGCCTAGTATTGTAAATATTTTATCAATTTGATCTATTTCTGCAAAAAAAAAAAACCTCCATTGTTTGATCGTAGACCAGTTGGACACGAGCGTCATGGGTTCGATTCCTGAAATCGATATTTCTAAACCCCTCTCCGAACATGCGAAAAATGTAGAGAGAGGAATAATAGGATTTGAAGACGCAGAAGGTGTGTTTGTTGAACGTACAGTGACGTAAGAGATCACGAGTGGTAACGAACTTAACCTCACACGATTCATTCTCTCTGGAAATTCCTTCTTTCTTCTCTGCTCCCATTTCTTCTTCCTTCTTCAATGGCCGCCATTTTTTGAGGTTCATTTGCATCTTTCTTTTTCCTTCCATGCTCACATTCTTTCTTCTTTTTCGCGTTCTCGCTCTGTTTCTCCTCGTAATCGTAATGCTGAACATTGTGAACTCTAGGGATCCAGATAAACAACAAATGCATTCTGCTGTTTCTAGCTATTTCTCGTTTCTAGGTTTTTTATGATGATGATGATGATAATGTTGTTGTAGAACAGAACATTAGGGAAACAGAAATATGATCTAGATGCAACTGTTTGTGTTTGGATTTCTGTTTTCATGCAACTTTTAAGCTAACAAGTTTCTTGATTCATACTATTTCTAATCTTCTTGTTTTCTCATTCATTGACCTAGTACATTTTCATATTTTTGTTAATTCATGCATTCTTGCTGCATTTTTCTCATTTTCCCCTTTCATCTTCTTGTTCATATCTATTTAATTTGGCGAATACGGCCATAAATGTTAAGAGGTCTTCTCTCCTTTTTAATGTCGATCTTGAACATGCCCGATTCTTTTGGTTTTACTTTACCACTCTTGAATCAAATCTCAATTTTTTGTGGTCTCTGATTCCATATTAGAGTACGTAATATGGAGTTCCATTCCAATTAGTAATGAGTGGAGTAACTGTTAGGTTTTCTCACCGTTCTATCGTGGGATCCTCAAAATATCTCTAATTTCATGTACAAACTTGGTATTATTCATGATTGCCTAAACTTTAGTTTCTTTCAGGAGTAAAGGAAACAAACTTGCCAATGTCTTCAAAAATGAAGACTGTGAAGGCTTTGAGTGCAACCAGATCATTAGGAATTCCTGACGAGCAAGTAGAACCAATTTTGAGGGACCTTCTAAACATGTACAATCAAGATTGGAAACTGATAGAAGAGGACAATTATCGATACCTCGTAGATACATATTTTGACCACAAGGAAAACGGGGTTAAGTTCTATCTCTCTCTACAATCAAGAGGGCTTTAGGGTGCATAAGGTGATGGGTTCAATCTATGGTGGTCACCTACCTAGGAATTAATTTCCTATGTTCTTTGGCATCCAAATGTTGTATGGTCAGGCGGTATGTCTCGTGACATTAGTCGAGGTTGCGCGAAAGCTAGCCCGGACAGTCGCGGATATCAAAAAAAGTAAACTATGTTAATATGAATTAAAGAGTTAGTTATTTACCTCCCTTTAATGTCAATGACTGTGTTCTCTGTTAATGTATGTGTGAATAGGGCTTAGAAGGAAACAGAGGTAGTGTTGTGGATGATAAGAAGTCTGTGATTTCACTGAAGAGACCACGTGAAGAAGAACAACAAAATCCGGCTTCGTCTACCATTGGTAGCTCTGTTAGCCATAAATTAGTTGCAAGGAAGGGTAGGATTACTGAAGTAGATGCTACACCGAAAACTACCAAGTCGACATCTCGACTTGGTATCGTTAAGCCCACAGAAAAAGTGTCATCTGTGAAGCCCATTGCAACAATTTATCCAGGTAGTTCTTTTTTTATTCATAATGGATTTGTTTTAAGGAACATTATAACTGTCATAAATACAGTTAATATCAAGTTTTCTGTTTAAAATGAACCCTTTGTTGGGCTCTGTCAGTGGCTGAGGCTCTGGCTTTCCCAAAGTATTCTTCTTACCTTTCTTTGAGTTTTTAGCAACCGTTGTCCTATAGGGAGACGCTAGATGTTGTTGCTCTCATTGATGGTATTGGGTTCGTCGTTTGTGCTTTTTTGTGAAGCCCCCAAGTGCTAAATGCTCACCTTGAGGGGGCTTTGTTGTTATTAATTTTATTCGAAACTTAACCTCGAGACGTGGGTCAACCATTGAGATTGATAGTGAAGAAGAAGAAGATATAGAGGGATACAAGTCAAATGATGGAGGAATAAGGAGGATTTCGTATTAAGTGGAGATGAGTTTGAGCTTTAAGACTTATTTATTATTCGGAATAGATACAATTTTACTAATATTGAGAAGTTCCTTTTGTTTCGAAGATATATAGATGAATATTGAAACATTCTATATTGAAAGTGATTAATGTATATATATATATGTATTTTGTGGTTTATAAATATTTTTGTATACATGGTGCGCCTCGAAAATAAAGTCCGCACATTTTTTTTTGCGTCTTGCGCCTTAAGCTCTCGACAACCTTTACACCATTTTGCGCCTTACGCCTTTTAAAACACTAGTTGTATCTTAAGTAAGAGGGCGGTAGAGTATTCTAACCATTTGTAATGGCATTGCAAGTGGGCTTCAAGGTTTTAGAGGTGTGAATTTGAAACCTGATCTTCTTTGAAGAGTTTGGCCTTCAAATGATTAGACAGAGAGAACGAT
The DNA here is from genome assembly GCA_037832685.1 of Sicyos baderoa. Taxonomy (NCBI): domain Eukaryota; kingdom Viridiplantae; phylum Streptophyta; class Magnoliopsida; order Cucurbitales; family Cucurbitaceae; genus Sicyos; species Sicyos baderoa. The sequence goes on along the minus strand of JBBMEF010000021.1, from coordinate 4,855,008 downwards.
GATCATGAGTTATTTAGTTTCTTCGCTCTTTCATGGTAAAGGATATATTATTTTGAAAGGGGTTTATGTGCTGTTTTGTGGGATGAGAGAGTTAACAGAATCTTGAGAGGGGTGGATAAATCTGCAGGCACTATTTGGGCTCTCATTAGATTCTATGTTTCTCTTTCGACCTTCATTTTTAATTTAATGTATAACTCTTCCATAGCTATAATTTTGCTTCATTAAATCTATTTGGGCCTCCCTCGGTTGTTGGACTACTTTTGTTTTTTGGACCCTTTCGTTAATCTTTCATTCTTTTCTTAACAGAAGCTTGGATTACTGTAGAAAAAAAAGAGAAAACTTCCCAAGGGAAATCCTACATTTGGCATATGTGGCACCATTTGTGCCACACGAATAATTCCTTTTCTCAGTATTTTAATTCATAAAATAAATGATGAGAATGACAACCCTACCTAAATTTCCACATTGGTATGATATGTCAATTTTGGGCATACACCCTCGTGGCTTTGTTTTTTGTTTCACCCAAAAGGTTACCAATGAGTATGATTGTCATCACATATATACCTATGATCTTCCCTTCATCTAACCAATGTGGGACGACTTTGTTTGCATCTCCAACAAATCTCCCGTCGAACAAAGTTCCGCCGAGCCTCTATCTTTGTGGGCTCAATCTTCTGTGTTCAGCACCTGACCAACTCTTCTCCTAAGAGTACATCACCGATGGTCCGTTAGAACAGATTTTCGCAATAACTATAATATCTGACTAACTCATTTTCTCTCTAGAGTACACTGCTAGTCAATTTGTATAGCTCACATCCGGATCAAACTCCCTTTCTTTTGAGAGTATACTGCTAGTCTGGTAAAGCTACCAAAAAATTTCGTCCCTGTGCTCCAAACATCTTTATCCTACACCTGAGCGATTTACCGACATGGTTAAGTTTGGGGCAAGGCTTTGATACTTATTGATGAGGATGACAACCCCACGCGTTCTCCACGTTGGTATAATATTGTCCACTTTGGGATTACACCATCATGACTTTGTGTTTTATTTTATCCAAAAGGTCTCCATACCAATGGAGATGGTTGTCGTCACTTGTCACTTATATACCCATGATCTTTTCCTTATCTAACCAATGTGGGAATTTAGGTAGGGTTGTCACATAACTTTATTTGAATCCCAAACAATAAATTTATGGTTCCACATATACAAAATGTAGAGCTCTCATACACCTCCACGTGTAGGGAAGTTTTACTCTAGAAAAGAAACTGATTGATATATTTCTGTTCTTAGCGTTGACTTAATTGGTGTGAAGTGGCTTTTGCCAAAATAGTATACTTGTTGCAATGATATATTAGTGATGTCCTAAATAGTAGGTACATTAGTTTAGTGATGTACTTTATCACATAAAGGGTAAACCAGCACTATATATTAGATGTATCAATAATACACAAATGGTATAACAATGATATTCAATGGAAAAATTTCCATGAAAATATTGCTTGATCTGTTATTGAGCTTTACTCATCATCAATTACTCTAACAGTTCAACTACAGTTAAGATTTCTTTTAAAGTTGTTATTAACTTCTATGGTTACCCCCTTCATTTTTGCTGAATCAGATAAGAAAGCATTATCAAAGGGTAACAAGGAACGCAATTCGGAGCAGAATTGCTCAAGTTCTTCGCAGCGTGTGAAGCCATCGAGTACCGCACCTTTTCAAGATCGATGCGCCAGTAACATTAGCAAGCGTTCAACTTCTTCTGAGCACATGAGGCCAACTGCTAGTGATCAACATAACAAAAAAATGCAGCATGTGTATGACTTGACAAAGGGTACAGAGAAAGTCAAGATATCTTGGGTTAATGAATTAGGAAATGAGACTATCCCTAAGTTCACTTACATACCAAACAATATAATTTTTCAAAATGCCAATGTCAGCATTTCACTGGCTCGAATTTCCGAGGATGATTTCTGTTCGAGTTGCTCAGGTGACTGCCTTTTATCATCTTATCCATGTGCTTGTGCTCGAGAAACCGGTGGGGAATTCGCTTATACAAAAGAAGGCCTACTGAAAGAAGAATTTCTTAATAACTGTATGTCTATGAGATCCGAGCCTAAGAAGGAGCATCACTTTTATTGTGAAGATTGTCCAATTGAGAGGCTAAAGAATGAGTGGAAGCCTGAACGATGCCAGGGTCATTTGCTTAGGAAGTTTATCAAAGAATGCTGGAGTAAATGTGGATGCGACATGCAGTGTGGAAATCGAGTTGTACAACGAGGTATTTCTTGCAAATTACAGGTTAGATTTTCTTAATATCTCCCTAAGATATTGCTGCCTTCTGAAACCATTTGGTTCCAACTTGTATAATATATTAAGGCCTCGTTTGATAATCATTTTGTTTTTGGTTTTTGAAATTTTAGCCTAGAATAACTATCTTACCATATGTTTTTTCTTATTTGGATATCTACCTCTCACCTATATTTGTAGAAACCAAACTAAAATTTTAAAACAAAAAATTGTAGCTTCCAAAAGTTTGTTTTTGTTTTTAAAAGTTGGTTAGTATTCACCTACTTTCTTAAGAAAAATATGAATATATTATAGAAAGGGTGGAACACATTGTAGAAAATTTGAATGAGAATAGGTTTAAATTTCAAAAATCAAAAACAAAATGGTTATCAAACGGGGGCTTAAGTTATTGATTTAACATGTTTATCATCGACCTCATTTGATAAATTACTCCCATAAAATCAGAAGAGTGGTAGGTGTTGACAAAATAGCATTAAGTTTTAAAGTTTATGTGGAGTTCCTTTAATCCTCTCTCACAATGCCACTTCACTGTTGGACCTTGGTTAATATGGAATATTTGGTCGTCCCAAGGAGTGGCGCGGTGGTCGAAGACTTGGGCTTTGATGGTATGCTCCCCTTAAAATCTCAGGTTCGAGACTCACTTCCGATGGCTCCACTCATTCGATGTCTCCTGGTGCCTGACCTAGAGATAGGTGTGGCTACCCTGAGTATAGTGGAGCGAAGCTCCAATTTCTTCGTTTTCAAAAAATAGTATATGGATTATTTGGTCTTGTAGGGTGGTCCTATATAGAAAGTTCTAATAATATCCTATAGAATAATTTCAAAAGTTCGATTGCTTCAAACTTCAACAAATTATTTTTGATCTGTTTATTTGAGTAGCAAGAACTAGTTCTTCTCTCTTGAATTGTTTATAGCCTTTACATTTTTGTTGATTACAAAAATGGATATTTGTTTGCCCCCAAGGGGTGGCATAGTGGTTAAAGACTTGGGCTTTAAAGGTATGCTCCCTTCAAGCTCCCAAGTTCGAGACTCACCTGTGACATTACTCCTTCGATGTCTCCGGGTGCCTGGCCTAGGGACGGGCATGGTTACCCTTGTTTAAAAAAAAATGGATACTTGTTTGACTTGGTAACCGTATTACTAGATTCTTTGTTTAGTTATAAGGTACATCTTGAACTTCATGTTTCAGGTTTTCTTCACCAGTAAAGGAAAAGGATGGGGTCTCAGAACACTAAAGAACTTGCCAAAAGGGTCTTTTGTCTGTGAGTACGTTGGTGAAGTATTGACGAATACGGAGCTGCATGATAGAAATATGCAGAGCACAGGCAATGAGAGGCATACATATCCAGTAACTCTCGATGCGGATTGGGGCTCGGAGGGGGTTTTAGAGGATGACGAATTACTTTGTTTGGATGCAACATATTATGGAAATGTTGCAAGATTTATCAACCACAGGTAATGTAAGCATTGCATACACATTATTTTTATTTTGTATAGTTTTCCTTCAACAGAGTGAATGGAAGTTTATTGCATGAGATTATTAACCATGTCTGAATTGTTGCAGGTTTATATACATATATACATATGTTGCATTACAATTTACTAATCCCTCTAACAAATTTTCATTCTTATTTAGATGCTGTGATGCGAATTTGATCGACATTCCTGTTGAAGTTGAAACTCCTGATCACCACTACTATCACGTATGGATGTAAACGATCTTATAAATGTCGACAGCAGATTAATTGTCGCTGTCATTAGAAGGAGATTACTCTGCCTCTTCTTCTAGAAAATTGTAGCTGATGAAGTTCAACTAATTTCATATGGTTTTCCTGTATGTGCAGCTTGCTTTTTTCACTAGCAGGGAAGTGAAAGCTATGGAAGAGCTTACATGGGTAGGTATGCTTTTATATGTATACATGTGTGTGTGAGAGTGTCTGGATCAGCTTATGCGCATCTCGACTATTTTCACAGAACATAATGTCTAGCCCTACAATATTTAGACGTCAAGGACATAGTATCTCAACTATTTTCACGGGATATATGAGTGTGAATTTTCTTATTAAAAGATGGAATTCAAATTCTTATTTAATAATGAACCCAACATGAAGTTTAAATAAACTATAAGAGATGACTTAATTATAAAAAAGAAAAGATTGTGCTTAACCTAATCGTAAGAGAGAAAATAGTATTTTAACCTAATCTTAATAAATAATAATTAAAAAGATAAAAATACTAATCTAAACACCAATCCAGTCTCCCTCAAGGTTACTTGTGTATAGAGTGCAGGGTTAACTTGAAGTTAAATGCATTAGGATTAGGCCTTGGTAATGCTTTAGTGAGCATGTCAGCAACTTAATGGTGCGATGGAACATAGTTGAGTTCAATTATGTTATTGTCGACATTTTCAAATATGAACTGGGATGATGATGCATCAATTGGAAAAGCTAGAGAAGCGCCAAAAATCAAGTCTTTGGAAACTAATAAAGTAGGCCCCGTTTGATAACCATTTGGTTTTTTGTTTTTGGTTTTTGAAATTTAAGCCTATTCTCACTCAAATTTTCTACGATATGTTCCGCTCCTCCTACCATATATCCATCGAACACTAACCAACTTTAAAAAACAAAAGAAAGTAGCTTCCAAAAGTTTGTTTTTGTTTTTTAAAGTTGGTTAGTATTCTCCTACTTTCTTAAACAAATATGGATATGTGGTAGGAAGAGTGGAACACATTGTAGGAAATTTTGAGAGAGAATAAGCTTAAGTTTCAAAAACCAAAAACAAAAAATCAAATGGTTATCAAAGGGGGCCGTAGTTTTGAAAAATGAGTTTATGTTTTTTAAATTTTGGCTAGGAATTCAAATGTTCTATCTATATGTGGCATTGATCATAAGTGTATGTTTTTGAATGGTGAGAATCTACAGGACTACACAATTGACTTTGACGATAAAGATCATCCTGTGAAGGCATTTAAGTGTTGTTGTGGAAGTGCATTTTGTCGAGATCATCATGCAAAGAAGAAACATAAGAAACCACTTGTATAGGTACATTCTAAATGATCAATGGTTCTATTGAATTTTGAATCTTGTTTGTTTCCACATATCCTCAAAGGCTTGATTAGACTTGGACCTAATCTAAGGGACATTAATGACTTTAAGTTATTAAGGGCTTATTTGGTAACAAACTCATATTTAACCCTTCAAAAAAACTAGAATGGTTGAGTTGAATAATCAACTTATTTGGATTGGGTTCAAATAAATGAAATTTGCATGGATTAGGTTGGTTTCAGGTTAACCTAAAATTACAAGTTTAGATTAATTTAATTATTTTTTGGACTTTTTATTCTCCAAAATTCTTTAAAATGTTTTTCAGCTATTTAAGAGGTATATATCATAATATTTATTGAAGTTGAATAGTTAATGGAAATTATTATGTTGATTTCTACAAAAATGGAAAGTAAATAACAAATATACATTTAAATTAAAAATAAAAATAAAAACAAAAACTTTGTGACTCAACAGTCCAACTCAAAAATATATGGTTTGGGTTGGGTTGAGTTGAATTGGTTGCTCAAATATATAGTGTTTGACGGGTCAATGGATTCACCCACTCGAAGCTTTTGATCGGTCTAAAAGGCCCCCTAATTCCATCTAACCTAACTCATGTACTTGTTTTTAGCTTTTCTTAATCAAATAAACCTCATTGTTTTTTTTTTTATAGGAACAAATGGTCATGTATTGAAATATCAAAAAAAAAAAAAAAACACCACTGTGTATTGACTTCAAAACAAAACAGTAGAAGAAGTAGATTCAATAAACCAGTGTGTCATTTGTGAAGATTCTATTGTTGCTTCCAGCCATAACTTCCAGAAAAAGGCATAGAAGAAGTTTATCCATGGAAGTAAATCTAATTGTGTAGGTTACTTTTTTTAAAAGCAGAATTTAGAGATTTGTTTTGTTTTATTCTAGGACTAAGAAAGTGAAAATTTTGGAAATAATGTATATATGTTTTTGGGGAATTTGCATGTATATTATAATAATAAGGTAAAAAAATTGAATAAATAACAACTTTTTTAAAATATTTGAAAATATAGCAAAATCAGATTGTTAGGATCTCACAAATGTCTCACATTGGAAAGTGGGAGAGTCCAACATCAATATAAAAGAGATATGAGTTACTCC
>JBBMEF010000021.1:4818672-4848422 GCA_037832685.1 Sicyos baderoa | reverse complement strand
GCAAAACATTTATAATATTCACAAATTGCGAACACACCTTAGCGCGGTCAGGGACAAATAACCAACAAGAAACCAAGAACCTTTCAATTGAAATAAATCAACGATAACCGTAACGGCCGAGACTAACCTCAAGTGACGATCCGAATTCCCGGGCCGTTACAAATCGCCAGAATAACCTGTAACACATCTGACTCCACCAGAATATGAGGAAGAAAAGACCTTTGAATCAAGGACCGCTGCCTGAGTCATTCGTTCAAAGCCAAACCTTCCAGAATCTTAGCCGAAGAAGATGCACAATTATGCTTCAAACCCAACAGATTAGCCTGCCCTTTCTACTCACGAACCACCCAACTAATACAGCCCCTCCTCGATCCTTCCTTCAGAGAAACATCTACATTCAGCTTCCAAAAACCCTCCGGAGGGGGCACCCACTTTATCGACTCGTCTCTTTCACCTCTTGACAAGGAAGAGCCACCTGCATCCAACAAAAGAAACGTATTAAGATTATTACCTATAAAGCTCAGAAGATTATGGAACGTCAAGGCCTTTTTGCCAATGCATCCTTGGTTCCTGAAGATCCATAAGCTCCAAATAATGATAACACCTTTGTTCCAATCCCTAGCAGGGATACCCTCACAAAGACCCTTCCAAAAACCAACCCCCTTCTCCATCTGAGCAAATCGCTCTTTGAAATTCAATAATGAGGGGAAGAAATGCTTCCAAGCCCCAATCGCCATCTTACAATCCTCCAGAATGTGAATATTCGACTCGCGATCTTTTTTGCACATAGGACAGCTAACATTAATATCCACCACCCTTCTATAAATATTGGACCTACAATCCTCCAAGCCCCAATCGCCATCTTACAATCCTCCACGCTCCCATCTTGACCTTGGGGGAAATGTCCACCTTCCAGAAACTTCTCCATATCCTCGCATTGTCGCTCTGATCCGAGGCAGACGACTCCCCCTTAACCTCCAGATTAACCCCTAAGTGGTAAGCGCTCTTGACCGAAAACAACCCATTATCATTGTAACTCCAAATAATCTGATCTTCCGTCATCCTATCACTGAGCGGGATGCTAAAAACAATCTCCGCATCCTCCCTACAGAAATTGTTCTCAATAATATTCTCATTCCAACCTCCTCCATCTTTGATAAGCTCAACCACTCGCCTATCTCTCCACCTCGCACTCACACCACCAGCATACGGATTGCCTTGCCTATCCAACCACCAATCCTTACCGATATAAATACTTCTACCATTTCCCACCTTCCAACGGTAGCCTTTTTTGAATAACTCCCTCCCCCACAAAATACTGCGCCAAGCCAGGGACGACTTGCTACCAAGGCCAGCCGAGAAAAACACCTCATTTGGAAAATACTTCCCCCTCGGCACCCGACTCATGAAACTCTTGGGGTTCCTGATAATTCTCCAACTTTACTTAGCCACCAGAGCTTGATTAAAGATATTTAAATTTCTAAAGCCTAGACCCCCGCATCCTTGCTCCTCGAGAGTCTCATATATATTCACGAGTATCTCTCTTATATATTCATGAGTATATAAATATATATATACATATATAAAAAATCTATCCAACGTGTCGGTATTATCCTCCCATGTTGTTTTGAATCCTTCGAAACCGCGACATGAACACAGGCAGGACATCCTTGGCTCATGGTTTTTTTCTTTTGAATGTTTATTCTGTTCATTTATTCCTCAATCTAAATTCTTTGATTTTAAAAAAGAAAAAAAATATACAAAGTTGAATGAATAAATTAAAGTTAAAAGTACCATTTTAGTCGTGTGTGATTCATTTTCGAAAACACACACAAGAATTAATCAAGTAATCAATATTTCATTTATTTAGATAATAATAAATGAAGCATAAATATTACAACCATTGTTTGGACTCCAAATAAGTTTGAGAAATGACATGCTCTAACAATATTTTGTACAAGTTAGAATACGTTTAGTAATAATTTCATAAGAAACATAAACAAAATTTGTTTCTTAATAATTTTTAGTTTCTTACTTTATTTTATTTTTTATTTTTTACAATTTTGCTTTTACAATTAAAAAAAAGTTAAGATATGTAATATAAAAATATATAATTCGCATTAAGAAAATCATTATAAAAAGTTTTCAATTTTTTTATAAAAATTTTATGATCTGGTATAAATAAATATTTTGTAAAACAAATTACAAATAAATTTTAATGTAAATTAAACAACAAATTTAATATATTACTTCTCACAGAACATTCATATAAAATGATGTCGAACTCAAATATATGATGATTATATTAGTTTTTTTTTTTTTTTTGAAAGTTGATAATTATATTAGTTTGAAAACAATGTAATTGTAAAACATGAAAATAACATCAAAATGTATGCAAAGGAAAAAAAAAAGAGTAATCTGTTAACGAATAATGTATAATATGCATTAAGCTGATAAATTTTTTTTTATAAAAAATGTATAATACATATAAATATTTATTAACTTCATGAAAAATTTGATATGTCATATTATCTCTCACACATATTCATTTAAAATAATATCGATTCAAAATTAATTTAATTATATATTTCGCAGCAAATATTATATACGTTATTTTTTTTTAAGATACATGGATGTTAAAATTATATAAGAACAAATATGAATTTAAGTGGAAAAATTTATGTATTACTACAAAATTTTTAAATTACAAAATAATTAATTCAATTTGTATATAAACATACCAAATAAAATATTTATGTAACAAAATATAAAAATATAAAAAATAAGCTTTATTGCAAAATTAAAAAAGAAAAAAAGAAAAGAGATCTCAGTTAGGATTTGGGGTTGATGGTTCAAAACAAAAGGCTAGTATTTTTTTTTTTAGAAAAGAGATATTATTGCAAAAGGCTGCAGCCCAAAAGTGCATACAAGCAATATCCAAGCCCACCCACCCTTCAACCCAAGGGGGGAGATTAGGACCCCAGACCAAAGAAAGACCATTATTACAAGCCCATTTGACTAAATTGTGAGCCTCCTCATTAGCACCTCTAGGAACAACACTAAAATCCACAACATTCCCAAGGAGCAACAATTTATCAATCTCCACTAATATATTTTATTTTTGAGATTACAACAATTGGAGGTGGAGGAGACTCCAATCCAAGATCTATAAATCATTAGAGAGAATCCAACTCAATACCTAAAAGTCAGTAGGTGAGCATTGATGACGGTTGAACTATTACTCTGTTGACACCTCATTATATATAACATCATAAATTTATGTTTTTTTTTAATTATTATTGCATCATTCTTTTCCCACCGAACAATAACTTACTCCCACTTCTCTTCCATTCTCATCCCATCCCATCTTATTTAAGCAAACATACCTCAAAGGTACTGCAATCCAATTTCTCATTGCTCAAATTAATTCAACCATTCATCAAAACATCCTTAAATGATTAATTAAAAGATAATTAATCAAATTGAAAGTTTGAAATGTAATAGATACACATTTTTTTTAAAGAAAATTAATTCTTAACTTTTAATAATTATTTAATTTTTATTTTTAAAACTTTTTTTGAGACAATATTTTTTTTTTTTTATATTTATATTAGATTAGACAACTTTTTCTACAAAATATAGGGGTGGAATTTTTTTTCTCCAAAAATCGATTGAACCGAACGGTTTAAAAGAAAATATAGGATATGTTAGTTCTAAAAAGGTAGAAAGCGATTTTAGTTGGTCAGTATTAAAAAACCAAACCGAACCAAACTATAAAATACACCTTCTCTCTTATTCTTCCTCTTATCAAGACTTTAATTTTGATTTGGGAATTAGAAAAAAGGAGAAAAAAGAGGTCCGGTTCAAAGCTGACAAATAAGGCGGTCGAACCGAGCTGAGATAATTCTCAAAGCTTTTAATACCTTCTTTCTCTCTCGACTTAGGGCTCCATTGCAGCAGCAGGACGTTTCAACTTCTCCACACATTGCAACTGCATTACTCTTTCATCTCCATCCATGGCCAAGGCGGTGATCTCCGACGAAGAAGGTTTGCTCTTCTCTCCGCTCTTCCAATTTCCGCTCCCATTTTCCACTTTTTTCTCACACTGGGCTGCCTTCTTTTCTAGACGAGGTCGAGATGGAAGACGCCGAGGAAGTCGACGCCCGTAACGAGGAAGACGAAGACGAAGAAGATGGTTCGTCTCTTCGTTTCTGCAATTTTTGGTTCTAGCTTTACTCGCATGCATTTTTGTTTCGTTTCATGTTTCTAGGGTTTCTATGCCTCAATTTCTGCTCATTGTGTTGGTTTTCTTTTAATTTTTGTTAATTCTTGAACACAGGACACTAAGGGTTAAATTATTAAGGGTTTCGCATGTTTGCAACTTATTAGGGTTTGTGCCATATCCTATGAGTTTCTTGGGCCTTCGATTGTTGAATGTTTGGATTTTTTATTAGCTATACCATTTGGCTGGCTCGGCTTGAAGAAATTAGGTTAAGAAGCTTTTTTTCGTGGGTCCGAGGTCGTCCTTCTAGTTATTGTATGATTTGGTTTAGAGATGTAGTAGGAAGAGAGCTGTTTCTAATGACCGTGATGAATCACAAAGATTTGTTTTCTTGGCATTGATGTGAACTGCTTATACTATGGAACCCCTTTATTGGAAAAGCTAGAATTTGCTGGTTAAATGCAATGTTGGAAACCTGCTAGATTCTTTAGCTTGTGGAGAATATTAGGATTTATTAACATGATCGTTGTGAAGAGTTCATGTCTATTATACTTTGAGATCGAGCTTCGTATTATAGGGTAGGGGTTTTGTAGATTTTTTTTGTTTGTTTAGTTCAAGCCAATTAGAGAGCCTTCAAGTAATCTTTTCTATAGGATGTTTATTTAATGAAATGGTTTTGATCTGAGAGGAAAATTTTAATCCCCGCTTTAAGACATTGGAATTAATTTGTGGTAACAATTGATTTTAAATGTACGGTCTTTTCTGTTGTTGCTGCCGGTGCCTTAGTGGTAACAAGTCTTTTTTTTGTTTTTGTTTTTACTTTTTATAGAAGAAGGTCAAGATGAGTATGAAAAGGATGGTTTCATAGTTGACGATGTCGAAGAAGAAGATGAAGATGTAGAGGAGAGGGAAGACAGTGATGACGAAAGGCAGAAGAAGAAGAAAAGAAAGAAAAAGTGAACTTTACTCTGACCTGTTATTTATTATAAATATTACTATATATTGAATTTTTATATGGTTTTGTTTCTTTCTACTTCAGATATGTATAGTATGAACTCTCATACTCTGAAATGATATAGAGTATGCAGAAGTAAGGGTGTAAAAAACGGCACCTCAGACTACCCAACCCAAATCATAAGGGTTGGGTTTGGTCAAAGAAAGAAAAAGTGTAACGGGTTGGGCCGGTTCTTGGGATAGCCAAATATAGTGTAATCAATTTTTAGTGATATTTGTTTTTTTTTTGCAATAACAATGAGTGTTTTTGCTGAAAACATGGTTGTTTGCTATTATGAGGACTTTGGGGTGAGAAATAATAGAATCTTTAGAGGGGTGGAGAATTCTTGGAGAGATATTTTGGCCCTCTCTGTGCCTCAGTCACCAAACTCTTTTATGTAATTATTCTCTAGAAGTCATTTTACTAGATTGAAACCCTTTTTTGTAAGTGAGTTCCCTTGTTTGGGCGTTCTTTTAGTTTGCCTTTTGTATTGTTCTTTCATTTTTTTCTGAATCATTATTAAAAATACTGTTTTTTACAAACCATACACCTCGGTGGGGAAAGGGCCATGTGTGGCAGCCGTCTCTGAAGCTTTTTCTTGTGTGTTGATACGACAAATTTGGTCTTTTTAGGATAGATACCCTTCCATATCAAGTCATAGATAGGTAATGGAGTTTTACTTGTAGCATGAGACATATCTCTTGGAAGAGGTCTCGTAGTGAATAAGCCTTAGCCTTCCAATTTCCATTGACCTATATCTGAACCATCTGTGAGTGTGATCGGAGCAAGACTATTTATAAGGCATCCATATTCATCTATCTCTGACTCTGCCTCTCTCAGGTTTGTTCTCAGCCCCAGTTTCCAGTGGCTATGCTCAGTCTTACACATGGATTTCATTGATACTTATTTATAAACTAATAATTCATACATCAATGGAATTTTTTGTATCGTTCATCCTACAAATGAGGTGTTTGCACCATCCATGATTTATGAAATCCTGTCTTGTATCAATTGGTTGTCCTTCAATGTCACCTTTCATGGCTTTTGCTGAATGTTGGGAGAGGTAGTCTGGTTCATTGTTACTTGAGGATGATCCATATTTAGCATCTATAATTTCCCCCCAATTATCTTTACCCTCTCTGGTGATATCTCCATAATTTGAAAATTAAGCCATAAGTAGACTGGATTTGTGAATAAAAGCAATGTAACCGCATTAGGTTGTCATATCTATCCTATCCGTTCGCCTCCCTATAAGGTTTTTTTTAATTATTGGTTAGTGCTATTCTTTTGTATTGGAGGCTATTTTAGTTTTGTGCTCTACTTGTGCAGACTGTTTATTTTTGTATGCCCTTTTGCATCCTTTCATGTTTCTCAATAAACGTTCAGTTTCTTAAAGAAATCTCCCTTTATATTATTGTGTGCATAGTGTATTATAGGTCAAATAGCTCCTTTATCTATAAAAGTTATCCATAGATCTTCTATTGACAAGAGACGATCTTCACTTTCCAAGGGAGGAATATGTGCTCGATGAAGATGACTATGAACTCCTTGAGGACAATAATATTAGCATTCAACGACCAAAGGTAGTGGTTTTGGATTTTGATAATGTTGCTTCATATTAATTATTTCTGAGCATCTTTTATCATCTTTTTCAGGGTAGCAAAAAGTTTAAGAGGCTTAAAAAAGCTCGAAGGGATAATGCAGAGCCTTCTGGGTTTTCAGACGACGAGGATTTTGTTGAAAACAGTAGAGGTGGACGAACTGCCGAGGAAAAACTTAAACGTAGTTTGTTTGGTGATGATGAAGGTATGTATTTGAATTCATTTTTTCTTACTGACGCCGCACTTCTAACAGAAGTACTATTGCTGCTTCTCTCATTGAGATAGCATCACTCTTAATTACTTTTTGAAACATTATGGCGATTATTTGAAGCTCCGCTTGAGGATATTGCTGAAGAGGAGGAACAACCTGAAGAGGAAGAAGATGTGGACATTGGAGATGAGGATGAAATGGCTGATTTCATTGTAGATGAAGAAGTTGATGAAGATGGGGCTCCCTTAAGGTTTTTTTCTTCATACATTTAGGGACCTCAGACCTCATCCTCTTCTGGATTTTATTTCTTTTAGTCCAATAGTCATCTTATTTTACATGCATAATCTCAATTTATTAACTGTATGATCTAGGAGGAGGAAGTTGAAGAAAAAGAAGTCCAGACAAGCACCTGGTGTTTCATCAACTGCTTTGCAGGAAGCACATGAAATTTTTGGTGATGTTGATGAGCTTCTTCAGCTTCGCAAGAGAGAATTGGATACTCAAGACTGGCATGAGAAGAGATTAGAAGATGAATTTGAACCAATTGTAATTTCTGAGAAGTATATGACAGAAAAGGATGACCAGATAAGGGAGATTGATATGCCTGAAAGAATGCAGGTTTCTTTTCATATCTGAATTTCATTTCTTCTTATATATTCCATCTTCATCATGGGGTGTTTATTTTGTTGCCTTTGTTTTAGATTTCAGAGGAAAGCACCGGTCCCCCTCCTACTATGGAGTACAGTCTGGATGATGAGGCCGTGTGGATACATGGTCATATTGCAAATGGAACAAACTCTTTGTTTGGCAATGCCACTGGGCAAGACCTAACCATAACAAAAGATGATATTGTGCGGTTTCTAGATCTTGTACATGTCCAAAAATTAGATGTTAGTATTCTCTCATCTTTTATTTTTATTGCTCTTCTCGTCTTTACTTGTTCTAATATTTGTCTTTTCTGTTCATTTTGTCAGATACCATTCATTGCGATGTATAGGAAGGAGGAGATTCTGAGCTTGTTAAAAGATACAGAACATGAAGCTGGTGATGATCAGGATAATAATGAAAAAACACCCTCATTAAATTGGCATAAGGTGAGTAAAAATTAAAATTGTAACTGCAAGCAATGTTTTACTTGTGAAGACTGGAAAAATATGAAGTGCAATGAATATTTACTTTTTCATGGTAGATACTTTGGGCAATTCAAGACTTGGACAAAAAGTGGCTGCTTCTTCAAAAGCGAAAAAATGCTCTTCAATCATATTACAAGAAGCGGTATGGGGAGGAGGCACGCAGGATCTATGATGAAACTAGACTCTCATTGAATAAACAGCTTTCTGATTCAGTCATGAAATCTCTCGAGGCAGCTGAATCAGAGAGAGAGGTAGATGATGTTGACTCAAAGTTTAATTTGCATTTTCCACCTGGGGAAGTTGGTGCTGATGAAGGACAGTTCAAAAGGCCCAAGAGGAAATCACTGTACAGTATATGTAGTAAGGCTGGCTTATGGGAGGTTGCTGGAAAATTTGGTTATAGCTCTGAGCAATTCGGGTTGCAGCTCTCCTTAGAAAAGATGGTCAGTGTTCTTTGATATGTTTTTGTTCGTAATCTTGGCATATGGTAATGACACCTGTTCAATTTTTGTAGAGAAATGATGAGTTGGAGGATCCAAAGGAAACACCCGACGAGATGGCAGCAAACTTTACCTGTGCGATGTTTGAGACTCCTCAAGCTGTACTCAAGGGAGCTAGGCATATGGTATCATAGTTTTGTTTTCCTAGATTTAATTATAGAGTGCTCTATAGATGTTTCCAATAATGAAAGTGTGTTACATGGTCTTTTCTGTTTCTTCTTGTGATTTTAGGCAGCTATTGAGATTAGTTGTGAACCTTGTGTGAGGAAGCATGTCAGGAGCTACTTTATGGACTATGCTGTGATATCAACTAGTCCTACATCAGATGGAAATGTTGCAATAGATTCTTTTCATCAATTTTCTGTTGTAAAATGGCTTCGTGAAAAGCCATTGAATAGATTTGAGGATGCACAGTGGCTTCTTATTCAGAAAGCTGAAGAAGAAAAACTTCTGAATGTCACTCTCAAGCTACCCGAAAAGCATTTGAATAAGTTGATAAGTGATTTTAATGAATATTATCTCAGTGATGGTGTTAGCAAATCTGCTCAGCTGTGGAATGAGCAGAGAAAGTTAATATTGCAGGATGCACTTTCTGGTTTTCTTCTGCCTTCAATGGAGAAAGAAGCAAGATCCGTGATGTCTAGTAAAGCAAAAAACCGGTTACTTATGGAATATGGAAAGAATTTATGGAATAAAATATCTGTTGGTCCGTACCAACACAAAGAAAATGAGATTAGCTCTGACGAAGAAGCTGCCCCAAGGGTAATGGCATGCTGTTGGGGTCCTGGAAAGCCAGCTACCACCTTTGTGATGTTAGATTCATCAGGCGAGGTTCTTGATGTTCTTTACACTGGATCTCTCACACTACGTTCTCAAAATGTGAATGACCAACAACGGAGGAAAAATGATCAAGAGCGAATTTTGAAGTTCATGACAGATCATCAGCCACATGTTGTTGTTCTTGGAGCGGTTAATTTATCTTGTAACCGATTGAAAGATGATATTTACGAGGTTAGTGACCTATAACTAGTGGTGCTCGTAAATAAATTTGTTGAATTATGTAATGGGTTGGAGTAAATTTAATTATATCATCTTTTGTTGAATTATGTTAAAGAATATAGGCTGTCCAAAAGGGCCTTTATGTTGGAGCAATATGACTTCTGAGTGAAAGGGAGTTTATTCATCTTGTCTTTCCCTGGTTTATACATGTTTCTTTTTTAATGTCAAAATTTATTTGCTTTAGAAAACAAGTAGGATTTTGATGGCTTCGTAATATTTGAACAATAATTCTAACTCTTCTCAAGGATTTACTAAGAGTCTGCATTTTAGCCTGTAATGATTGCCTCACATTCCTTAGCATGGTCCTATTTGCTCTATTATATTAAAGTTTAAATGTACGTCATAACATTCCAGATGGTATGGTACATATCATGTTGTTCATTCCAGATGGTATACTAATTTGAACTTTATATATCATGTCATTCATTTTCTATTTTATTCTTTGATCAGGTTATCTTTAAGATGGTGGAGGAGAATCCTAGAGACGTCGGACATGAGATGGATGGATTGAGCATTGTATATGGTGATGAGTCCCTTCCTCGTTTGTATGAAAATTCTAGGGTTTCCTCAGATCAATTGCAAGGGCAATCAGGTACTTGTACACTGGCTCCTTTTTTTTCTTTCTTTCTTTCTTTTATGTATACTCCTTTTTTTCTTTTTAACTACCATTTTTTTGAAGTGTTTTTATAAGTTCATTTTCTGATTAGGCATTGTGAAGCGTGCTGTTGCTCTTGGACGTTATCTGCAAAATCCTCTGGCTATGGCTGCGACACTTTGTGGGCCAGGAAAAGAGATCTTATCTTGGAAACTACATCCTTTGGAGAGTTTTCTGACCCCAGATGAAAAATACGAGATGGTTGAACAGGTTCTGGTGGATGTTACCAACCAGGTTGGCCTGGACACTAATTTGGCTATAAGTCATGAATGGTTGTTCAGCCCATTGCAATTCATAGCTGGACTTGGACCTAGGAAGGCAGCTTCTTTGCAGAGATCCTTGGTGAGGGCTGGATCAATTTTCACACGAAAGGACTTTGTTACAGCTCATGGTCTTGGTAAAAAGGTATTTGTTAATGCAGTTGGGTTCTTGCGTGTTAGACGGAGTGGATTGGCTGCAAGTAGCAGCCAATTTATAGATTTATTGGATGATACGAGAATTCATCCTGAATCTTATGCTTTGGCACAAGAATTAGCAAAAGATGTGTTTGATGAAGATGTTAAAGGTGATACTAATGACGATGAAGATGCAGAGATGGCCATAGAGCATGTAAGAGATCGACCTCATTTACTGAGGACTCTTGACGTTGATGAATATTCCAAGAGCAAGCAACGGGAAGATAAAAGAGAGACTTTTCTTGACATAAAAAGAGAACTGATGCACGGCTTTCAGGATTGGCGTAAGCAATATGAAGAACCCAGTCAGGACGATGAGTTTTACATGATATCTGGCGAAACAGAGGAAACCATTGCGGAAGGGAGAATTGTGCAGGCTACAGTCCGCAAGGTACAAGGTCAAAGAGCAATTTGTGGACTTGAATCTGGATTAACTGGGATGCTTATGAAAGAAGATTTTGCAGATGATTCTAGAGATATTTCTGACTTATCTGAGAGGTTGCATGAGGGGGATATAGTAACTTGCAAGATAAAATCAATTCAGAAGAATAGGTACCAGGTTTTCCTTGTTTGCAAGGAGAGTGAGATGCGAAGTAATCGGCACCAGATTACTCAAAATGTTGATCCCTACTATCATGAAGATCGAAGCAGCCTACAGAGTGAGCAAGAAAAGTCTCGGAAAGAGAAGGAACTTGCGAAAAAGCATTTCAAGCCAAGAATGATTGTTCACCCTCGATTCCAGAATATGACAGCAGATGAAGCAATGGAGGTTTGTTTTTCTCTAAGAAACTTTTTCATATTTTAAATTTTAGGTTGTACAAAGTTAAACCCGGATGTCACATCTAGCGTAGATTAAAGTAGTTAAAGTGGTATATTCTTTATTGTTTAGTCTTCTTAGAAGTCTTGAGAAAAATAGTTAAGAACACCTTTCATCAAGTAAAATAAAAGATGGACTGCCCAGTGCCCAATGCTACACATAATCATACAAAAGAGCCTTGATAGTTGGTAATTACAATTTACAAATAAAAGGGAAGAATATTTTTAAAAGATTCATCTTTTTACGAGAAACTAAATTTGATTAAGATAAATGATAGGTCTTATCCAAAAAAGATTAAGATAAATGATAGGAAAAAAAGTGATTACACCAAAAGGAAGAAGCCCAGATAAAAGGAAGCCTCTCATCTAAGGTATTGGATTGGGGAATGTAATGGCTTCTATGAGAGGGCTTCTTTCATTGAAGGCCTTGGATTGAGTCATGTAAATCTATCATTACACACCGGACGGCGAACGACATAAAATATAGACTTATGTCCAAGAGGTCATATGTTCAAATCCTCCCACTCCAAATGTTCAGTACTAAAAGAAAGCAAATCTATCATTACACATAGAGAGAAAAATCTCATCTTGGTATGTTCTTTCCTCTCTCCTCTCTCCCACCCACATGAACACCTAGATCTACTTATCTACGGCTACCATAACACAAGGCAAACAAGGAACTTCATCATGGAATTACTCCAATCGATCAGTCCTTGCTGCAAAACCTTCACAATAGCTTATGATGAATCATCTAAGCCAACATGGAAGGCGTTCAACTTGCTCTATTTACCTATCTTGAACCTCCCTCAATTGGTTAGTTTCATCTTTTGATAATCTTTGTCGAGATCCATGTTCATACAAGTCTTTAAAAAAATATCAAACTGAGAATGCCACTTTGTGGCGGGGAAATTAAATCAAAGTTTGGTTCTCACTTGGAATTCACACAACTAAGTCACTCTGTTCGTGTTATCTTCTTCGTTATTTTTGTTATTTAGAAAGTTAAATGGAGTTAAAGATGTTGATGAGTTGGTGGGCTTCACTGAAACTAAATGAACATCTAATGAAGCCTAATTTCCTTCTTGATTTTTACCGAACGGGTTTTTGGGAAACCGTGTAAGCATTCTAGTTTTAAGTTACTGATATTTAATGCACGAGAGAAGTGTTTTGATTTCTTGAGTTTATTGTTTAGTGAAGAGTAACGAGTCTTCAAGGATATATGTTTGAAAATGGCAGATTAGTTTTTTTGTAATTGTAACTGATACTTTTCGTGCACTTTATACTCTTGGTGAGTCTTTTCTAACGTTTTTTTTTTCTTTATGGCAGCTCTTGTCTGACAAAGATCCTGGTGAAAGTATTGTCCGACCTAGTTCTCGTGGGCCTTCTTTTTTGACTTTGACACTTAAAATTTACAACGGAGTATATGCTCACAAAGATATAGTTGAAGGTGGAAAGGAGCATAAAGACATCACTAGCTTGTTGCGTATAGGGAAGACCTTGAAAATTGGGGAGGACACTTTTGAAGATTTGGATGAGGTTAGTGTTGTGTTCTGGTAGGCATAGGTGTTGGTCTTCAATGTGATTCATGTCATAAGTTGTAGAAATTACTAACGACCTTTTGTGAACTGTTAATTTCTAGGCTTCTGCATTTAAATATTAGAAAATAGTTTTTCTAATTGATTCTTGGCACCCTGTTCTGTGTTGATATTTTCAACCAGAAAATTCCTAAAATTTGCCTATCAAATAACTAACATAGATTGTGTGACGAGCTTCTTCAAAACTTCTCTGTCCTGGTTTTTTGTTCAATTCGGTATGCATATGGTATCTCTAATGAATCTCTCATATGCTCACAAAAAATGCAGGTGATGGATCGCTATGTTGATCCCTTAGTTTCTCACTTGAAGGTAATGCTAAGTTATCGCAAGTTCAGGAAGGGTACAAAAGCAGAAGTTGATGAACTTATGAAGATTGAGAAGTCAGAGAATCCAATGAGAATAGTTTATGGGTTTGGAATTTCTCATGAACATCCGGGTACATTCATTTTGACATACATACGAAGTACAAATCCACACCATGAGTATATTGGCCTCTATCCAAAGGGATTTAAGTTTAGGAAAACAATGTTTGAAGATATTGATAGGCTTGTGGCCTATTTTCAAAGGCACATTGATGTTCCCCAACATGATTCAGGACCATCGATCAGATCAGTTGCTGCTATGGTACCAATGCGTAGTCCTGCAACTGGTGGCTCTTCAGCAGCATCTGCAGGTAGCCCTTGGGGTGGTTCATCACATGATGGTGGCTGGAGAAGCCAGTCATTTGACAGAGATCGTTCTTCTACTCCTGGGTCTAGAACAGGTGAAATCTATTGCATTCATTTTTTATTATTTTTTTATTTTATTTTATTTTATTATTTTATAAGAACTGTGAACTGCATTCAAATTACTCCCATGTTTGGAACGTTCAGGTTGAATATATGATTTCTTTTTCAAAATAATTAGAGGTTCCTTTTTGGGACCTAGTCCGGCAATTTTTCCTCTTCTTGGTGCTTACTTGGGTGAGATTTTGTAATTTTGATTTGTTGTGTATCGATATGCCATGTTTTGCCATTTTTTGGTAATATACTTGTCTTGTTGGAACAATACCTCCTTTTCGGGTATCTCTTCTCCTTTGGTTGGATGAAGAGGTTTGTTTTTTTTAAAAGAAAAACAGTTGGAGCTTCTTTAAACCGTATTGCCTTAATAGTATTAGGGTGAGTGTAAAATTAAAGGGACTTTAGAGGAATGGGTTCAAATCCCATCTTGAATCCTGCCAATTCAATTTCTACAGAAAAAAACAGATTAAAATCCTAATACAATTTATATAGGAAAAAGATTCTGTTATGGCTGAATGTAGAAAGGATGTTTCAACTTGGTTAAACTGTAACCTTTGATGGGGGATAGAAACCAGAAGTGTACTGATGAAATTCAAGTATCATTAATGAGTTTCGTTGTTAGAGATTTAAATGGATGTAAGCCTTTTCACTTCAAAGTCACTGTTTTTCCTGCTTTCATTATGCCCTTCACTAATATCATGTATTTTGGTACCGTTTGTTAAGACTCTGATCTGTATATAGTAACAGGAATAAACTCATCTAATGATTTGATCCTTCATTTGGGTTTGTGCGTGGATCTTTCCTTCATTTGCTTTTTTAGAGTGCCTCTATTCATTGATAAATACCTGTTGAACTTTGGAAATTTTGTGATTTATCTTTATTCTTCACTAGCTTTGCTATGATTTTTAAGCCAGTCATAGATTCCTTGTGGTTTTGGGTTCTAGTAGAGGTTGATACCATTTTATGTTTTAACCTTCCATTTGTCTTTATATTCTGCCTGCAGGCCGAAATGATGACAGAAACTCTGGTGGTCGTGATGGACATCCGAGTGGTCTGCCTAGACCACATGATGGTGGACGTGGACGTGGTCGTGGACGTGGACGTGGCTCATACAATAATAATAGAGGGAATAATGAGAGGCAAGATTCTAGTTATGACTCCTCCAGATGGGATTCATCTTCAAAGGATGGGGATGATGGATTAAGAAACTTCCCAGGAGCTAAACTTCAAAATTCACCTGGCAAAGAAGCCTTCCCTGGTGGCTGGAGCTCTGGTGCGAGTGGAGGTGGTGGTGGCTGGAACTCAGGTGGTAGTGGAGGTGGTGGTGGTGGTGGTGGTTGGAGCTCTGGTGGGAGTGGGGGTGGTGGTAATGGAGGGGACGAGGAGGGCGGTGCGGGTGCGGGCGGTGGTTGGGGTGGGAGTGGTGGTAGTTCTAAAGGAAATTGGGGTGGTTCAGGTGGAAGTAACAGTGGGGGTGGGTGGGGTTCTTAGTTCAAAGCCTAACAGCTGATGATGATATCTATCTCTTTTGACAGTAATTTAGACAGGGATTAGGTAAACCCCTCTCTCTCTCTCCCTCTCCCCTCTACAGATTGTGACTTGTGTGATAAAAATGAACTCTGATTATAATATATTCTTCAGGTGGTTGGGGAGGGGGGAGGGTGAAGAAGAATGCTTTTTGATGAAGTGGGCTGTATACATTATATTGTATAATGTTATGTGAGCCTCTAAAATCTGCCTTTGCTTAATGTGGTGTGAACAACACCTTTTTAGTTCTCTTCTTACTGCTACCTTCCATCACTCCTTGGCCCCCCTCGCTTTATATATAGAGCTTGTTTCTTCTACTTTGATTTCCTGTTAGGTTTATTCCCTTCAAACAAAAGAGTTCCTCTATTTATCATTCACTTTAGTGCGCGTCAATATTAGTTTTCGAACATTCTATTTTTCACATCATCCTATCAATTTTTAATGTTAATGTATGATGTAGGTTTTGGATTCATCATTTTTATTTTATTCAAAAGTATTGTAGGATATGATGTGTATTTTTGAGAGGTCATCCAATGGATTAAACAAGAGAGTAGGAAATCAGAGTATTCCATTAGGCTCGCTCATCAGAAAGGTTAATCAACTTAAAAATGATTGGACAAACTTGCACCATATTTCATTAATGATATTCTCCTAGATGCAATACACCTGTTATTTTAGGGTTGGTTTCATTTTTGGGTCAATTTCCTTCTCTTTTGTCGTAAGGTCGGAAATTGAGTTGTCGATTTGTTTTTTTCTTTTTTTTTTTTAGAGTACAAATTAGCAGAAAGGGGGTTACAAATATCGATTAGATGAGATATAATGAGAGGTTGGAACACAACATCTTGTCTGAAGATTCAATATGCGATATTCTCATCTCGTCCCCTCAGAATAATACAAGAGGAAAGATGAATACAACTCTTTTTCAGTTGTGAAAATTTACAAAGCTCTCAACATTTGTACTTATAGTGTCAAGAAGTGTGAGTTACAAATTGTAAGTGCCTTAATTTGAACATCATGCCTAAATTCAATAGTAATGGGGTAAGAGTAAAACTCCCCTACACATGTGTATGAAAATTTTTTTTTGTGAAGGATAACCTTAGTAGGTGAATATTGATGAATATATATATTTTTTTTGAAATAGAATATGGACGAATATCTAATTCCATATGATTCATAATACTCTATCTCTTAGATATTTATTGTATATAAAATATGTATAGTCAAAACATTACCTAAAAAACACAAATGAGGAAAACTCTTCATAGTACATAATTTCAATTAAACCTTAAATTTTTGTTAAAATCTCTCCTACAATAACAGATAGGAGGTAAGACTGATGTCATCCAAGGAAATCATTTCTATAACTATGCTTTTCCTCCTTGCAACTAGAGAGATTCATTGGTCGGTGTTAGTTTTTTCTAAAAACCAACGCCTATATCGAATTCTAATTAAAATAAAATTGGATCGTATTTGACAACATAAGTCTCGGTCACAAGTATGTACAACAATTTTGAGAGAGAGAATTTGATAAAAAATTAAAATTGTATGGTATAATGTGAAAATCTTATAAATATTTTTGATGTTTAGAGATAAACGTTTTTTTATGTTAAAAAAAATCCATAAAAAAAGTTCATAAATGTTGAGCTAATTTATATGCACTTTAAATATTCTTACAAGAAAAATAGTCGATCTTTACAATATTTAATTGTCATTTTTTTTTGAAAATATAAGAAATTAATTCTTAACTATGTGATTATATATATATATATATATATATATTAAAAAATTATGTGATTATTGTAAAATTGAATTTACAATCTTTTAATTCCAAAGTGGTTGACATAAATTGTTTTTTTGTTTTTTTTTGTTTAAAAAAAATTTAATTTAATCTTATTGCAGTTAGAAAATCTAATTTTGGTGAAAATTATAAAAATGTAGTGACAATCTAATTTGTAAAACTAGAGAAGCGTGATTCAAACTTGTTAAATTATTACAAGTTTGATTGTCATAATAGAACTTCAAAACGATATTGCAAAAAGAAAAAAAAAGAAGAAGAAGAAGAAGAGAGAGAAGAATTTGACATTAATTGCTTATTTATGTGGTAAATTTTAAAAAAGTGATCCATCAAATTACAAGTATGGTCTAGAGTGGTTTGATCATAATAAGCTTAGAATGAATTCCGTCCATCTAACAGAACTTAAACAATTAAATATTACATTATTTACAAGTAAAGAGAATAAAATATTTTCGCATAGATGTTTGACGGGCAACCACAACGATCCTTAATTTTGTCGAGAAATATATAATCAATTCAAAGAAGCATATATGTTTAAAAAAGATTTAGATAGAGAATTTATTAACTTTCCTTTGAAAACTATATCTAAACGAATTTTTATAACTACTTAAAATAATTTCTTATTTTTATTATTGAAAATAACTTCTCAATTTTAACAACTCATTTATAATCATTCATTTAAAACTACTCAAAATAATTCTTCATTTCTAATTATTTATTTCTAATCAATTAAAATAACTCATTTTTAACCAATTATTTTTAGTTACTCTTTTTTTAACTAATCAAAATAACTACTCAAACAAGTTCTTTACTCTTAACTCTACAAAAAAACCTACATCCAAACTGAGTTTATGACTGCAACTCTCAATTTTAAACTATTCAAACCAATTCCTATTCAAAAGCTCATCCAAACACCTCACTAATCTTAAGAAAAAAATAATTAAAAAGAAAAAAAAATCTAGATTTGGCCACAATAGATGGCTGAGGACGCAAATCTCTAATTTTGTTGGGTGAAAATAGTAAGAAGGAAAAAAATATGGGGGGTTAGATGAAAAGTCAGTCAGCTTCAAGGACGCCGGAGCGACATGTTATGTACAGGACGGCGCCGTTTTACGTGGGAATAGTCCATTGTGAAAAACCGTGACGACATGTCGGCCACATTCACCCACTTTCTCTCCTTTTCTCTGCTTAACTTCAGCCTGTTTTGCTCCTTTTTATAAGGATTACCTGTACATAAAAAATAATGTTGCAATTATAATATTAATTCCCTTTTTCTAAAACTCATATCTCAAATGCACTATTAAAAACATTTCATTTTAAATTTTTTGTATATATTTTTCTTATTTGGATATTTACATCTTATGTATATTTGTAGAAACCAAACAAAAATTTGAAAACAAAAAAAGTAAGCTTCCAAAAACTTGTTTTTGTTTTTGAAATTTTGTTAGCAATCACCTATTTTCTTAAGAAAAATGGATACACTATAGGATAGATGGACACATTATAAAAAATTTGAATAAAAATAAGCTTAAATTTTAAAAACCAAAAATCAATTGGTTATCAAATGAGACTTAAATTATTCTCATTCAATATATTAATCAAAATCCATGCTTAAAGAGGTACTATAGGGCATGGCTTGACCTGTTCCATTCTTTTTTAGTTCTATCAAATAACTTAGAGTTTTATCTCAAAATCAATTGATAATGAAGAACGTAACCTATATATTTTGATTAAAAGATTGTAAATTAAGTTTTTTTCCATATAAGATATTCAACATGTTCACTTAAGATTGACACGTCTATTCCTAGGCTAGATACTGGGAGACAATGAAAGAATAGAAACATGAGCCTACAAATTAATGTCACAAGTGAATCTCGAACCTAGAACCTTGGAGGGAGCGCACCTTTAAAGTTCAAGCCTTCGACTACTGCACCACCCTTTGGAGACATTTGTTTGTCTGTTTGAGGGGAGCACATCTGTTTTCGGTAAATGAGCTCTAATAGCATATCAATATATATATATATATATCCGAGCTTCGACTATTGTTACATGACATACCGCTTGATCCTACAATATTTATCACCATAAATTGAATCATTTTCCTCTTACTTCCCCAATAATAATAATTTTAGTGTCATATTAGATAACATGAAGTTTCGTTTGAAAATCAATTAGGAATAACTCAACTTTCTTACAAAATTGTGAGATCTTCACTTTTCCCATTTGAGAGTTGAGACTCTAGACATCGCAGTAAAGATTTAAGTTTTTCTAGATTGAACGGTTGTATCAATGCATTGTTGGTGAATAAGATGAATATCATAATATCAAATAACAACCCACCAACTAATTTAACAAATAATATTGAAGAAGGTAACTTTTGGGTAGGAATTAATGGTGAATTATTTTTTAGAAAAATAATGGCAGGGAAAGTATCTGAAAGTGCAGAGATGTATCTAAATTGTGAAAAGGAATTACTTATTTTTTCCTTTAATGTGGAGTTACTTAAATATGGAAATCATCAGATTTTCCATCTACAAGGAAGAGATATTGTTGCAGTTTTAAGTCAAAGAACTGGCAACATTACAGTTATAACGGATGAATTATTTACAGAACTCAATAAATTTAAGAACTTGCATATTTTTGGATATCTTTGAAAGATAATGTAGTAATTACCTGAAATAATTTCCTTGCCATCTTTTTTGTTGGGAACTTGAAATCCTTGAGCTTCAACCTAATTCCAACAAAATCACAATGTCAACAACCAAGCAAAAAGAAGAGTTGAGGAGACATGGCTGAAACATTTTTTTATTAGTTTAACAACAGTTGGAAGTAGAGAGATGATAGATTCGAACTCATGGGCATATATTTATATCAGTTGAACTATTTTCGTAACACAAATGTATTTGAAATGAAGAGGAATGCAATGAAGCACTAATAAGAAGCCTTTTTACCTTGAATGATTGTCAAGGAAACAACATAACAAAAACAAAAAAGATTTAACAGTGATCACTTTTTACCCACCATTTGAATACTTTACTAAGAGAACTTGGGTCAAAATAACATATTAAAAACACTCTCAAACACACCTTAACACTCACTCTTGCTTCTGGTGCCATTTTGAACTTCCTGGCCAAAACAAAACTAGTAGAATGCACTGCATCAGTTGCTGCAAGATCACAAAGAACTCTATAATTCTCAGAGAAAAAAAAAGAAAGAAAAAAAGAAAGACAAGCCAAGTATATGCACCTTGCAAGGGAGAAGACTGGTCCAGTGCATGGGAGGAGGCAAAAGGTATCAAAAGAATAGAGGGAAAAACACAGCACAGTAAGGTCATGAATATCAACCCCATGTCCAAAGGTAAGAGATTTGGTGCCAATCTGAGTGACCAAAGAAATATATATATATATATAACAGAGAGAGAAGCATTAATATGTTATCAGTTCACTTTTGGAGAGGCTGGTTTTACACAATTCTGGTAGTTCTTGTCACCACTACACAAAAAAACTTTTTGTTTATATATTTTTTTATAGCAAATGTTCAGCACTACAAGTTTTTCCCACTCCACAAACCAAATGATCTTGTAAAACACTCTGGTTTCCAACACTGTGAAACCCAAGATATTATTTTTCTTTCTTGCTGTGTTTGGCTTATAGCTTAAGCATAAAAACAGGGTAAGCCAATATGGAAGCAGGCCAGCTCATCACTCAGTCCTTTTTCAGTCACCAAGCTGTTAAGAACAATTAAGACAGTGTTAATCTGCATCTTTTTCATTTTTATCATTACTGAGTGTTCGAACCAACAAACATGTATTTCGACTAATCTTGTAAAATGACCTTACACGGTAAACAATCTTTGTAATTTGAGCGGCAATGGCACTTCTTTAAAGACTGAAATTACGAAAACCTGTATGGTATTGCATACGAAAAAAGACTTGGGTGATGTATATTTTAGACATTGAACCTATGGATGATAAATTAGTAAAAGCTTTCAGAATCTACAGCACAGAAGGACTTGTTTCCAACCCGTATGCTTCCGTAGATGCTTTCGATCTGCTTTAACCATTCTAACAGGACTACTATTCCACTCGGATTGTAATCTGCAGGAAGAAAAAAACATCTCATTAATTCTGAACTACAAAGATTATAAATAATGTAGACACTAAAAGAGAAATAGCTGATCAAGAGCTTTACATTGGGAAGGCAAATGAACGAGCGCTGGTCGTGCTGCTATCCGACCGAACAGAGATGCTGCCTGAGTAACCTATACGACCTGATTCAGACATCAGCCTCCCCAGAGGTACCATAGAAGAGAAACTAGTTTCACCGAGGCCATGTTGAACTTGGCTTGAAACTGGATGACTAACAGAATGCCCAACTTCTACCTTCAATATGTCTTCGTATTCCAGACGTTGCAAGTTATCATATTCTACACGTTTGGAGTTACTAATGGTATCATGACACTGCACTTGACATTTGTTCGCTTCTAAAGGGTCGGAGCTGCTGCTCATATCTTGGCAGTCCATCGAGGCACTGGTCGAAGGAGCTGAAGAGTTTAAGTCATTATTATCACAACGCTCCAGTCCATCACTAGCAGTGGAAGCTAAAGAATTAAAATCAAAAGTAATGTTTCCATTGTTCGCTTTACTATTGTACGGTATATCATTCACATCATTCACATCATTCACAGAAGCGCTATTTTCGGGCTCTTCAGGTGCTGGAGTAGAAGTAGTTGACACCAACATTGGATCTCTGGGGTTACTATAAGTTTCTTCAGGTACAAATGCCAAAACAGGGACTTCCAAATTCGTAGTTTCAATAAAAACCTGCATCAGAACAAACAAAATTCAGTCACCTTCTAGCACACTATCCCCACAAGCATAGTTACAACTTGACTATAGTTCAGCTAATAAAGAGACAAGTTTCAGTCAAAGATAACCTAGCCAAAGACGTTTAAACTTACAATACTGGCAACGACATCCATTAGCGACAAGAGATCTAAACAAATAATCATGCATAACACTCGATGAATTATAATGCATGCTAGAAACTACATCAGTAATGAAAGTCCCAAGTAAAGGCGGAACAAATACAAGTTCATGATATAGTTAAAGTTGAACAGCCATTATGCCAAAAAATAACACACCTGTTGAGACTGAGGGTGAGGTTCATTCTTAATGTTGATCAATGGCTTTAAGCTCTCTGCAATCAAGTCTGTCATTGGAAGATTTAATATATCATTGTCAGTAAGGTATGCCACATCATATTCTGCCTCAGGTGTTCTAGCCAAATCCTTGGTATCCTGTTGTTTGGGTGAATCCTTATTGCCAAAAGATTCTGAATGTTCTGAATCATCTGAAGCAAACATATCACCTTTCTCCAGCTCTTCCGACAACTCGTCCTTCCAATCTTTCTCAGGAGGGAGAATGGCACAGACAGCCTTTTCATCCAAATTACTACCACACAAGAGGTTATCCCGAGAAGGCACTCCATCGTCAATACAAATATCCTTGACAATATTGCAAATATTTTCTTTGTAACAAACTATCAGTTCAGGAAGTTGACATTCAGCAATACTCGTTTCCATGTATAACTCCGAGTCTTCCTCAAACAAGTCTACTTTAGAAGAATTAGTGAGCGGTGACACAAAGGTTTTAACCTCATCATAGTCATTAAAATCATCAAGACCTAAACAATCATGCTTAGTCGCAACCCAACCTTCTGCAGAATCATTCTTGAGATCAGCTTCCTCATTACCTTTGAGAGGGCTTGTAAGTTCTTTCTGATCTTCAAGCTTCATCCCACTAGAATCAAGGGCATCATTGTCGCATTCAAAAGACTCGGGAACAAACTTGGGGCTAGCATTTGAGTGGTAACCTACCAGCTCACCGTCTGTAAGAGAAATATAACATATATTACTAGGGAGTTTTTGTTTGTTTTGTAAAAAGCTAAGTCAAAACCATCCATCTTTCTACAATCACACTATAAATTAAACAACATTCATAGGATTGGAAGAAAACCACAGACTGAAGTTCATATAGAAAAAAAGAAGTTAAAATATGTTATAGTAAAAACTGGCAGCCTAAAGAAATAATACAAACAATTGCAACAAATTGGTAGGGTAAATAGATGCCAAGTGCAGAAATATAACGAAATATTAAAATGGTATTTCCTTAAAGGGAATTTTAGAATATGAGATTTACCAACTTTCATGATTCGCATGGATTATGCAAATGGATTTTCTCTAGACAAGCATCAAAGTTGGCTTGAGATGGCTGGAGAGTCTGTCATTCACAGGCAAGAAAAGTAAACTTAAAAGGTCAGTCAAAACTATCCATCTTTCTACAACTGCACAAGGTCAGCTCAAGAAGTTTAAAGAGGCCAACTTTTAAGTTTGAAGTCACAATAAGAAGATTTTCCTATCAATGTTTCCCAGAAGTCAAAAAACAAGATTATTATACCATTGACTGGAAAAACAATAAAAACTTATAATCCAATTGATCACTTGCAGTACTCAAATTTAGAAAATCATGTGCCATTCTAAAACATCATGCTGCTCGCAATGTAATCGGCCATGGATTGACAAAGAAAGCTGATCAGAAGGGCATGATCAAGTCAAGAACTTAATTTCCAAGGAGCAGACATATACAGTAAACAATCACCGGTTCACATTGAATACTCTTATAAGGAATTTTTAAAACAAAAATCCAGTGTTATGTTCTTGCAAAAAGACAGAATTTTTCAGCTTTACTAGACCTTCTTAAATCTGAACGGCAAAAATTAGAACCCAAATCCAAATATTAAATGGAAGGGCATCCAAGATCGGCCCCTCACAAAATCCCCCACACCCCCCTTTTGTCTGGTAGTCCTGATTAGATCCGACCACCTTGTTATTTAATCTTATAATTTAAGAAGAAAAAAAAGGAGAAAACTGGAAGAAAACCCAGTTAGGAAATCTTCAATCCTGTATCAAGAATAAAAAAGAGAGACAATCCAACTCAT
Source organism: Sicyos baderoa (assembly GCA_037832685.1). Classification (NCBI taxonomy): domain Eukaryota; kingdom Viridiplantae; phylum Streptophyta; class Magnoliopsida; order Cucurbitales; family Cucurbitaceae; genus Sicyos; species Sicyos baderoa. The sequence goes on along the minus strand of JBBMEF010000021.1, from coordinate 4,824,085 downwards.
GATGTGAATCAGAAATCTGACTAACAAAACAGATCCAATTCCAAACAAATTGTTAACCCCAATAAAATATGCTGAGCTACAAAGTAAAAAGAAAAAAAAAAGAAGCAATCCCATCATTCCTTCCTCCATTTTCAAGGAAAATAAGCTAATTTCCAGTTTATTCTTCAATCAAGATGATGGGAAAACACATGGAGGAAAAAGCTGTCTATGTGGGTTTCTGAAAAGACCATCAAAAAAATGATTTAAGAACCATGATCCCTCCTGCATAATTGAACCAGTGACGCTGGTGTTGAAATGATTTACAACCAAACAATGAAACCATTGCATTACTGACACAAAAACGAAAAGAGGAAGATGAAGGAAAGAGAGAAAACCTTGAAGAGGGGTGAAGAAACAGAGGAAAATGGTGCAGCCCACAATGAGTTTAAAGCGACAGTACAGGAAAACCTCCCAAGCAGAGCCTGAAAATGAGAGAATAAATAAATGGGGTCTGAGAAAGAGGGGAATGAGTTGTTATTATCTAATGCACTAATTAATTAAAGGTCAACTATCAAACCCACCCTCCCTCTCTCTCTGCAATTAATTGGGGAAAAAACGGTCTAGTAAAATGGCTTCGTTCTTATTATTATTTTTTCGTAGGATTAAACGAAGTTGATGTTAAACTGATTTACAACTAAACAATTAAACATTATTGCGAACAGCCTTTATAAATTCATTTCCAAAGTTTCAAAGCTACTAAAACCCAGATTCATAAACTCCCAATTTCCCTAAACAGAGCAAAAAATTTCCCAAAAGAGACGAAAAAGAAAGGTACCTTCGCGATTCTGGAATCCAATCCCGAGGAAGCTGCACAAATCCCGAATACCCTTTTGCAATCAGTCCCTGTGAAATCGGAGAGAGCATTATTTGATTTGATTTGATTTGATTGACCATCATCGCTTTCTAAAGTTAACCGCGAGAGAGAATCAGAGAACTCACCTTTTCTAAGGCTTAGGGCTTTTTCATCCGTTCTAGAGGCAAAACTGGAGAAATTTCATTTGCTTTTGTTGATCGCCGGAAAAAGTGAGAACCGGGGAAATTAGCTGGTCGGAGTTGCACTCCGATTTGAGTACTCTGCTCCAGGTTGGATCAAAACGACGATTCTGATTTTCTGATTATTTTTTACAGCTCTGCCCTTATTTTTGAAAAAGAAAAAAAAAATTGTGGGTTTTGTTTCTCTTTCTTATCATTTTGATTTGGGAATTGGGATTTTGAATATCTTCGCCATTTTTATGCGATCATTTCCTTCAAAAGCTTCTGTTCTTTTTTTCTTTTTATTGCACAAGACTGTGAATATTATTTTGATTGGATGTTTTTTTTTTTTTAATCTTTTGATGTAAAACAAATTGAAATTGTATAATTCTCTTTTGGGATTTCTTTGATAGTGTTACCATTTTTGTAATTCAGCTTATTTCATACACTTTGTTGCTATTTGTGTACTTGAGCTTATTTCTTTGTTTATTTTTAATGCAATATTATGACATAAAGAAAATTGTTGGTGAAGCAAGTGGTTAGGATTATTCAATTTTGTAAATGTGGGTCTAATAAACCTACCATAGCTAGAGGAAGTGGTTAGAAGGAAAATGTTTGGTAAGCATTTGAGGGCATTTTTTCTCTAACAAAATTCATTTGAGAGGAATTTGGGTGCACCCCGGGTAGCATCCTCACCATGATATCATTCATGTGGCACATTTGGTGCCACACATCTCATCTTTTTTTTTTTTACTTTATATTTGTTATAAAAAAATTAAAAAAAAAAGATGTGTGATTCTAAATGAAAGATATTACGGTGAGGGTGTTATCCGGGGTGCACCCAAATTACTCTCAATCCATTTTTAGAGTACAATTACATTGATACGTAATTAAAAGGTCATTCATTTAAATTTTCCACCATTTATTATTGTCAATTAAAAGAAATGGCATGGTTCTCAATTTTAATTGCTTTCATTTGCTATTTTATAAATATAGTATGTATATAGAGATCAAGACTATTTGAGCGAGTCAAGATAATTATCCCACCATGTTTGGATGAAGTTTGAATGATAAGTTTGTCTGACGAGTTATTTTGATAAATTAAAAATTGAAAGTAATAATAAAAAGTTTATTTAAATGTGATTTTTTTTGTAGTAGAGTTACAGTCAAAAGTTTGTTTCGATATAGATATAAAATGAGTAGTTATTTTGAGTACTTAACTAAGAATAATTATAAATTAGTGGTTAACAATGAGTTATTTTGAATGATTAGAAATGAGTAGTTATAGCTTAAAAAAAGAGAAATGAATAGTTATAAATAAATGGTTAAAAATGAAAATTTATTTTTAATAGTTATAAAATTCAACTTGACGTATTTTTTCAAGTACGAATTAGTAAATTCTCAATCTAAATTCTTCCTAAATATGACAAACAAATACCCTTTAATAGTTAAAGTTAGATCAAACTAATTGGGATACTCATATATAAATAGTAATGTTTATATAATAATGTGATCACTTATTTAATAAATAATTTCTTAGCATTTGTTTTAATATTCAAAAATTGTAAAACTAGTATATTTTACAAAAAAAAATAAAAATAGTTAAGATATATCTAAACAAGTTTGGATATTTTGAAATAAATAAGGTATATAAGTTTTTTCAATTGTTTTATTTTTCAAAATAGGGTTTTGTATGGTTGTGAGTTTTTTTTTTGGGATAGTTGGAAATTGGGAGATTCCAACCACCGATCTTACATTTATTAATATACTAAGATATGTTGAACTATTGCTATTAAAATTAATGGATGAATTAAAAGAATAGAGAAATTCGAATACATGACATTTTTAATCGTAAACTTTTTGTTAGCAAAAAAAAAAAAAAAAAGACAACTCTAATTTTTCATATTTTGAGTTATCTTGATTGATGTTAATTTACATCTATATAGCAGTTGCCTCTAGGTAGGGTTTATTGGTTCTCACTCTCAATTTATTTAAAACAAAATAAAATAAACTTTGAGTTACATTTTATTTTACTTCGGAGACCTAAAATTTTAGATGGTTAAATCAGTATCTAAATCTAAAATTAGTAAATAATTAACTAAATTATAACTGACATTTACACCCATGATATTACTTATAATTTTTGTGGGTTAGTTAAATATCTATAACTCCTCTGATTGAAAAGTAAATTATTTTTTAGTGTAAATTGGGGGAAAGAATTACATATACCAATTCTTTTAGAGTTTGAATTCGTGACATTGGTGTTGAACTGATTTACAACCAAACAATGAAATCATGGTTAGAAAATAAATAAAATACATGACAATTTTAGTTTTTCATATTTTGAGTTTCAATGTATTATACTTCACAAACAAAAAATCCATTCTATATTAACTTTGGGTCAAGTAATGCTTTTTGATGAAGTGGGCTGTATACATTATATTGTATAATGTTATGTGAGCCTCTAAAATCTGCCTTTGCTTAATGTGAAGTGAACAACACCTTTTTAGTTCTCTTCTTAGTGTCTAAATCTCTATAATTTTACATTAAGAAACTTATGAAGTAAATATCTATAATTTTAGATGGTTTAAATTAGTGTCTAAATCTAATTTTTTTAAAATTATTAAATAATTAACTAATTTATAATTGACCTTTGTTATCAATTAAAAATTTAATTCTCTCTTGACATTTTTATCTCAAATAATATCAAATTCTACCAAAAACTCAAATTATAGTTGAAGACTCCACGTCACATTTTCAATATGAGATAAATACTACAAGGTGAATATCTTCGACATCAAACATTTCTATGTGTTTTTTTTTTTTTTTTTTTTTTTTTTTTATAAATTAAAACAGTCCCTCCATCTAAAGAGAGCTTAATTATGTCAAAATTAATAAGTACAACCCTAATGAAAAATAATTAACTAACAAACTGTCAATATCGACCTGTTCTTATACGTGAATCATTGCTGTCAAAAAGAGAATGAATTGCGATGATTAAAAATGATTTAGTTCTGGCACCTCTCTACTATCGAGGAAGATGTACATTATTATATAGTTTTAATCATGCATTTCGCGACAAGTTTTGTTACTGTACTATTATTTTTTATTTTTTATTACCCATAAAATGTGCTTCGAGAGTCGCCTCAAATTTATTTCTTGATATTCTCCACTTGAAATTTATTACTTTTTTATTCAAAAAATTCATTACTTTTTTCATGAACATTGAAAAAAAAAAAAAAATTGGTTTTTTTTCTTCTTTTTCTGAAGTAATTTTTGGTGCGTTTGTTTGGTGTATTTATAGAGGGTTTAAAAAAACACAATATTAATTAATTAAAATAATTTATTTTTATTATTTAAAATAAATTCTCATTTATAATCATTTATTTTAACTACTTCAAATAACTTAAATCATTTACCAATAAATTAAATCACCTACAAAAAAAACTGCATGCAAACAAATTTTTAACTCTAATTTCTTCATAAAAATGCATTTAAACAAACTATAATAAAAAATTTAAATTCTACCAACTCAAAATATTTTTTAAATTAAATGCTCGTCCGAAACCTAATCCAAATATCTCTGTTGTGCACTGATAATTATTTTTGAAAAATCATGGAAGTTTGCTAACATCTTCAATATAAAATATTTTTGCTGATTATCCAATAATTAAAACGGCAAAAAAGAGTGGTAATTAAATAATTAAATTAGGAATTAAACTGTATAAAGAGCTTTTCCTGCACCAACAATAGGTTTGATATTGATTCCATAATTGAACAAATGCCACAATTTTTATAAAAAATTGAAAATAAATCGATTCAACAAGAACAGTAGCACTTTTTTTCCCGTTACTAAAATCTATATAAAGAGTTCATAAAGTCCCAATGGATATCGAAAAAATTAAGATTTAATTCAAGATTAGTGAGCTCGAAAGTGATACTACAAGGAAAAAGGTGTTGATCGACGGTAAAAAAACGTCGCCTAAGGTCAGTAAACCGTCGCCTAAGCCTTATGCGACGGTAAATGGATCGTCACCAAAAACGTGTCGGAAGAGCCTTAACCGACGTTTTTGCAAAACCGCCGTCAATTCAAACTTTGTACGATGGTGTTCTTAAACGTCGGTTATTGAACTCTTCGCCGACGTTTTAGAAACCGTCGGGTAAGGTATTTAATTCATTCCTAAGGAACTCAAATATTTTTTTGCGTAATAGGTAGATGTCGGAATTTCATTAGCACTAGGAAATAAAACACTCAAGAATTGTAACAGCTCTGAGAAACTTTTGTCGCTCTACCCATGTTTTGATTTCAAATTATAAAGTCTAACCAGTGATGATATCTTGGTAAAATCTTTACAATAAGGATATACAGGTTTCTTGGCATCCTCTAATGCTTCTTCAAATA
>JBBMEF010000021.1:4773883-4791613 GCA_037832685.1 Sicyos baderoa | reverse complement strand
TCCAATGCCAGAATTTCAGCTTTTTTAATTATTGATCTTCGAGTCATCTGTCTTTATGAAAAATATCAATTTGCAGTCAATTATTCACAAAAAAATTAGCATTCACTTACATAGAGGCAAAAATACTACCAATAATGGTAATGAAGGGTGGTACTAATTTTACACCCAGTCATCACTAAACATTATTGGCATATTATTGACGATGTTAAGAATAAGCGTATCCTGGAGTAACAATCAAGAATTTTCTCAACCAAGAATTCAAGAGATTTTATAGGCCAACTACATGAAAACCATACCAAGGCTCGTGAAATGAGGAATGTCATGACAATAGGAAGATCTTTTGTTCGCAATACATCTGCGGCCGAATATAGTGACAATGCTATCCCTTGTCGTCCAAACCAGCCAGCATCTGCAGTACTCCCTCCAGAGCCAGTATCATAGATGTATGTGGAAAATAATGTAGAAAGAGTTTCCTGCAATTACCACTAAAAATTAGAAAAACTAGAATTCTAAAAATTAATTGTATGTTGATGAAAAAGTAAAAACCTGTATGGTATCAGGGTATTCGTCCAAAATAGCACCAAGTGCTTCTGATGCAGCCAACCGGACATTATAATTCATGTGAGAAAGTGCTTTGATAAGCCCAGAATAATCAGTTCCAAAATCATATCCATAACGATCCCAAATATCCTCCGCAATTTCAGCCACAGACTGAAGATAGCAATCAAGATGAGAGAGTGTAGTGTGGTAATGAAAAAAGGGTGAACTGAAAAAATAGTTGGAAGCTACAAGACAAGAGAACGTTGATAAAAATGGCCATGAGGTAATTCTTTCACAAGGTAATTACATTATACCAGTAGTACATCTTTTATGATAAAGTTAACATTGTTTTGTACCTACAAATGCAGGTTTGAAAGAAGTTGATACAGGCAAGGGTCATAAACAACTTTCACGTTTTTTTTATGTATATACATATATAATTGTTTTTAAATGTTCAAACTTTATTTCGCATTTACATATGTACAACCTTCTATTTCTAATTTTACTCCTTACAAAAAATATGCAGCCTACAATATCTTACTTTTCAACACCCTTGGCACTTAGTGATGCTGATGCACAAACATAATCATAAAAATGTATTGAAATTGAAGGTACGGAGTTAGATAAATATATCCTGGGCTTGTAAAAAGAACTTAAACTTATACAGAGACGTTCCATAGCTTTCACTAAAGTTGGATTGGCTAAAATTCAAATTATGGCCACGACACAATGCGATTCAGGAGGAAAGAATAAAAAACCTTTTCTGGGTCATGTAAAGCCATCCAGATACTTGTAGCGACCTCAACATTTTTAGGGAGAGACCGACTAGCAACAGCTGGGATGCATTTAACAGCTTTCAGACAGGCAATCCTGACATGAACATCTTTTGCATAGACTCCGTGCAGAGCCTAAAGAATAATTATTAATGACATTTAAAATCACAAATGCACTTCTTCAAAAATTAAGAAATTGTGAAAAAAACATACAGATGCAATTTCATCAGGTTGAAGACCAAGACACAGCTCATTTAGTGCAGGCCCAATGGATGCTTGAAAAGCTGGAACAACACCTAGAACATGATAAAGAGCCTGCAACACAGAGACTTGTAAAAGACTAGAAATGAAACTCTACCCCTATAAGTCATATCTGGAATGGAATATTACTGATAGCATTCGCAGCCTAGGAAGAGGTAGTAAAGGATCCATGTGCAAGTAAAGAACACGAAGAACATCGTCATGGAGTCTTGTCTTCTTGGAGGATAATAAAATTTTCTCCATGATCTGAAATATAGCAATAGAAAAAGAACAGTTGCATAAACTAATCATCACAGATTGCATGAGCCCAGTGACTATAATATCCATACCGGAAAAATGTAGATAAATGTGTCGATAGGAAGAGATCCAGATCTACAAGCAGCTGATAAAGCAGTTACTATTCGCTCAAGAATACCCAATGATGGTTTTCCATTAGCTTCTGCTTCACCAACCAATGGGATCAAATCAAGAAGAAGATGATCACCATCAGTCTCGATCATGCGTAATGCAGTGGCAATGTCTAGAGCAGAATAACATAGCGGGGGAGCAAGACATCGGGAAAGTTTCACCAAGGTTTCATAAGCCACATCATTTACAATTGGTGACCTTAACAACGGATCAACAAATTTGACCTGAAACAAGAGCAAAAATTTATGCATCAATGATGCATCACCCTAGAACCAAGGATAAAATTTTGCCATTGCCATTTCTGTATCAATGATGCATCACTAAAATTATGGATTCAACAATAATAACAGGAAAAGAGTCGAATTTCCAAAAATTTGGTAATTTATCACAATGTAGGAAACTTTAAAAGAAAGAAGAAATGAATCACTCGCAAGTCAGATGGCAGGATATAAAAGACAAAAAATGAGGCTATGGGCAACAATAGTGGAGCATTGCCATTAACACTTTTACATGGCTTGAATTGCCAAAGTATAGTTAGGCCCATCCTCATTTTTTTTACATGGCTTGAATTGCCAAAGTATAGTTGAATTATTCCAGCGGAGATTATGCAACACTATAATTGGGCTCAATGTGTTACAACTTTTGGGCTGCTATTGGGCAGCACTATTGTGCAGAAACAAGAATCATTATGTACTGGATCGTGGGATTTGGTTTGTGGTTGCTCCATCACACTCAAAAGTGTTGTTAATTTGATTGGGGGTTGTTCCCTTAGAAGATTAATGGGAGAGGTTGGCATTGTTGTGAAGCTGCACAAGATGAAGGGTTTGAGCTGGGCAGCGTTGGGAGAAGTTTGATCTTCTTTCCGTGCACTAGGAGGATGCCATTATTGGATGAAACCATACATTTCCAAGCATGCAGCAAACACAAACTTTTGTTTCAACACCTTAAGGAAAAGGTGTGTCTTGACCCGGGCGGTAATGTAAGGACCTCAGTCCCAATGAATATTCTAAAAAGGGTAAATTGGGTAATGCCTTAATAGGTCATTAGGGTGAAGAGTGTCCTTGGGGGAGTATAAATATTGTAAGGAGTGGAGGGGAGAGGGGAGTCTGATTTTGTGGAGGCTAAGTCATAGTGACTTGGAAGAGAGGTTCAGGTGGCTCTCGAACATCACCGGTTTGCTATCATTTCTTTATCGTCTCTTTTATATTTCACCCTATTACTGCTATTAGGTTGTAATTTCAACCTCTGTTTGGAATTATTTTGTGTTTCTCTGGAACCAGTAAGGTATGGATACCTTACAGTTCCCACCCACACTTTTCAATTACCCCGCTATAATTAGTCTTAGATCATATTCCTTACATTTTTTTTGTTTTGAAACTCCAAAACTACCCTTTCCTTAGGTTCAAGAGAGGAAACAAATTGGGAATACTTGATAGTATAACTTGGATGTCCAACCTGTCGCGCTAATAATGCGTTGAATAAATGTTAATGAAAAACAAATAAAATATTAGGTCAAATCTTTTAATCATTGAAATATTTCTATGAGTAGGCATACAAAAGTACAAACCATTGATGATAGCTGACTGTGCGCAAATATTGTATTAGAAATTGCCAACTCTCCAAGGGCCTTGAGCATCAATGATAAGTTGTTCTGTATTTTCCAGACCTTTTCCCGTATAGATGCTTCCTCCCTAAGCAACAATTCACGTGCTTCTTCTTTTGCTGTCTTTCCCTTATCTAGGGTCACGAGAGAAAACATACTAGAAGCATTATCAACAAATAATACAAAAAAAAAACAGAAATAAATTAAATGCCAAAGACAAAGTATCAAAGTGACATGCCAGCTTTTTTTGCTGGCTTTCCAGCATCCTTCTTGCCGAGGCCAACAGAATCTCTTCTAACTGAATTGTTAGAACTTGAATTCTTCTGATAAAACAATAGACAAAAGTTTAGTTATTATCAGGTTAGCATAATATCCAAAAATAAATAAATAAATAGACCTGTGAAAGTAGGAAGAAAAACTACCTTTGATTCTTTCATCATACTTGAAGGAATCGACTCTGCCACATAAACACCTTGCTCCCCAGACAACATCCCTTCAGGAGTATGAAATATCTGAAGAAATAGGAAAACAGAATATAGACCGGAACATGCCATGTCAAGAATCACTAATTGTACAAGAATGTCCTTTTAACAACATATTGCAGAGAAAAACAAAGAATGATAAATTCACCGTCCAAATTAAGGGAGAGCCACAAAACAAACAACTGTAACTCATAACATATGTCAACACAATCTAAGAGGAAAAAAAGTTATTGACATACTATGTTTCAGACTTCCATCTGTATGCAAACAAATGAATTCTCGTTTAATTGATCAATTAACTAGAAAACTGTTTTTTCAAACCCAAATAAATGGACCAGATCATGAGTCCATGACCATCCCCACTAATTTCATGGGACAATGAATTCCTATGACCATTTGGTTCTCGTGAAACTAATAAAACTTGAATATCTAAACCAGGTAACGACCAGTGTCTCCCAACTTCTTTGTGGTGTAAGCCTTGATGCAAGGCAGATGTAAGTTGTCCAGAGCTTACACTGTGCCAAATGAAGTATTTGCACGCTTTGATGATAGAAGCACGAGCCTCATATGTATTAGATGATAGAAGCACGAGCCTCCATAGTCCATACAATATGCGTTGAGGTACCGAATATTTGAACTGTTTGAAATATTATTTAAAGGAGTGCACCTTTTTACTTGAGCCACACCTTGAGCCTAAGAGCACGACTAGGCAAGCCTTTGAAAATATTGATGCTTTTTTCAGACATTAGCAGAAAGTAATGTGTCGCTATTACGTGGCAAAAAACGAATAGCATCAAGTATGTACCTGAATGTCATTTTCTGAGAGCATGTTGTGTGAATGACGATCTGACATATTCTCAAAGCTCTGACATGGTGAAAATATTCCAATTAGCACAACATGAATGTGAAATGATCAAGCTAGAAACTTAGGAATAATATCATCATGAATAAACCTTTTCAAATTCCATGTAAACTTCTTGTGGAGCAATAGTCATTAAAGTGGACAATGAATAAATTGCTGCCTCTCGTCTATCAATTGCAGTGTTCATCAATCCTTGTGGTCCGAGGATACCCTAATGAAAATATCCATGCTTTTGAAGGTCAGAAATATAAATCTACGGAAATTTCAGTAGTTTCTTCTTATCAATAAACAATATATATGTAGAAAAAAGGAAGAAAAAGAACCCCGAACTGTAAGTCCTTTAAATGGAAGGGATTCAACATCATGAAACTAACAGAACACAATGATGTACCATCAAACAGGGCATATTGGGCCATATAAACATTTAATTTATAAATCTATACATTTAGCAGCTAACTTGGAATTCGTGAGCCTCCTTTTAATTAGAAATATATAGTCTGTGGTAAGTAACTCAAAAGATTTGACCTGCCAAGCATTTGCTGTAGCATTCCAAGAAGTCGTCTATGATAATAAGACGCATTGAAATGAAATACCATCATCCCAAAAAGATTGTTAGTGCAGTACTCAACTGAAAAATTAACCTATAAATCTTTTCAGAAAAAAATACTAAGTTCATCAAACAAGTATAGAGCAAATGAGCATCTGTCTTCCACCCTCTCAGAAGAAACTTATTTTCCAAGAATCAAGCCGTTTACAAACCATATCAATAAGAGGGTTCCAAAAAGGGGTGGTTCTCGGATGATGGCCAAAGGGAAAACCGAGTTAAGAAGAGGGAAAATACCTCATTGTGCACTTCACAAAACTAACTCACCTACTTACCTTCTCTGTATCAACAATGAAACCCAAAACTTGAGACTCGGTCAATTTAAGGCCCGACAAAGTTTCAACGAATCCACAGATATGATTCCAGAGCAAGAATTAAAATCTTAAATTCATTTGTTTGTTCACAATAAAGTAGAAATGCTCAATTGTTGGTTAAAAGAATTAAATTTAAAAAATAACCTTAAAATTTCCAATATGCATATTCATTTGCTATTGGGAAAAGTACCTTTTTCGCCTCTAGGTTTAAGGTGTAGTTTCTATTTGGTCTCTATGCTTCAAAATCAAACACGTTTACCCTGACATTTCAATAATGCTCAATTTTAGTCTTTGTGTGTCTTTTGAGTTTACTATTTTAATTATTTCTTTAAAAAAATTAATTTATATCAAGACCAATGCAACCACTTTATTCATATGCTGGAATTTAAAAATAGTCTTACCAACATTCCTTTGTGTATGGATTTTGTTATCTTTTATATGTGACTGTCCGGGCTAGCTTTCACGCACATCGACTAATGTCACGGGACATACCACCTGACCCTACAACACTTGGATGTCAAGGAAACCCGTAGGAAATTAATTCCTAGGTAGGTGGCCACCATGGATAGAACCCATCACCTTATCCACCCCAGGGTCCTCTTTGACCAATTCAGCCACTCCATGATGATTAAATATGGATTTTGTTATCTCAACGACTAGTTAAACATTATTGCAATGTCAGGAATAAAAGTGTTTGATTTTGAAATATTGGGACTCAATAGAAACTTCACCCAAAACTTAAGGACTAAAAAGGTGTTTTTCCCTTTATTATTTTAATACTTTTGAACTTTGAATTCTGAATTTTACGACATATATTTATATCTTGGTTCTTAGAGAACTAAGAGGTGATGAATTCAATCCAGGCCACCTGCCAATGATTAAATTTTTATGGGTTTTCTTGACATTTAAATATTGTAGGGCTAGGGCCATGCAATATATCCTGTGACAATAGTCGAGGTGCAAGCAAGCTAGCTCAGACAATCACAGATATAAAAAATAAATATTTATATAATATCTTTATTTTTAGTACAATCTAAATCAGTTAGAATTTGGCAATATATAAATTTTGGTCAAATGCATTTAGCCGCACTTTAATATTTTACCACCACAACATTTGGAGAGCATAGCAATATAAATAAGTTGGATTGAAGTCGAAGACCAAGGTTGACTCACATTACATATCAAATTTTTCCATTACTTATTTATTTGTATTAGATAAAAGTATAAACTTTTATAATTGTTTTTATAAGTTTAAATGCATGTTATATATTTTAAAATTATATAACTAAATTCTTTTTGAACTATAAAAGGGAAAAATAAGACAAAAAACAAACAAAATATAAGAAACCAGAAACAATATATTATTTTTGTTTCTTTTTTTACGAAAGAAAAAACAGAAACAAGATACAAAACACATAAAAGTTATCAAACAGGTCATTTATATACTGTGTCTCACTATTATTATTCAGCACGCTTTGCATTTTAATTTACTAAAAACTAAAATTACACGATGGATATTAAATAATTTCAGCCAATGGTCATTCAAAATTCGCAAGGCATCTTGCATACTCCAAAATTCAAATAAATAAAGAAATCACTTACTTTGCACAAATTTTCTATATCATTAGAAATAATGGCATTGAAGCTTAATCCATGAGCCTGCAAGCATTTATTGACCCGCTGAAGAGTAAATGATGTATAAAAGAGTTAGAATAAACCCAGATTATTTTATGAAAGAAAAGAACAAGAAGCATGCACCAACATGTTTAGAAAATTGTTCACTTTTAAAAGAACCCTTTGAATCATAGAACGCGGATTGGACACTCAAGTCTGAACAATATTATTGTATAAATTTTAAAACAAAAAATTAAATTACCTTCCAAATACTATCTCGTTTTGCAGTGCCAACTAAGCTTGGATGATGTGAGCACAACATTATTAAGGAAGAATCCCTGGAAGCAGTAGTTATAGCAGCTCTTGAGATCACAAACAATAACTTAACTAGAACCTCGCTCGATGGAAGGTATGGAAGTTGAGAGTCCAATGAATTCTCTGCATCACTGCAGACAAACAGATTGCATTCCGAAGCATAAAAAACAAAGACAAAAAAGAAAATGTATTAACTGAACCACTATAAATGATCATAATGGAAGAAAATAACTACAAAATGTTTTTGTCGTTGCCAGTACTTCACAGATATACAGACTTTCTCAAAAAAAAGACAGTATAATTCAGTTAGATTTGGAAAGAAGGTTGAGACTTAGAAAAAACACCATAACCATTTGGCTAGCAAGGCCATGTTGCGATTATTGAACAATTCTTTTTATAGGAAACGATAACGTTTTCATTGATAAGTGAAAAGGTTTAACAACGATGTTTGGGAGTTGGAAGATTCGAACTTGGACCTTTATGTCTAGAATACATGTCATTTACGCTAAGCTCAGTTTGGCAATAAGCTAGATACTATTAAGAAAGCTTTCTAACTTGATCAAAATGTCTCTATAGCCTATTGTGGGATTCTCTTGCAACTCATGGAGTTTTTTTTTCCTATTCTCATGAAAATTTAGAAGATGAGAATTGATCTTTTCAGCCAGCTTTCGTTGACTATCAACATTATTTGATCTATCTTCCCATACTCAAAAAGTTTTGGTTGGTTGATTTGGGGGGTTCATTGATTCCCGTTGAATTCTATTTTCCAACAATTGGTTGGTCATTCTCCATCACCTTAATTATTTTTAGAGGCTCTTTGGAATCAAAAAGTCCTGAAAGGTAATTGTTTCAAATGGATTTTACGAGTTAATACCTTGCAAATTGTTTGCAGAGAAAGCCTCATTCGATGGCTCTCTCTCCTTCCATGTGTTCTTTGTATTTGGTAGCTTCTGAAGATTAAATTTCATTTCTGTTTGGAGTTCTATCAAAAAAAAATCTGGTTCTTTTTGTTCATCATCTTCAATATGAGCTGCTTTTTAGTAAGAGTGTTCTTTCCAATGTATACCACCTTCTTTGAGCCCCAAGTCTTCCCATCAAAGCTAAATTATTATGGATAGTGCTTCAAAAACTCATTTTTCAAGATATTTGGTTCCTATCAAATCAGAGAAGTTTTTAGGATAATTCTTCCTCATGGTTAGATCAATTCCAGATTATCAAGATAAAGGTTCTTGTTGGTGTTCTTCATCGAAGTCTTTAGTGGGTTACTCATTCCAAGCTATCTGCAACAACCAAGAAGCCTTTCTTATCGTTCTTTTTTATTGACGTTCTGTTTCTTTGGTTAGCTTTTACTGGATTTTGATTTCTCTACTGTTCTATAGTATACTCTTTGTAGGTTCAATCATTTATTGTTCTGTATTTCTTAATCTTTTCAATATTATTGTCTCCTTTACAAAATGTACATAAACAGTATCAACTATCATATGAGTGCATCAACTAATTAAAACACTCATAAAACTTAAAATAATAGACGGACCTTATCTTAGAGAAATGGAGTTTCTCTCCTATTATTGAAAGGAAATTTGCAAATTCATGTAACAGAGCATCACTCAGCTCTGGAGCACCAACGATAAGCTTCACAATAGCACTGCAAGCGATTCTTCGAACATCCCAACTTGAATGGCACAAAAAGAGAAGTAATGTCTGCAAGAGTTTAAATGCTCAGTGACCAAGATGCTACATCACTGGAAGACTATTCTAATATATATTGTGAAGAAGTTACCTGCGGGAGCAATTTGACTGAAAAGGTGTCCAACACTCTACAAAATATAAGCACGAAGCAGCTTGTGAAATCAGTATTATTAATCAAATCAATTAGAAAAGATGTATTGATAAGATCAATAATTAGATTATAACCTGCGTGAGTGGTGAACAAGAAGCACCTCAAGAAGATCAAGACATGCAATGCAATCTTCAATTGACAGTTTCGATATCTGTGCACCAAAAAAGAAAAATTACTCATATTAACAGTAAGTTATATTTTGATTTTAAAATTATATAAAAAAAAACAAACACGTCCCAAAAAGCTACCATTGAAACTGGTACGATTGAAGGTTCATTTTGAGATACCAAAGACAAGATCTTCTCCTTAGCGACAGTCTCCTCTAAGAACATAAGGTAACATACAATTACAAAATCATTAAAATAAGATTGCAAAGAATGAACCTCTTAAACTCTAAACAAAAATGGACAGAGCATTCTGGCAAGTAGAAAAATGATGTTTTATATAATTCTGGCAAACATGATGATCCAAACTAATAGATAATAAAAACCACTTGATTAATTGTGATAAACAAAACACCTGCTTTAATATCGACTGACATAATCTTTCCAACTAAAAGCAAAGCATATATTCCATCCAAACGCTGCACTGCTTTAGTAAAACCAGTTTTTACAAGTTGGATAAGAGGCACCAAAAGATCTGATATCTGCAATTGGTTTTTCACAGAAAACAAATATTACACAATCTCTATATGAGAGAAAACTTCACAACAAGTAAAAGAAAGGAAGAATATCCATGAAATCCTGCTTTCTAACCCGTGCAACTATATCAGAATTTTTAGAGATAAGGTGTAGACAACGAAGATGTCCCCTCCTCAATGTTTCCTTCTCCTTGAGACCAGATGCAAAAAGTGAAAGAAGTTCTGGTTGAATGGAATCGGAAGATCGTGCAGCCCAAGCAGCTATAGCAGACAAAATTGCAAGCTTTACCTCTTCATTCCCTATAATTTTTACAATAAATATTTAGCATAAATATGTTGATAGAAAAAATTGGAGGTAGAAAAAATTAAATGTAATGTTCCAACAACATAAACTTAAGTTGGGGAATCGAAAAGACCATTGTCAATAACCCAAGATAAAGTACATTGATGCGGGCCATAAAAGAAATTATAGAGAGCAAAAATAAATAGACAGCTACCTTCATCCCTATAACATGACAAAAGAAAGCTGCATACTAATTGTGAAAGACTGCATATCATTTTCCCTTCTGGAGCATTAGCCAACTCTTGCACCATGTTGAACATACCAATTCGCTGGTAAGGGAAGGATAGTCTTCCTTCTGAACCTGCAAAAAACAATAAGCCATAATAGATTAGGCAGAACAATAATCACCAATACCTTAAAATTCAGACCCGAGCATCTCCATTTGTTTTGTTTTTTTTGGATAGGAAACAGTGAGCATCTCCATTTGTTAACAGGCATGGAAAAACATTTCAGTCAAATGTAATGCATATAATAGCAAAAAGAAGCATCAAAGCACCAATCAATTTTTTCTTGTAGACTTGTACAAGAAACAAGCGTATTAATTAGCTAAAGGTCATAAATAACATAAGGATCATTACTTAACCAATTGACAAAAATAAAATCAGTAAAGAGCACAAAACCAAACCTCCAATAACAGCTTTAACATTATTGAACATTGCTTCCATAGTATCGGGGTTACTTGATTTCTCACTCAAACATTTTACGATAGCCAATGCTCCAATCCTTCTATTTTCATCTGTGTGACGAGCTTGTGGTGATACCACTGAAAGGATTTCTATTGCATACTTACTTAGATCAAGGGTAACAGATTGTAAACAGAATGAAACTGAATCCAACACAATCTCAGGGTTGCGTTTAAGCATTTTGACAGAAGATGGAACCACAATACTCTGGAGATCATCATGCTTCATATGTCCAAAAAGGGGACGAAATGCTTCACTAAGATTCTTAGTAGGCTTTTCTCTGGCATTTAAAACTGACTTGACATAGAGATCAAGAAATGTTGGCTGTCAAAACAGACACAATCAAAGATGGCCAAATGAGAATCAAACGATCGCAATTATATTAATTATTAAAAATCTGCACCATCGCGGAGTGTCAAAAATATTAAGTGCTAACCTTGAATTCCTCAAATAAGGGAGGTTTAGTATTTGAAAACTCCAATAAGAGAGTCAATAACTCAGGAGCGTCTTTATATGGTATTCGTGCATCATTTAATTCGTTAATGTACATTCCGAAGATGTCTGCTAACTGCACAAGTAGAACAAATTTCCTAAAATAATTACATTTGACCTAATAACATATAGTATCTCATTATTTATGAAAAGGTTGCAAATATGAAACCTGAGAAAGTAAGTGAAAAAATGTTTGCTTGCAAGCTCTTCGCTCTCGAAAAGACCCCTCCATAAGAATGTGAATTATATTTGCTTGAGCTGATGCTAATCTAGAAAAGGCATTCTTTGATATGGTGGGAAACTGACTATAAACAAGAAGTAGACATGACCATTTAAGAAGTCTATAGCATCCTACACGTGTGTGTAACTTTGACTGCTTTTCCATGTACTGCACAAGGGCTGCTGCGAAACTTTTCATGAACGTTATCTCATTTAAAGCTGTTATAATTACATTGTCCACAGCTTCCCTTGACCCACGATCATCATAAATAAACAAAGTACTAAATATAACCTCAACCAACTGCAAAGAAAATTCCTTGTATGCCTCTGCATATTTAAAAGAATGTTGGATATCTCAGATCAGCCGAAACATGAGAGCTTGCTAAAGGAATAAATCAAAACAAAATCCTGTTTGCTAATGAGAGATTACTAAAGGAAATGAAACAAAACAAAATCCTGATTGCAAATCAAAATCAAAGCAACCAACGAGAGAAAATCATCTGGAACTAAAACAGGGCTGCTATGTCCATATCATTAAGAAAATAAAACACATGAGAAAACACATAGATGATTCAGGTCTGTTTGCATAGACCTTAGCATACCTAACCACAAGTAGATAAACAGTCTTCTAATTCCAATTGAATTGGAGTGATTTGTATATCATTTAGATTTTTGTGGTGTCTTGTTCTGTTATGTTTTGTGTTTTATATCTCTTACTGTTACTGTTTTGTGATTTTTTTATTATTTTTCACTCCCTTCTAGAGTTTGTATCATTTGAGCCTATTTTCATTTTATTTTAAAAATGAAAAGTCTTGTTTCGTGTTCAAAAAAATATTGCCCCATGGGAAACATTCCAAATTTAATCCACTCAAACACAACAATTTTTATTCTATTCAGCTCACATGATATAGTAGGATTAGTACTAATCTAGGCATTCTGGTTTCAGATTGTTGGTGATATTTTGTTTTTTCCTTTTTCTAACAAGCAAAAAAGACTCCAATTATGGCATGAAAAATAATCATCTCTAGTGAGTTTAAAAGCTCTTGGAACATGAATTTAACATATCCTTTGGCTGGCAGACTCGTTCAAGTCAACAACAACATCCTCCTCCATGTTTCTTGGTTGGACATCTTTGAAGAAGGGGAAACTAATTTTATGGGTTCAAATTATCATCATGTTCCCTTGGAATCTTTTAGATAAGAAAAGAAACAACAAAACATCCAACAACAAATCTCTCCCCTATGTTAGCTTTATGGATTCTTTTTTTGTAAAAGCTCCAGTAAGTGTAAATGTTTTGTTACACTAAACCAAACTACGTTGAGATAAAAATAAAAGAATACAAGGGCATACAAAAAAAAAAGTCAACAAAAATAAAAAGGAGCTGACAGAAACGACCCCAATAATCAAGTATAACCTAACCTAAAGAATAATTACTAAACAATTTCACCATCAAGGCCCAAAGAGAAACATAGAATCCTAATAAGGGACCAAACATCATCTAGATACCTCTCGACCCCTCAAAATATTGATTGTTTCTCTCTCTCCAAAGCACCCACAACATAGCACACGTTAAACACACCCCAACTTGGCACAAAAAGAAAGTCTTTCATTCTCATGAAATGGAAGTTGAACAAATCCCTCGACAACCATCTCCCATCAATCCATCTATCTGGCAAAGCAAAGGATAAATCAAACTCTACAAGCCTACTCCAAATAAATGAATTCGTAGCACACAGCTAAGAAACTAGATCTAGAACATATGTATCTTTTCTACAAAGAATGCAACACTAGGGCCCTATCAACCATCATGGAGTGGCTCAAGTGGTCAAAGAGGGCCTTGGGATGCTTAAGGTGATGGGTTCAATCCATGGTGGTCACCGACCTAATTAATTTCCTACGAGTTTCCTTGGCGATGGCGTCCAAATGTTGTAGGGTTAGGCGGTATGTCCCGTAACACTAGTCGAGATAAGCGCAAGTTGACTCGGACAGTCACAGATATCAAAAAAAAAAAAAAGACTAGGACCCTACCAAAATGGGCACCTTCCTCGCTACATTATACAAAGAAATTAGCCTTCTATGTAATACCTTCCCCATAAAAAACTTGACCTTCTTTGAAATTTTCACCTTCCAAACAAAGGCAAACACAGAATTCACCACCAAAACCAAAAGGAAGAGGACGGGATTTGCAATGCACAAACTAATGATTTGCAAGAAAAACTTTTAGACGAAAAGGGCACCAAGAACAAACATCCATCCTCTCTAGCACAAGGTAAAACTCCACCAAAAAAGGTCAATAACTTTTAGCACCTACCTATCGAACAAAGGACACCTAGAACTCAAACAAGACGAGAGAGTTGGCAACAAAAGAAACAAAAGTTCTACCATTTAACGAAACTTGAATAAGAAGTGATAAAGATGAGGGAATACAAAGCAAAGGTCTATCCGCTAACCATATATCTTCCCTAGAAAAGGAGAAGAGTTTGCATCAACATGCACGAGCACAAGGACATTCATAAAAGATGTGGTTCAAAATTTACTTCATTTGAGTAGTAAAGAGCACATAAGGACGACTAAAGGCAATGAGAAGTAAGCTTCCTTCAAAAACATCAACCGAATTTGGAGAACTATTAAGCATAATCCACAAAAGAAAATTAATTCTTCTAGGAATTTTAGACTTATTGTTTAGTCTAGCGGCAGAAGAAATTGAAAACAAGCAAGACACCTCCAACAACCAACGACAAGAATCTACCTCAAAGTTGGAAAAGATACTAAGTCATTTTCCTCCTAAAATAATGCTATAGAAGCTAAAAGTACTATCCCAAAAGTCATTTACCCATTGTCAAAAATAAGTCATTTAACAAGCCATCAAAGATGGAAAAGATCCTGAACAAACTTGGAAAGCAATGCTTTAAAGCTGGATTATTGATCTTCCACATATCATGCCAAAAGAGATTTTTAAGCCCTTGCCCCATTTTGAAGTGAACCAAGTGCAAAATCGACTCCAAGCAGAGGTTATGTTCTTAGAAGGGCTGCAACGTCTATAGCTACCTTTTCCAAGCATGTGCCAATCGAAAATGAGGAGCCATAAATACTTGAAATAACTTGTTTAAACAATACTTTAGGTTCATGAATATATCTCCAATCCCACTAAGCAATCAAGGCCTCATTTATGTGCTTTATAGAAATCTTGAGACCTCCACCAATTAGAGCTTCAAAAGCTTTACCAACAAACTATTTGACTCAAATTTCCAATGGCCATCACCGCCTTTCAATAAGAAACTCCTTAGTAACATTCAAACTACAGACACACTTAAGTAGGGATGAGAAAGAGTGACATGTAGTAAGTGGTGACAATACAAAGTACTGAGTTACTAAGCGAAAGTCGACCACCTTTATACAAGTTGAATCGTTTCCCACCCACTAATTTTGACTGAAGTTATCCAAAATCAACGGCCAAACCAAGAAACTTTTGGATGACACCACAAAGGCAGCCCAAAGTATAAAAAGGCAAACTTATGTGAGAATTTTGAACTATTCTAATGTCAAATAAATTCGATATTCACCATCCCCAACTTTGCGTTACGATACATGATATACAAAACTTAAATTTTGATACTAGTTTTATTAAACGGGTTAACAACCTTGGCATAGAGTTGAGTACTCCATAAGAGCTACCCACCTTAGTATTTCACTATCAAAGAGCGTTAATTGAGCTCCACATTCCATATTTGGTTGGCATCATCCCAAAATTCGTGCTTAAATTCTATTTAACATTTCGACGCATCAAAAAGATCTAGAAATTCTCCTTCAAAGGATAGGCATCCACTCAAACATCTTCCCAAAATTGTATGTTCTTCCCACAAATGACTCTAATCTTAGAAAATTGAATGCTAACGATAAACTTGTAGCTGTCCTGACCCGTGAATGCTAACGATAAACTTGTTCCCTCAAAGACTCATCTTTAGTTCCCATATACTATAGAAGATTGCATTCCATAAAAACGTTCGGATACCGATACAGAACAGGTGAGGTCAAACCAAGCAACATAATCTTAATAATCTAGGAACAAAAGAGCTGTTTTCCACCCTCGATAATTTACAAACATATATGTGTGCATATACATACATATATATAATCATAGATAAATACTAAACTAACAGAAATGGTGGACTGGACTACAGTCAAAGCAAAAACACACGTACAAAGTAAACTCAAAATCACATGAAAAACTACATTCCAGGAAATTCATCCCAACATATACGAACAACGATTGAATAAGTGTTAAACCCAGAACCAAAATTCTAGAGAAATGCGAAGAATGATTGAATTGCATTCGAGCATCAAATATTCCAGAAGAGTAAAACCAATGAATTTAAGAACAAAAAACACCAAGCTAACCAGAATCGTTGAAAATCGCAGGGATTTGGGTTCGGAAGATCTGGATCCGTTTCTTGGTGGATGGAGTGGACGCCAACCCATAAATTGAGTTGAGAAGCTCCAAGGATTCCGCCATTGGTGGAAACGAAAATCTTCCGATTGGGAATTCGAGGCCTCAAATGCGTAAGTTGGAAATGGTGAGACGCTGCTGCTGCATATAAGAAGAGCTTTTGGTTTCAACCTTAGTTTTAGGGTTTTAGGAAGAACAAGATGAATAGATGTGGTTTAAATACATAATTATTTGTTTTTTTATTTAACTCTGAATTTATATGTTTATGTTTTCTTTCTCCCTACTAAAATGAAACAACAAGAATAATTAATCTTCTAGGTGTCTTTTCTTTTCTTTTCTTTTTTTTAATCCTCCAATTATTATTTTTTTACTAATTGTGGTAAATTAACAAATTTAGACTTTTTGTTAATGGACTCTTTCTCAAATTTTGAGGATGAGTTCGTCCTAGTTTTGAAGAGGGTTTAATTAGTGGGACTTTTCTACTATGGATGTTATGTCTTCTTTATCGAATACCACTTTAGAGAGACTTAGGGTCAATTATAACATTCACTTACGTTCTTACTCGCCTCTTTATTGTTGATCAATCAGTTAGCGATCCCCCTAATGAGTGAGTTGTTATTTTATGTAACTATAGTGAAAATGAGGTTTTGCTTTCCTGTGATTCCCATCGTGTGGTTCTAGTTGTCCTAGGTCCAGTCGGCTTGAATCTAGTCAACCTGGTTTCAGTGAGCGCGACTCTCAACAGGGTTGAAGTTGGTTATGTGCGGTCTCGAATGGTGGAATTAAGTGGATTGGTGGAACTTTGTTGTAACCTTATGTTTTTATTTTATCTAAGTTTAAGGTATTGGTAACCTTAGTGGTATTGCCCACCTTTATTATGGATACATCATTTTTATCTACTTATGCGTGGTTTCAATTATGTTTCAATGACTCTTTTGGGCTCATTAAAGTCTTCTAATATTTGGGTAACGCTTTGGCCATCATTTAGTTAGATTAATCACCGTGTTAACCGTTGTTTGGTCAGAATAAATATGCACAACTTAGTCAAGTTGACCATGGTTTGAAATCTTTTGATATTCTTCATGTTTTTCGCGACCCATTTAAGATGATTTGAACGAGTAATAGTGGACGAAAAAAATCAAACTTGAATCTTTATTCATGAGTCGATTTGTAAGCAAATGATACACTTGTAGAATGTCGAACATAACATAAGTAAAATAATAATAATAATAATAATAATAATAATAATAATAATAATAATAATAATAATAATAATAATAATAATAATAA
>JBBMEF010000021.1:4738830-4750609 GCA_037832685.1 Sicyos baderoa | reverse complement strand
GTGTTACGACATGCGGCCATAGGCGGCCATGGGCAACAGGCCCTGGACAAGCCCTGGACAAGCATGACCGTGACACTTAGCTACCCACGCATAAGCCTTGCAATAATTTGGAAAAATGATTTGCATGTAGACCCAATATGCTATGCTAGGTTGTATGAACAGATGTTCATTATTTAGGGTGTTAGGAATAACCTCACTATTACTTGCATTGCTTAGATCCCTGATGGAGTTCCATGCGAAAACTGGTTCTGCCACAAACCACTAAGTGCGGGAGCACTAGTTGTGTAGTAAGCGAGAATTGCATTAATTATCCCTCACATCTAGCATTTTCTAGGATTGTTTAGTTAGTATTCTACTCATTGCATTGCACGTTTATTTATTTGTCTTTACTTTATGTATTTCAAAACCAAAACAAACCACACTCATAAAAAAATATTTTATTTTATGCACGACTCTTTTCTTCGAAATCATAAGTCTAGAACAATCCCTGTGGGATCGATAAAATACAAATACTTATTACTTGCTGCAGTTTCCGACCGCGTAATCGATTCCGAGTGTTACTCAGAAATGAGTTCTTTGGACATTAATTACTAGTCATTATACTAACACTAGATTCACCCAGTCAAATAGCCTTCGCTAGGGCGAAGTGTTTGTCAATGTGTTCGCTTCGCTGCACTGTGGAATGTTTGGCTAGAATATTCGCTTGGCTGGCACCTTCGCTTGGTGAACTCCCATTTCGTGTTACTTTTGCTTCGCTCCATCAGGATTGTTGTAGAAAAACTAACAAATATCAATTCTTTTAAACACTTAATAGTTTGCACACATTCAAGCATATTTCGCTACAGCAAAACCTCTAAAATGTATCATAATCGGAAAACTATCGGATGTTTCGCTAAAGAATAACTTTGGTATGATGGGGCGAAATTTCATATAAAATCAATTAATTATTAGCAAATTCTTAATAAAATACATTCTATTTTCCTACTTTAACTCTCAAATTGAGAGTTATCATGTAGCTTGACTGATTCTCTGTTTTAAGAATAATATGTTTGTAGACATTTATTCTCACAACCGTATTCAATTTTAAAATATAGAGACCAAATTGAAATTAAATCTCAAATTTAAAGATTAAAAAATTTAAGAAAAAAGTTAAACAAGACAAGATTGAACCTTGCACATTGTATACAATATATGCGCAAACCCAAAACTTTTGGGGGCCATGGCCCCTCAGTCTCCATGGTGGTCCATTGGAGAGGTGGGGACAACAGTTGGAGAAGGAGAACTTTGGAGAGTAATATTATCAGAGAAAGAAGAGCCAAAACAAAAGGGATAAGAAAAAGATGAAGATGAGGATCAAAATTTGCCAAAACAAAAGAAAAAGAAACAAATTAAAGTAAATGAAGAGATGGCATGTGAGGTTTTGAACTTGCGTAATAGGTTTTCCATGGGAAGGGATAAGGGAAGGAAAGAAGAAATTAAATGCATAATGTAAATTTGTGAGATTTCTGTTTCAAAAAGTCCTAATCTGCCCACACACAAACATGTTGAAATTGAATATATGTTTCGGTTTCAATATTTGTTTCAATCATTTTCACTAAATCAAAGACTATCAGCTATCACCTCAACAGAATGAAAGTTATTAGCCATAGATTGAATGCTATCGGCTCAGCCGTTTGAAGGTTATCAACTAGAGTGATTCGTGGATATTTTGGTCATTTTAGTACGATCAACCAAATTTTCTTGTATATATGAAATATTTTCAAAAAAAATTTATTTAAAGATTTTTCTTGTTTTTTTTGTTGTTGTTGAAATATACCAAATTGATAAAATATTTACAACACTAGGTAAATTTTAAAAAATTTAGCAAACCATAGTCAAATATACGGTATAAAGTAATACTTTTTATACTTAATAATTATACATAATTGTAACGTCTGCCACATCTGAATATGAGAGGGTTTAATAGATATGATTTGCACTACCTATACCAACAAGGTGCACCTTCCTTTTGGTGGCTCAATCTAAGGAACTTCACAGCCAAGCATGCTTAGCTTGGAGTAGTCTTAGGTTGGGTGACCTCTTAGGAATTTATTCCTAGGATGCATGTGAGTGAGGACAAAGCATCCTAAAAGACTTGTGTTGGTTTGTGGGAACAGTCTTCATTCTTAAGTAGCAATGAAAGCTAGGTGCTAACGTGGTCAGGTCGCAGGGGAATGTCGGTGCCCATAGGGGCAAAAGTCGAATTCCAAATCCTGGGCCTGGGGCGTTACAATAATACATTATGATGAGTATTATTTATACTGTATATTTGACCGTGGATGCAATTTTTTTTCAAATTTGCCTAAATCTGTAATTATTTTGTAAAATTAGACTATTCAGTACAATTTCCCTTTTTTTTTACTATACATGAAAAATCCCATTTTTGTATGTGTTTTTTATATTTTTTCAGGAGTGAATTTATTCACAAATTGTTTAGTTGCACTATATCTACAAATGCTAAACTACTACACAAAATTTTTCCAAAAAGTGAGGCTTTAAAGTTCGAATTAAGCCTCAATAGTTTAAAAGTTGAAATTTTTACAACCTGATAAGTAGTCCTCCTACCAGTAGAAATTACCGACATTAAATACGTGAGAATTATAACAAAAATAACATCTCATGGGAGGAAAAACAAATTAATTAGATAATTGTTATGAAAAAAAAAGCTTAAAATTATTTTGATATGAACGTTTGTTTACATGAAAATGACTTAGCAGAAAAGCATATTCATGCTGCCTCATCAAAAACATGCATAGGGCTAAAATATATTGTGGAAACATGGACCATTTTTCAATCTAATTTCTTCTACACATAATAATTCACTTCCTTGAGGAAAATGGACTTATTATAAACTTAAAAAAAACACACACAAAAATTGGCAGAGCTAGCAAGAAAAACAGACATAATGGGAGGAATTGCTTGGACTGAAGAAGAAGATTACTTACTAAAGAAATGCATTGAACAATATGGAGAAGGGAAGTGGCATCGTGTTCCTCAATTGGCAGGTTTGTTCAATCTTTTCTTTCAATATTTTGATCATTTTTTATGTGTCAAGTTCGATATGCATCTTGTACGACATAGTAGAAACGAAGTTACATGCTCGAATCCTTCCTTGCTTGTATGTTCTCCAATAAAAAAAAAAAAATATGCTTGACATGGTTTGATTTAGTCATCGTGCTCGTTTCATTTTAGGACTTATTTTCAACTTTTTCTTTCACCTTGAAATTAGGATTTTCTTCCATTTAAATTTTTGTTGAAATATTATTTTGGTCATTATACTTCGAAGTCGATTTTTACTTTTGTTCATGTTTAATTATTGCCTTTTTAGTGTCAATCAAATTTAAAATATGTCGTTTTCATAATAAACTTGATTTTTTTTTTTTCTTTTTTGAAATGTATGATTTTTTAATCATTAAGCATATACTAATGTGGTTGAGCAACAATTATTGTGGCTAATAAGCTTGAAATTATTTTAAATCAAAATCGTTTTTGTAACAAACTTTTTTAAAAAGAGAATGAATATATTTTTGAAGTTGAAAGAGAAAACACTAATAAAGAGTAGTTTTATTTGAAAAAAAAAGTTTTTTTTTTTATGATAAAAAGTGTATCATGTGACTAATTTTGTAATTTACTTTTATAATTAGAAATGTATCATATTACTCAGATATAAACATTTATAAATAACTAAATTCAAACAAGTAATTAAACACATCTCTTATAACTGCTTGACAAAAAAAAAAATTCAAACGAATTATTATAATCACTCTAAAAACACCTTTACAAATAACTACATTCAAATGAATTATCATAACAATCACTCTACTTAATCACTCAACATGGATCCAAACACATTCTAAGGGAAAATATGAAACCAAACTCAAAGTTTGATCAAAATGATATTGTACCTTAAGTTTTCTTACCACCCAAGCTATATATAAAATATTAATTTGGTTTCTTGGAGTACAAGTTTAACTCATAAACACAAATATAGATAATATTATGTTTTCCACTTCTTTCAATTGAATAATGAATAAAGGAAAATTGTACTAAATAGTCTAATTTTATAAAATAATTATAGATCTAGGCAAATTTAAAAATATTTAGCATTTATAGTCAAATATATAATATAAATAATACTCATCATAGTGTATTATGTATTAGTTATTCAGTATAAAAAGTATTACTATCGTATATTTAACTATGGTTGCTAAATTTATCAAATGTGCCTAGTATTGTAAATATTTTATCAATTTGGTCTATTCCTCCAAAAACCTCATATACAAATAGCTAAATGTATTTCTAAAATCATGTATATAATACGTTTCTTCACTTTTAATTACACCTATAGTCGTCTAGTTTATGAATTTCCAAAGACAAAGTTGAAAGTGCAATCTAAAGAAACAAAACTATATTGTATACTTTTGAATGCAACGTCATTTTATCATGTGATTGAGTAAGCATATTCTATTTCTTTTAATCGTGTACTATTCAAAATTTTATCTATGTACCATAAAAAATCATAGCTTCTTAATTACAAAGGACAAATTTAAGAAACCTACCTCGAGTTCGAATCGTTACATTTCACTTGCCTTGTTGAATAATACTACCTTGTTAGATCTAGACATTAATTGAGTCAATCGTCACCATTCAATAAATTTACGATCCAAAT
This sequence comes from Sicyos baderoa, assembly GCA_037832685.1. Taxonomy (NCBI): domain Eukaryota; kingdom Viridiplantae; phylum Streptophyta; class Magnoliopsida; order Cucurbitales; family Cucurbitaceae; genus Sicyos; species Sicyos baderoa. The sequence continues at coordinate 4,745,901 of JBBMEF010000021.1, read as the reverse complement.
AATTGCGAGTTAGGTTCGAAACCTTTTAATGTAGTACATAGCCCAACTCATGAACTATCCCCATCAAAAGCTATGTGAAATAAGCTTCATAAATGCTATTGAATTGAAAAGCAAGACACAAACACATATGGTCCTGCAAATTGAAAAAATGAAATTATGTACATGCTTCACTTGCTTTGAATACTGCATGTGGTGTGTGTAAATTGTCATTGTGTCAATTTGAGGCATTTCTTTTAACACTTTGGTGGAAATTCTGAAGCTATTGTTAGATAATATGAAAAAAATTCTAGATTTCACTATGCTCCTAGATGATTGAGAAACATTTTAGATTATACACTAATTCTAGAATACATTTTGTCAAAGACTGAAGAAAGATAGAGATACACTTTGTCCAAAGCAAAATTGTGTCAAATTGAGACCCCATATATACTTGATTACCATGGAAAAGATGGGCCAATTAATGACCACAAGATTTAGACAAAGTTTATATGCTCTATGAGTGTCCATTGTTGGTCCACAATCCCAAAATCTTTTCAAGACATCGAATATCCAAGTGAGTGAGAATATGAGATTAAAATAGACAGAGTTTATTCTTATAAAAGAGTTTGTTGCTACTTTATAAACGAGAAATTTTCAACTTCTATTTTTAATAGTGGAATTCGTATATCATTGTTTGTGGTCTTAATTTATTCTAATATGTTTAGGAATTTTCTATGTAAACTCACTTTGTGTCATTGTTTCTCCTATTCTTCTTTATTTTTATTATTTAATATATTGTAGTTGAGACCTTGTCCTATTCAATTCAATCAATCACAACTAGTGGCATCAAAGCATAGTTTTAGATGTAAATATCTACTTATTGTATGTTCTGTGTGATTGCCACTATAAGTGGATACTTCACGTCATAAAATAAGTTAGATACTTTTCACATTTATAGAAAGATACATAGATTATTTGCAATTCATTGTAGAAGCATTGAGGGCAAGATTTGAGATTGAGAAGTTCAATAAGACCAATTTCTTGTTGTGGAAAATGAAGATAAGGATATCTTTATAAAAGATAATTGTCTAGCAGCCATCAACAAAAGATCGGTGGACATCACAAATTTTATGTGGAACATCATGGAAGAAAATGTTATTGCAAATCTTCATCTAACACTAGCACATATAGTGTTGTCAAGCATAGAGGAGAAGATAATTGCAAAGGGGATTTGGGATCATCTCAAAAAAATTATATGAGACCTAGTCACTTTGCAATAAGATTTTCCTAGATAGGAAAACATATACTCTTCGGATGTCAGAATCTATTTCAATGACGAAGTACATAAATAGGTTAGATACTCTATTTTTCAACTCTCATCGTTGGGTTTTAAAGAGTCAAGTAAATATGCTGAAAACTCTACTTCAAAGTCTTCCCAATTGGTATGATCAACTTGTCATCAACTAGACAAATAATGTTCTCACGACCACCTAACCTTTTATTATACTAGAGTGGTTGTCATGGAAGATAAATGTAGGCACAGTCACAAAGAAAATAAGTTGGCACATTCACAAGAAAGAGACTATCGTGGTGACAAGAGGAAAATCAACGAAATGTAGCATTAAAGATACCAAAATTTAATGGTAAAAAATCAAGAAGTAACAACATGAAGTGCTACCAATGTGGCAAGAAAGAACATCCGAAGAAGAATTATTAGAATTTAAACATTAAATATTCCAATTCTCAAGAAAATGTAGCCGATATCTCAAATGAAGGTGATGTTTTATATTGTGAAGAAGCGACAACTATCAAAGGTAGAAAGAGTTCAGTTGAGGTATATTTATCAACTTAAGAACGGTTATCACATAACATCTTCATGAGAATGGTTTCATCATTATGAATCTATCTCAAGAGAATCTATGTTCGACTGTAATAATCATGTCTTGAAGAATGTTGGTATTGAAACAAGTTGAAGTTTCATGATAATATTGTTCGTAGAATTAAAAAAAAAATGTATGTAGAAGGCCTAGTAAGAACTTGATTACCCTGATTTGAAAGTTGTGGGTGAGAAATGAATCATGGAAGTAATTTGAGGAGTGTTAATGCCTATGAAGGTAGACAAACTGACACAAACTTGTTCATACTAATGGGAGAGACTTCACATAAGAGAGATGCATCAGTTGTCTCAAGTAGTCCGAGTGAAAAGTTGTCAAAGATAAGGCATGAGAAACTTGGCCAACACATGTTCAAGCAAGAAATAAAATGTCTTACAGAAAAAAAATATACTCCTAAGGTTAATTAAGGGGTATCCAAGTTTGTGTAAGCATTGCATTACAAGTAAGCAACAAAGATTAAAGTACAACACATCAAATTCTAGAAGTAAAAATACTATAGAATTGTTCATTTTGATGCATGAGTAGCACATGTTATATTCTTAGGAAAAGTAAGGTACTTCGTATCCTTTATAGACGATTACTCCAAGAAGTGTGGGGGTGTATCCTATCATGAAGAAGGCAGATGTGCATTCAGTTTACAAAGTATTGTTTGTTTGTTCTTTTTTTTTTTTTTTTTTTTTTTTTTTTGAAAATATAAGATCTATTTTTTGGGATGGAAACAAAATATCCCGCATTGGTTAGATGTGGGGAAGATCATGGATACATAAGTGATGAAAATCATCTCATTGATATGAGACATTTTGAGAGATGCCCAAAAACAAAGCCATGAGGGTTTAGGCCCAAAGTGGACAATATCATATCAATATGGAGATTCGGGTAGGATTGTCATCTTTATCAATTGGTATTAGAGCATTGCCTCAACCATAATCATGTCGGTAGAAAGCTTTTGTGTAGAATAAAGATGTTTGGAGCCCGGAGACGAAAATTTGTGGTAGCTTTACCAGACTAGCGGTGTACTCTCAAGAGAAGAGGAGTTTGGTTTGGTTGTGAGCTAAACAAATTGACTAGCGGTGTACTCTTAGGAGAAAAGTAGTTAGCCAGATATAATAGTCCTTGCAAAAATCTGGTATATTTGCATCTAGACGGATTGACTATTTGAGGATAGGGGAGGTCTTTGTTCAAGGGGAGGGTTGAATCCTCTGATGCTGAATAAAAAAGTTGAGCCCATAGAGATGCTCGGTGGAACTTTGTTCGAGGGGAGGATTGTTGGGATGCAAACAAAGTATCCCACATTGGTTAGATAAGGGGAAGATCATGTGTATATAAGTAATGGCAATCATCTTCATTGATATGAGACTGGTGTAGTTAAATCGCACACACAAATTTAAATTAAAATGATAAATGGAAGAGAATGATGACGTGGAAATCCTGGTTTAGCTAAAGCCAAACTATACTCTTGTTAGGCGGAAGTGGTGTGTGATTCCCAAAGGTTGTGCAAGTATACACAGTCTTTGTTGTATCAAGTTTTAAAGTAAATAAAAGTCATCTCCATAGGGATTAGTGTTAACTTATACTTAAGCGAAACTAAGAGAATCGAGTAACGGGTAAAATAAAGTATGGCGAAAGTAAACTAAGTAAAATAAAAGTGAAGTAAAACATTGGAAAGGGAATATGACTTTTTGGAGAGTTTCGCTTGGGTGAAACGTCACAACCTAAGAACAAAATACTTCTTGCTTCTCTTTGACTCTCTCGAGCTCTAGAAGTTGGCTCTCTCGAGCTCGTGGTTTGGTTCTCTCGAACACAAACTTGCTTGAACTAAACAAAACAACACTAAGTAAACCTTATCTCTAAGTATTCAATTTACATGCAAGCGCTAACTTAGCAAAACCTAGTGTTATGACATGCACGTTCGCTCTATTTCTTCCTTCTCTCGAAAGCGAAACAAAGTTAATACAACAGCTAGCTAAACAGTGTATTTTGAGATTAAACACAACATGCATAATAACTCACTTAACTAGAGCTTCGCTTAGGCGAAATACTCCTACTTGCCTACTTCTTTCCAATGAACTAATGAACTACGTCTAAAAACTAAGAAATGGTGATCGGAAAATGGAAAACTATGACAGAGAAAAACTACGACGGACAACCCTCTCTGTGAAGACCACTACAAAATGGAGGGGAGAGCTCTATTTATACATGAGCTTTAAAGACACCCTCTAAGCACGTGAGCTTTTATCTTAGGGACCACCTGACACTTCTGTTCGCACGAACCATTGTCGACTTGGGACCATCTGACATTTTTGCTCCATGATCGTCCTTTGTGAAAGCTGTCAAGTTGGGACCACTTCTTTCGCTGGACTCAGCTTCGCTCGAGCAAAACAGTTGTCATGGTGTACTTCATTGATCTTTGCTTCGTTGTGCTATGGTTCGTTGGCTTTGTTGTGACGAAGAGTGTTGTGCTTCGTTATGCTTCGTTATTACTAACACTTTCGTATTGACGAGCTTCCCTTCGCTTGAACTTCACTTTGGTCCATCGGGAATGCTGTTGAAAAACTAAGAAATATCAATTCTTTTAAACACATAAAGTTTGCACACAATGAAGCATGTTTCGCTACAACCAAACCTGTAAAATGCATCATAATCAGAAAACTAAAGGATATTTCGTTTAAGCATAATAATGTTACGATGGGGCGAAAATCCATATTAAATTAATTAAATATTAGCAAATTCTTATAAAATTATATTCTATTTTCCAACTTTAATTCTCAATTCTTGAGAGTTATCATGGACCTTTTGGGAGATGTCAAAAACAAAGTCATGAAGGTGTAGACACAAAGTGGACAATATCACATCAATGTGGAGATTTTTGTAGGATTGTCATTCTTATCACTATTGTTTGTTGAAAAATAATATATAGATGAGAATATACAAGCAAAAAGTTTTTTGAATTATGTAATTAATAAGGCATTAAAAACCTAGCACTCACTAAATAATCAAAATACAGTTGAAGTTCTAGAATTCAAAAAACAAAGTAAGGGTACCCAAGTAAATTCCATAAAACAATCTCTATAGAAACAACATTGGTAAAGTATGTTCCTAAAAAGTTCATGCACAAAGGAAATAAAACTAGAAACACCACACTGAAAATAAATGCAGATGTATCTCATGCTCATCTCCAGCTAGACCAGCCATTCTATGGAAAATTGTAGTTGAAAGAATAAGTTATGATATAAGGATACCCAACTCGGGATCAGACACGAGCACACTCAAGAGTAGTAGCATACACAAGCAAACCAAGTAGCACAAAGAAGGGGAATACTCTAATCGAAGCTCCTAGATGTCAGATCAAAAAATCTCAAGACCAAAAATTCTAATTCATTGTCTTCTTTGCGCCCTAAGAAATCAAAATCCTTCCAAAGCATAGGCAATAACCTAAGGTTGACTTTTGATCATTAACGTCTGAATCAGAATCAGATTAACATAACCATGTATAGATATATCATAAGTAACTAAAGAGCCATCCAAAAAGAACATTATCTACCGTAATCCATTCATCAAATAATGGAACATGCCATATAAATAGTTCTTCTCGTCCAACTTGACAGTGAGAACAATGCTGAAAGGATGCCCATACGACGAATTCACAGAGGTGTTTTGAACAATTAAACAAGCTAAAACCGGAACAATAAACTACTCCTCTCATTACCAATTGGTTTTGAGACAGATGTCCATACTATTTCACATGGTATCAAAGCCCATAAAGCTCAAACAGGCATTCGGTCAAATAAAACTGAAATTGAGATCCAAGATTGATAGCCCCAAAAGAGGCATTATCTTGAGGGGACATGTTGAGAATCCACACGTAGCTGGATTACTCCTCTCATTACCAATTGGTTTTGAGATGGATGTCCATACTATTTTATACCTTAAGCATCGGACGCCATTGTTTAGATCGAGCTTTCATTCCAAGTCATAAATCACACGAATTGATCGAGAATTTTAATAAGAAAGTAGGGATGCAATATTTGCTCGATAAATCAATTGAGGACGAAGGTTGAATAAATGCATAAATTTGTTGGAGTACAACCTATACACACGTCACGTGGTCCTCCAAACAAGACGACAAATGAAATACAATACTCTTTGTCTTACACAATACAATCTCTAGTGCCCTGGTCTAGGGACAGACAATGTGCCTCATGTATATGAGAGCGAAGCTCCGACTCTCATCTGTGAGAAAAAACACCATTAATGAAGATAATAAAGTACCGAATATTTTCTCGTCTTTCGCACTCTTTATCTAGTTGTAAAGTTTGGTATAATTCTGATAGATGGTAAAAGAAAAACTAAGTGAGAATTTTTTTTTTTATTTTTTTTTTTGAAAGGTTTAAACAGATGCAGAAAGAGTTGCAGACTAAGATGGCTGAACTATCTTCGGCCAAATATCAAAAGAGGAAGCTTTACACAGGAAGAAGTAGACCTCATTGTCAACCTTCACAATATCTTGGGCAATAGGCAAGTCTTTATTACCACGTGAAAGACACATTTTATTTTTATTTTTACTTTATTTTTATAACACATTAAGGAATAATATATTAGTTCAAAAAGGAAATTATAAAATTTTATATGAAAATAATAATAATGAATAATGAGGATATAAAATATTAGATCACATAAATTTAATGCCAAATTAAATAATATTAGGTTTTCATCACATAACCAATCGGTGTAGAAAGGAATAATCATATAATCTTTCAATATGAGAAATGAGAATTGAAAGGGGTTTATTTACTCCTATGACTTTTTCCCGTTATTAGAGTAAGAAATAAACCCAAATAAATCATTGTTTATTTTTCAATATATATATATATATATGTATGTATGCATATTATTATATAAAATATTAAGGCTTTCAACTTAATTCCAAGCAAATATACTTAAAGATTAATTTCACGTGTTTTTTGCTAGATTTTATATATATATACACGATTTTTTTTTTTTTTTTTTACATATCTTTGTTTTTTTTACAGATATTCGATTTGTTACATATTTATATATCTATATATATTAGTGACCCAAAAAGACAATTAAGGAAGATTATTTTTAGGGAATTTGTGCTGTATAGCAAATTTTCTACTCTACATTAGAATTATAGCAACTTTTTAAAAATATTGCAAATATAGCAACTTTTTAAAAA
>JBBMEF010000021.1:4720528-4734659 GCA_037832685.1 Sicyos baderoa | reverse complement strand
AACTATTAAACTATTTTACTATTTTTGTAATATTTTCATTCATCAATGAAATCGTCTCTGTTTCTCATCAAAAAAAATTATTATTTATAGGAAACGTGGCTAATTATTCATAAAATCATGTCTAATAATTATTCATATCTTGCTTTTGTGGAGATGGATAGATATCTTATTATCATAGCTTAGACCACTCTTAGCTCTATGCATTTTTCCACTCTTGGATAATGCCCTCGATCATGTTTGGCTTCCAAATTGACTGGTTTTTTCCCTTATGTCAGGCTTGAACTTGCCAAATGCATTGCAAACCCTCTCTGTGCTGCAAATGTTGCTTGTTTACAAACCTGCAACAATCGACCGGATGAGACTGAATGCCAGGTTTGGTGTTCTCTCGGCTCTACATATTGATTCACATAATTAATTATTAAATTACGTCCGGAAATAACCTAATTTTATTCTTTGCAGATTAAATGTGGTGACCTGTTTGAAAACAGTGTTGTGGATGAATTCAACGAATGTGCGGTATCACGAAAGAAATGCGTTCCTTTGAAATCCGATGTCGGGGACTTTCCTGTGCCTGACCCATCTGTTCTTGTTAAGAGTTTCAATATATCAGATTTCAGTGGGAAGTGGTTTATCACTAGTGGCTTAAATCCCACTTTTGATACGTTTGATTGTCAGTTGCATGAATTTCATGTGGAGTCTGGAAAACTTGTTGGGAATATAACATGGAGAATACGCACTCCAGATAGCGGTTTTTTCACTCGATCAGCTGTGCAGAGATTTGTGCAAGATCCTGAGCGTCCTGGGATACTCTACAACCACAACAATGAGTATCTTCACTATGAAGATGACTGGTATGCTTTTATTTCATTTCTAAATGATCAAACTTCCTAGTACCTGTTTTTTCCATCCAGTGCAGAAAGAAAGAACAAAAATTGCCAGATTTCGTTTTCCTTGGACTTATGTATATATATATAAATATATATTTGTATACACATGCATACATACATGCATTATATGCAGGTAATAAAGAATTGTATTCTAAGAAGTAAGAACTGCTAGAATTTCTTGCTTCATATTGAATCTATTCTATTAGCATTCACGATGATGAAATGACAAAAATACTGATTAAATGGCTTCCTTTTTCAATATTATTTCCCTTTATTTTCATTTAATTATAAAAAGTCAGATATAAAAAGAGATGACTGCTGGTAGTTAATAGTTATCACTGAACTGATAGCCCAACAGGACCAAAATCCTTTCGGTTTTAGAGCACAAATTAGAAGAGAAGAAATATGAAAAAGAGGGCGGAAGAAATGAAACAGGTGGGAGAGAATACGTTAGTTTGATTTAAATTAAGTGTCTGCTCCTTTGCTCGATGTGTACATGTGTTGTAATCGCGACTGTCCGACTAGGGATTAAAATTGTCCATTTCGATTTCAAGCTGGCCTCCTTCCTTCTCATTATGTTGAACATCAACTATGCAGGTTTATTTTATCAAGCCAAGTGGAGAACAAACCAGATGATTACATTTTCGTTTATTACCGTGGACGAAACGATGCGTGGGATGGCTATGGCGGAGCTGTTGTATACACAAGAAGTGCAGTACTGCCAGAAAGCATAATTCCCGAGCTCAAAAGGGCAGCAAAGAGCGTAGGGAGGGACTTCGACAAATTTATAAGAACAGACAACTCATGTGGTCCGGAGCCGCCGCTTGTAGAAAGGCTAGAGAAGACGCTGGAAAGTGGAGAACAAACGATCGTGAGGGAAGTCGAAGAGATCGAACAGGAGGTGGAGAAGGAGGTCGAGGAGATCGAGAAAGAGGTGGTGAAGGAGGTGGAGAAGGTAGGGAAGACAGAGATGTCTTTGATTGAGAAGTTGGGAGAGGGTCTTAAAGTGCTTCAACAGGATGAGGAATTTCTCCTTAGAGAGTTGTCAAAAGAAGAGACTGATATTTTGAATGAGCTTAAAATGGAAGCAAATGAGGTTGAGAGTTTGTTTGGAAGAGCACTTGCTCTTAGAAAACTAAGATAAACACTTCAATATGTATAACTTTTCATATTATATGTAAGCCATTTTTTTAATTACGTTAATTTTTGGTTAAAATATCGTTTTAGTCTATAAATTTTTATGTTCGTTTCATTTGTCTTATAATTTTTAAATATCCAATTTCCATACTCAAGCTTTTATATATATATATATATATGAAAAGAAGCTTTGATATATGCATATATATATATATACCTCACAAAATTGAAGATCGTTAGATATGCAATCATTCGGAAATCTAATCTAAAAAAATGAAGAGAAAATGAAAAAAAGAGAAACTTCCAATAATTCTGGTGGAAAAGACCTTTCTTAGTGGTTTGGAAAGGTTTTGAGTTTCTAAACATTTGCTCGGTTCACATTTTATCTATATTCGTAGAAACTAACCAAAAATTTATAAACAAAAAAGGTAGAATCTACAAATTTGTTTTTGTTTTTAAAATTTAGTTTGTCATTCATATGTTTTCTTAAGGAAAGTTGATACATAATAGGATGTAGAAAATTTGAGTAAAAATAAACTTAAATTTTAAAAACAAAAAATAAAAATCAAATAATTATCAAACCGGGCCTAAGTAAACGTGATTGTGCATAGAGTCGTTCACTCTTTACTCTTGTTCATCTCAACGTGAGAGTAATATCAAAAAAAATTGAACGTGAATGAGTTGGAGATATTAATAGAACGTTAATGCGCATAGAGTCATTCTATTTCTACCTAATCGACTTTATAAGAATAGTCGGTAAAGCCCCCGGGTATCCTTAGGTCTCCTAAATCACAATTAACTCGATTAGATGGGCACGATAGCATTCCATAAATCGAGGTAAATAGTCTAATTAGTAATAATTAGTTGGGCATGACGACGTTTTATACTAAGTAACTAATTGCTCAAAACTCTAGGGATAAACTAGGTGCGCACTCCTAATTCGATTAAATCATTCTCTTGATTTTTTTATCCTAACTTGCAATCTATATGAATGAAGAGGAGCCTACTTCTATGCAAACACGCGACAATCCTATTGTTAGCCAAATCTAGCTGTCACACATTCAATTGAAAGTAATAAAGTTGATAATCTATCAACAAAGGAACATATGATATGAATAAGAACAATAATCTAAAGATAGAACATGCTGAAAAATTCTAGAATATTTTAATATTTTAATGTTTGATTGATGGTGCTTTATTCATCCATTATTTGATTTATGGTACTTCGTTCGTGCATTATACTTGATTTATTTGATCGATTGTGCTTTGTTCGCTCATTATACTTGATCTATTTGATTTAAATTTTCTTTAGGTTTCGTGTCAAATTTGGATCAATTTCAAGATCAATTGGGTTGATTTATCTTGAAAATAAAATTCGATATTCGGTAAGATTCAGTTATTGATTTGGTATATAGAGGTGGTCCATATTTATTTGGGAAAATTGACAAGTCAAAGCTTTATTTAAATTTGAACTAATTTGAAGTTAGTGTTTGGGTTGAATTCCAAGCACAAATATTTGATCTAATTGAAATTTTATTTCAAGTTTAAATTGGGCATATATGTTGAATTGAGATCAAGATGCAAGCAAAAATCAACTCAACCCAAAGTTTCATTGAAGCTACAGACAAATTTCATGTTTCATAGGCAACCCTTCTAATTATTTTGAGATTTGATTTTAGAATCTTTCAGAGCTCAACCAAATTCTAAGCTAAAAAGTTGAGAAATGAACTTGGATCACAATATGATTCCAACCTCTTGTAAAAGTGAAACTAATTCAAGGTCTCATGTTTATTCAAGTTCATTTCAATATACATATATATATATATATTTCAATGTTTGTTTCACTTAGAATAAATGTGGTACAGATTTCAAGTTGCTTCGAGATTTGAAGTAAAATTCAAAAGCTCCACCATGTTCAAGGTGTTGAGATGTAAATAAAGTATCTCAGTTAGATGAGGGGAAGATCATAAGTATATCAATTGATATGAGACCTTTTGATAGATGCCTAAAAATAACATTATGAAAGTGTAAGTCTAAATTGGATAATATTATATCAATGTAGAGATTCGGGTAGGGTAGAGTTGTCATCCTTATCGATTGGAATCAGAAGTTGAGCCCACAGAGAGGATCGGTGAAACTTTGTCCGAGGGAAAAATTGTTGGGATGCAAACAAAGTATCTCACAATGATTAGATGAGGGGAAGATCATGAGTATATATAAGTGATGAAAACTATTTCCATTAATATGAGACTTTTTGGGAGATGCCCAAAAATAAAGTCATGAAGGTCTAGTCTTGAAGTGGACACAATAACATATCAATGTAGAGACTATGATAGGGTTATTATTTTTATCAAAAATCAACATTTAAGTGAGCCATAATTTAAATTATATCCAAAATGTGGAGAGTCAAGTTAAACTCTAGTGTTTTTAAAGTATATCCAAAATCAAGATTTAAGTGAGCCATAATTTTACTCAGATTTCAAATTAAAATTTGGATAAAATTTTAATTTCATCCAAGTTCAAGTTCTAAATTAAGAAGGCCTTATTTTCTACTTTAATACCAAATGTATAATTTATTTTATGTCAAAGTAAAATAAATTTCAAATTTTTTATTAATTGACATAACACATTGTTAAAAAAAATCAGGCAAATTCATACTTGATTTTATTAAATCAATGAATCAAGAAGTTAACATAAAAAAACAAAGAGGGTTGTGTTGACTTCAAACTAACTTTTTCAAGATCCATTCATATATTTTATTGTAAAAATCTAACAAATGGGCATTTGTTGGAATAGAAATTTAAAAAATCGAAGTAGCCATGTTATTGTTAAAATTAATGACAAGGTGAATATTTTTATTTTGGGACCAATTACAAATTAATAATTGTCTCCTACATTAAATTATGGCCGGCCAAAATATGCCACATATAATATTTACCGTAGTTAGATTACACCAAGTAATAAAATTCATAAATGATCAACAAATGATAATTTGAGCCCGAATCCCAATATTTATAGGGAAATGGTACTAAATGTCTAATTTTAAGAATTATCCCTAGGGATAAGCTACACGTTTTTTGTGTTTAAATGCATGTCTAAACTACAAATCCTGAAGTAAGATAAATTAATTCTTCCTATACTACCCCTATCACATATTTTCGTAAAAAATTAAATAAAACATTTTAATGTGGTAAAATCATTTGTTGACCCTATCTCCGCCATGAATCAATGGCAAAGCAACTTCCACTCTTTTGTAAAACAAATTACAACTAATTTTCCTATGAGTTTAGGAATAATTCAACCAGCATGTGACAACCAAATCATTTCATTTCACGACTCAATATTCAACCACCATCTCTCTCTGCTGCTTGGGTTCACATTCTGTCGTTCACCATTTTTTTTTCTTTTTTTTTCTTTTCTCCCTTCCACATAATCCAAATCTCCATTTTAATGGAAAATATTTCGGTTATCATTGCATTCCATGGGCGGTGGGACATGAGCGATGTGTATTCAAATTATAGCACGGTGTCGCTTGACATGGCTACTGGGTGCACAATATCTCAACTCTTTTCATCCATCGGTGACCGTCTCGAACTCAACGAGGGATCCCAAATTTCAAGCTTATGCATTTACAAATTGAGGTATGTCAAAAGCAAGGTTATAATTGAAGATAGCAATGTTCGGTGGATGCTCATTGAGTTTTACAAAGGGCTAAATACCGACTGTTGTGTTATAACTGAAATCACAACCATGCGTACAAATATGTACAGCCTAGATGCACTGTTAGGTCCGGGTGAGACGAAAGTGGGTACAATATTTTCAAATAAGGAAGACTTGAAGGAAGCACTCTATAAGTTCGCACCGAGCAAAAGCTTTCATTTTAGTACCATAAAGTCTAGCAAGTCACAATTTACTGCGGCATGCATTCACGAGACTTGCAACTGGTACGTTCGTGCGCCTGTCTATAGGGGCAACAACATTTGGGTGTCAATTTGCTCTTTTGTTATTGATTTCTCTTTTCAATACGTGCAAACTGCAAACTGGTTTCGGCTGCGTGGGATGGAGTTGTATGTTTCATACGTACGTATGAATAACAAGGAAAAATAATCAAATTCAAATTTATATATTTCATCCGTTGTTTTATATTAAAATTTCAATTTCCTTTAATGTTGAATGGTTGTTACAAATAATTCATATTTAATTTTAGAAACAATGTATAAAAAAATAAATGAATTTAAAGTCCAGGGTATATTAATTAATTGTATGTTTAATTATTTAGAGTTTAGTTTTTAAATAAAAAAATGGGCATGCATTTCAATACAAACAAGCCATAAACATTTACTTGAGTTAGTTTCTTAAATTAGACATTTCCGAAGTTGTCCCATATTTACATTCAATCGGATTGGACTCAGATATTTTGGCTAAAAACCCATAATTTGTTGGTCCAAAGAGCCTAAGCCCATTTGAAATCAATAAAAATTCTATAATTAGATAGTCGCACCTTCATTTGAGAGGAGACTCAAGATTTGAAAGACATGGGCAGACTTAAGCTTCCCTTTACAAGCAGTCTTGAAGATTGAAGCTACAAAAGTTTCTTGAAGATGATTTTTTTTATAAATTTTGAAGATTGAAACTTCCTTAAATACACGAAGATCGAAGACTGAAAGTTACATTGTTCTACAAGGCGAAGAACTTCAATAAGCTATAAGCTTAAACCTCCTCAATAATCCACAAGTCGAATACCTTCAATAAGCTACAAGTCGGAGCCTATTTAATAAGCTTTAAGTCGAAGAACATGAACAAAAGTTCACTCTTGAGAACAAAGTGTAAATGTCGTAGAGGAAAATCTATATTTGAAAACAAACTGGTTCTCGAGACGATTCTACATTTAAAAACAAGTTGCGAAGCCCTTAAGATAAATATAAATTTTAGAAGTTGATACCTTACACTTGCACCTATTCAGATTTTTATTTTAAAAAGTGTATTACAAATAAATTTAATACACTTACTTTATGTAATTTGGTCGGATCAAAAAGTGTTCGTATTCATTTTTAAATTCTTTACTTAATAACTTTTCATCTTTTGTTCGTGGGTTGGACAAGATTTAAAAATATGTGTAAATTTTAGTTTCTATATTATTGAAGTGTTTTATTTTTTAAAAAAAGAACAAAACAAATAAATGATAAATAATATAAAAAGAAAAAAATATAAAAGCGGTAATGAAATTTAAAAAAAAAAAATTCCATTAATGTGTGCACATTAATGTAAGAAAATTTGTTGTGTATACTAACTTTAGGACCCTCTATTAGAATTATAGCACATTTTTATGAAAAATTCGTTTATCCCAAAAAAAATTGAGTGATTGAACTCAATTAATAACTAGTGATTGAACTCAATCACACTCAATCAATAACTAGTGATTGAACTCAATCACTCGACTACTTCCAGTTTTTTTGGTATATGTGTAATTATTTTCTGTTTTGTGCTATAAATATAATTTTTTAGCCAATTTTTGTTATACATGAAAAATCTGCTTAATGTAACATATATGCATGACCGTGGAGTGAAAATAAATTAATATCAAAGCAGATAACCAATCATCGGAAAAAATGATGTATATATTATATATAGAGAGTGAGAGAGGAGTTTGGAGTTAAAAGAAGGCGAAGTGGTTAGGCATTTGTCCATACTCACACTTTTTGTGCTTTTTTTTTTCTGTGTAAAATTTCGCACGTAACGTAGCCCCCATTTAACTTCTTCTTGCTTGGATGCTGAGCTGCGAATGACAATGATGGCTCTGAAATTGAATCCCAATGCTCCTCCGGCGACATTTCCCGCCCTCCGCCGTCGCAGATCTCCCCCGTCCTCTGTTCGCATGGCCTCCGCGCTCCACTCTCTTTCTTCTAAGTCAGTATCACTATTTCCTATTCCTATTCCTATTCATATTGCTATTGTGTTCTTAGGAATCTCCGCCACCCTTCAATCGGAAAATCAACGATTTGTGCCTTTTTCTCTCTCTTCCCCTTTCCCTCTTTTCTGATTTTTAATTACCAATGCTCTTCATTCCGATTGCGATTTTCATCTTATCACACTCTCTCTTTCCATATTCCATGTTTTTATTCTGATTTTTATTTTTCCAATTGGGGCTACGGATTCGAACCCATCACTTCTTTTTAATAATTGGGACATACACGGATGCCGTTGAGCTACTCAATATTTTACTTCTAGGAAGGATCTATCATTTTTAGTTCATTTCTAGTTTCCTTATTTTCTGTTTTCCATACGTTTATTTAGGTTTCGTTTCATAATCATTTTGTTGTTTTTTTTTGTTTTTTGAAATTTAAGTCTGCAATAATTCGTTTATGGTATGTTTTTTCTTACATGATATCTACGTCTTACCTGTACTTTGAAATTTGGTTAATATTCACGTACTTTTTTTATGAAGAAAAGATGAAACAAAATAAAAAAAACCAAAAAAAACCAAAAAATAAATGGTTATCAAATCGGACAGAAATGATCTTGATTGTTGCAACAACATTCATTTTATTTTTATTTTTGTTGTTCTTGTGTGTGATTCTTTTCCAAACGATATCTATTATTAGTCTTTCCTTTTCTGTTTCACCCTTTTTTTTCTGTCCTGTTGTTAGGTCAATGTTGGTTGAATGGTATTGTTTCTCTTATATATTATTTGTGGTCCAACCTGTATTTTATACAAAGTTTAATTATACATTCAATTATTTTTGAGTTTGTCAGAAACTTTCTCAAAATTTTAATATCGCCTTTCTTATAAATCTTGCTCCCTTCAAAAATAATAATCAAAATTACATTTTGCACATTGATGTTACATGGATTCGCCCAACATTTTTCTTTTTTTAATATGTTTAATATGTTCATGTTTTAAAATAATATATATTTATGTTTTTCTTTGATCTGTCTTTACATGCATGCTATTTTTTCTTTTGTATTTTGTGTTGTAATCATCTCTCTTCTCTGACATACAAGTGCATGTACAGATACTACATAACATACTTGACACATTTATTCAAACTTATGTAATATTTGGATTTTTATAATTGTGCTCAATGCATGTATGTCTCATCTATGTACTGATTTTATTGAAACTAAACTGAACCAAAATAGACAACCAATGCAGTGTCATATGTTATTTTCTTCAAATTATGATTTTATTGTTTTTGACATGCAACATTTATGAACTGTTTCATATTTTGAAGAAGGTTTTTCTTTTTGATTCATTCATTTTCTTTTTTATTTTTTAAAATATTAGGCTTGGTAGCTAACAATTTGTTTGTTTTTTTTCTATATTTTTGAGTTTTATCTGTTATTTTATTTTTTATAAAAAAAAAAATAAAGTTTTTGAAAATTTTCCTAGTGTATTCTAAACGTTCAAGCACATATATGTTTCTTTCTTTCTTTTTTTACCAAAAGTTGAAAATTGAAAATTAAATGGTTTTGTGCTGAAGTAGTATGTTTGTATGAGCTTAATTATTCATTTTAAGTATCTTATAAGATTCAAGTCTTGTAATTTGGTTTGGTAGCTGGATCTTTGACTTCTATAACATTGACCTTGTGGTTTGTTTAGTTCATCTGCCAGTGCCTACTTATACTCGTTTAGTATTTGTTTTATAAGTTATTGTAATTATATGCTTATTCTAAACCAGTTCATGCAAATCTTGACTGATTATATAGATTTACCTGATGATTACCTTTGTTTCGTGCACACGTTCGGAGAAAAGTTATGTAAATAAAATCTACCTATAGTAGCAAGCTGATATTCAACTTCAAGATTTCTAGGCACAATGAATTGGTAGCAAAAATTGTAATCCTGAAAGTTTATAATTATTTCATATAATTGCTGATAGAGAGACAAGTATAGTGTTGTGATATGCCTTAAACGGTTGATGCCCCGTTGCGTGAATGCATTTCGCATCATGCGTTGCATATCCGCACTTCGCAGAGCATTATGATTCCACATCGCATTCTGTTCCGCATTAAGATCATCTATGCAATGGCCATTTTATTTGTAATAGGGTTTAATGAGAGTGCATATATAAGCTCGAATTAAAACCCTAGACGTAATATGATGTTCATTCTGTAATCTGTTTTCCGCCTCTCTTAATAAAATTTATTCTCCCTCTCTGCCCATGGACTAGCTAACACAATGTTAGTGAACCACGTAAATTCTGTGTGTTGTTTTTCTTCTTCTCTCACGTTTTCTTCATTTTTGATTAGTTGTTGATTGCCGTTTTCATAACATATAGGTTTGGTTCTGCCATGACTTTAGGGTCTATCCGACCAACAGAACTAAACAATTGTTTGCCCGATGCCTTTAGAAATATACCAATTGAAATGTGAAATTATTTTACAAAACTATACACAAAAGTTGATATAATTGAGTCTGACCAGTTTTTTAAATAGCTTCTTGTTTTTGTGATGTTTCTTTTCTATGGCTGTGTTATGTTTTTGTATATATGGCTTAAGGCATTTCATATATGTTGCTCTCTTATAGCTACTGGCTTCTCAAACTATATTTCCATTCGATTTGATACATACGCAGCCAGCAGTTGCTCATTCAGGATCAGCTTGTAACTGCTCGAGTGGAGTTGTAGTTTTGATGACTCTTATTCTGTTACTATTTTTAATAATTTGTTAATCTTGTAAAGGAAATTTCTGAAGTATACAACTGAGACTGTCTCATCACTGTTGTTTCTTCTATTTTACAGACAGACAGAGAAAACAAAGAAGCCAAATTTCCCTCCCCGGGAGGTTCATGTGCAAGTTACTCATTCCATGCCACCTCAAAAGATGGAGATCTTTAAATCGTTAGAAGATTGGGCCGAAAAGAACATCTTGGTTCTCCTAAAGCCTGTCGAAAATTGTTGGCAACCTCAAGATTATCTTCCAGACCCAGAATCTGATGGTTTCTATGACCAAGTCAAGGAACTAAGGGAGCGGTCGAAGGAGATTCCTGATGACTATTTTGTCGTGTTGGTCGGGGACATGATCACTGAAGAAGCCCTTCCAACTTACCAGACTATGCTGAACACCCTTGATGGTGTCCGTGATGAGACTGGTGCAAGCCTCTCCCCGTGGGCGATATGGACACGGGCCTGGACTGCTGAAGAGAATAGGCATGGCGACCTTCTGAATAAGTACCTTTACCTATCAGGACGAGTCGATATGAAGCAGATTGAAAAGACCATTCAGTACCTCATTGGATCAGGAATGGTTAGATTTCTTGCTGCTTTTCTCAAAATCAGTTTTGTTTTGTTTTTGTTTCCGGAAAAGTAAAGATTAGCATGCAGTTGAAGTCGTAGTTCAACTTTAAGCACTATTGGTCATCTGTAAAAATGAACTAGAAAAAACAAGAAACGAAACTTAAGGCTCCGTTTGATAACCATTTATTTTTTGTTTTTGAAATTTAAGCCTATAACAACTATCTCACCATATGTTTTTTCTTACTTAGATATCTACCTCTTACCTATATGTGTAGAAACCAAACCTAAATTTGAAAACAAAAAAATGTAGCTTCCAAAAGTTTGTTTTTGTTTTTAAAAGTTGGTTAGTATTCAGCTACTTTCTTAAGGAAATATGGATATATTGTAGGAATGGTTAAACATATTATAGGAAATTTGAGTGAGAATAGGCTTAAATTTCAAAAATTAAAAACAAAAAATCAAATGGTTATCAAACAGAGCCTAAGAAAACAGCATCCGTATGTTTTCACTGAAGTTCTGTTTTAAAAAGTAGAAAGCTCATTTCCAAAACATTCCAGCACCTTTTTTTGTGGACCCAGAATTCTGAGTTTAAACAATTACACCTTTGTTAGTATTCTAGACCATATAATTGTGTAACTTGGATCTCTTGGGTTGTAGTACACTATATCAGATTTGATCAAACATTATATTTTGATCTTAAATGAACTGGATGTTGGGTCATGCAACATGCTGCTTCGGATCGACAAAACGTCTTTTGCTGCTCTGTCTGAATGCAAGAAAAATAGTCCATTGACATAGGGTCCTTTTTGTTTATTTTTGGCTTGCAACAGTTAGCTTATTATAGGATGTTTTACTGTTATTCTTTCCATTTGTTAGATTAAAATTGAACCCATGGTTTGTATTTTGACCTGTTTAGGATCCCAAAACAGAAAACAACCCATACCTTGGTTTCATCTACACTTCATTTCAAGAGAGAGCAACTGTCATCTCCCATGGCAACACTGCCAGGCTAGCCAAGGAGCATGGTGATTTTAAGCTCGCACAGGTATGTGGTATAATTGCATCGGATGAAAAACGCCACGAGACTGCATACACCAAGATCGTGGAGAAGCTTTTCGAGGTCGACCCTGATGGCACAGTTATGGCTTTAGCTGACATGATGAAGAAAAAAATCTCAATGCCAGCCCATTTGATGTATGATGGCCAGGACGACAACCTTTTTGAGAACTTCTCTTCTGTTGCTCAGCGGCTCGGAGTTTACACTGCTAGAGACTATGCTGACATTCTGGAGCACCTCGTCGGTAGATGGAAAATAGAGAATCTGACAGGTCTCTCGGGCGAGGGACACAAAGCACAGGATTTCGTGTGCGGGTTGCCTACAAGGATTAGAAGGCTGGAAGAGAGGGCTCAAAGCAGAGCCAAGCAAGCACAAAGAGTTCCATTTAGCTGGATCTTCGGTCGCAAAATTCAAGTGTAAGAGCAACAGTCATAAAGGAAGGTGCTAAACTACCCGACTCGACTCGATTGAGGCCTCGAGGACCGCATTCGAAGGCAAATTCCAAGCCTTTTCCAACTTTAGCTATCACTTTCAAGTTTGTAGACTTAGACTGTCTTGTGGCTGGTGCTGCTACTATATTTGGTTGTTGCAATAACTATGACTTCCCCAGTTCCTTATTTGTTTAGCAGAAAAGCATTGGTATTTGCTTGAATTTTAATTTTGTCATGCACGAAATAGAATGGCCTAGTTAGTAGGCTCTCATCTACTGTAATGACAAAAACCAACTAAATTTTGGGTCAAAATCCTAATGCTTTTTTTTTCTTCCATTAATTATTACGGTTAAGAAAACGGAAATCAGCAATCGATTCGGAGACATAAAACAGATATATGCGAGAACGAGAAAGAAGAAGAAGAAGAACGACACACGGATTTACGTAGTACACTAATATTGTGTTAGCTAGTCCACGGGCAGAGAGGGAGAACAATTTTATTTAGATGAGCATAATACAAAGTTACATAATTATGAACATCATATACGGCTAGGTCGGGTTTAATTCGGGTTTATATATGCGCTCTCATTAAAGTCTAATTACAGAATGCTTAAACTAATTAGAATATGTTGTGGAAACAGATTCTCTGTAGAGTGCGGTTAGCAGAATGCACTCACGCAACAGAATGCAAAGTTGCCAAATGCGTCCTCGCAACGGGGAGTTGCCTCCGCACCCCTACTCGTTGACCGCACAGCAAGACCTCCACTCGCTGATCGGACAGCGAGACCCCGACTAAATAATCACGGGGCATTAGTGCGTTCAAGGCGTAATATAACAATTACCATCATTCATGTCCTATTTTCATGTGTTGCTTCTAATTTGCGGACAGCAAGACCCCGACTAAATAACCACGGAGTATTAGTGCGTTCAAGGCGTAATATAACAATTACCATCATTCATTTCCTATTTTCATGTGGCTTGTTTTAGTCTAGAAGAGGGCAATGCTTTTGTTAATCATCTAATTTGCGGAGAAGTCTTAAATTTCTAAGAGCGAGTATATTGAAATATTGAAGTGGTTTTTTTTTTAATTTATTTTTTATATTTAGGCAATCCATCAGAATTTAGCTCCCCAAGATTAAAAAAAGACTTTGGTTACAACATTTTGAGCAGAAAATATTGAACTAATATTTGATGTCGGTTAAACTAGTGTTGATTAAAAAAAAACCTTCTTATAAGTATCACTTTTTTTTTTTTCATATATGTTATTTGTTCCTTTGTAAACGATGCACCGATTAGTCTTTCTTTTTTGAAAAATTGTAGTTGTTAGACCATTTTTAAGAAATAATTACAAAATTCTCATAAAAGAGAAATAATTGCAAATTT
>JBBMEF010000021.1:4704862-4715686 GCA_037832685.1 Sicyos baderoa | reverse complement strand
TGTTTTTGCAAATATTATTCATATATGAGATTTTTGTAATTACTTTCTATATAATGTCTATATATGCAAATCTCTCTTCTTTTTTTTAAGAAATGCTACACAATTTTATTTTTTGGGGACCATTTTTTAAACTACGATAATTGTTATTATTGCATCATTAAACTTTTAATTTGAGATTCTAAGACTTTCTTCAAATTTTAATTTCATCAACTAATTCTCTTGCCATGTGTCAAAAAAAAAAAAAAAAAACTAATTCTGTTGGGCTAATTAAATTTTGAGGACATTAATGATTACAATTCTCATCATTTAAGGGCCTTGGTCAAAGTTTTGGAGGGTTTAGCCTTAAGGGAAGGGTTGAGGCATATTGAGGAGCTTGAAATACAGTGGAAGCCTCCTATTTTGATTGAGACTGATTTTTTCGAAGTTGTGAATTTCTTTTTGGGCATTAATCATGATTTTTCTAAATTTAACAATATTCTTGTTGATATTAGATTGCTTTTTTCGTCTCTTGAGATTGTGAATATCTCGCATTGTAATAGGTCCTGTAATTTTGTGGTTGATTTCTTAGCCAAACAAACTTTGCCTTTGAGGTTGTGTTGGTTTCCCTTTTCCTCGTATGTGGAGGATTGTGAAGGTTTTTGGAGAGGGAATCTCCCCCTTTTACTTGGCTCCCTGTTGGAGTCGGATTGTTTACAGTTTTAGTGGCTTCTTAATGAGAATGAAAAAAAAAAAAAAAAAGGGGCAATTTGCTCAATTTTCTTAGTTCTTTCTATATTTTAGACTGCAAAAATATATTTTAAGTATCTAATAATAAACTTGAACGGTTTAATTATATCCTTTAGGCATCAAATATTTCTTTTTGATTCGATTAATCTTTTAACTGGATCCTAAAGATCTCTCATACCAAACTGTTCACATATTAATACATGAAGATTAAACTCCAGGTAAGAATGTCATATCTATTTTTTTATTCAAAAACATTTTTTGAGTTTTCGACATGGAATGTAAAATTCAATTTTATAACTTTTTGATCTTTCGATATAAATTGATGTCTCAGAGCTAGTCTTCTAGCTGACTTTAATTCAACAACATTAATAAAGGCCCTGTTTGATAACCATTTGGTTTCTTGTTTTTTGTTTTTTAAATTTAAGCCTATTTTCTCTTGAATTTCCTACAATTTATTTCATCATTTCTACCATGTATACATTTTTCCTTAAAAAGTAGGGGAAGACCAATCAACTTTTAAAAACAAAAAAAAGTAGTTTCACGAAGTTTGTTTTTGTTTTTAAAAGGTGGTTAGTATATTCCTACTTACTTAAAGGAAGATGGATAAATGGTAGGAAGGATGAAACACATTATAGGAAATTTGGGAGAGAATAAGCTTAAATTTGAAAAACCAAAAACAAGAAACCAAATGGTTATCAAACGGGGCCAAAGTGTTTCAAAAAAAAAGAAAACAACATTTATAAAGGGAAGATTTGAACTAATCTCATATTACTATACTAGTACATGAGGCAACAAAGATCAATTCAATTTCTAAAGTTTATTGTCTAAATGTTTCTCTTTTTACAAAAGTTTTTTATTTTAAGAAATATAAAATTAAAACCCCATAGCTTATTTATTTACTTATTTAATTTAGATCTATTCAATAAATTAATAAAAAGTAGCCGTTTGCTTTCAAGCTGTCACAAACAAAGATAATGAGAGCTGTAAAGAAAGAGACAAATAATGAAGTAGCCGTTAACCCCATTTGATTCCAAAAGTCTAAAACTGCAACGTCTCTCAGAATTAAAAATATATCGAAAGAAAACAAAAACAAAATTTTGAAGCAAAAAGAAGAAATTGACCGTTGCCCAAAAATCCTTTAAAGCCCCACATCTTCATCCTCTGTTCTTCATCCTCTGTTCTTCATCCTCTGTTCTTCATCCTCAATCTCCTCAATTCTCTGAAAAATCTCAAATTTCTCTGAAAAATCTCAAATTTCTCTAAAAAATCTCAAATTTCAACAATGGGGTTTTCATCCATTTCAGCATCACAATCAATTTCCAAGGCACACTACAACATCCACAAGCTCTTCCTCCTCTGCAACTACATCCTCCTCGGCGCGGCCTCGGCCTGCATCTTCCTCACCCTCTCCCTCCGCCTCGTCCCCTCCGTGTGCGGCTTCTTCATCATCTTCCTCCACGCCTTCACCATCGCGGGCGCGGTGTCCGGCTGCGCCATGGCCTCTGCAGGCACCGGGCGCTGGTTCGGCGTCCACATGGTCTTCACCGTCCTGACCGCCATCTTCCAGGGCTCCCTCACCGTGCTGGTCTTCACCCGAACGGGGGACTTCCTCGGTGAGCTCAAGTCGTACGTGAGAGCGGAGGACGGGTCGGTGATTCTGAAGCTGGGCGGCGGGTTGAGCGGGGTGATCTTCTGCTTGGAGTGGATCGTGTTGGTTTTGGCGTTCAGTTTGAAGTACTATCTGTATGTTGAAGGAAATGGAAGTGGTGAGAAGAGGAGTGCTAAAGTTCAGCAGTTTGAAGAGTCATTCCCTGTTTAGTTTAGGAACCCATTTTGTTGTTCTTCTTCAATTTGATTCATATTCATTTGTTTTGTATTTGATTCATATGTTGTTATGTTGTTGTTTTATGAGTGTATGTTTGGAATGATGCCTTCCAATGTGGTTCTGTTTCTAAGGGATATATTATTCATATAATATACTTAATTCATATTCATCTTCTTTTATTTCGTTTTATAAGAATGAAAAACTTTTTATGCATTCTCTTGCTAGCTTGAACATAACCAAAACACTATGCACTTCCAAATCTTCCTCACTCCCTCAAATATATGTTGCTAAAAAATAAAAAATAAAATTATTAACCAAAACACTTGATTCTCTAACTCTCACTATTATTTGTATAAAAAGTGGGTGTAGTGTTAGACATTTGAGAGTAATTTTAATCACTTGATGCACAAAACGATGCTACAAGTCAACAAAACCATAAAGGGAGGAAAAACTATATCAAAATGATTTATTATTAATCGAATTACTTCCAAATGATAAAATTAACTCAAAAATTAAGGAAGCAAGGTAAAGAATGGTACAAACACAGTCAACACTATTATCATACAATCATAACTAGATGAACAGGTTCAGTTTGTTGAGTAGCAAAAAAGAACAAAAACTAACTCAGCTTCTGATTGCTGATTATACTTGAATCCACAAAAAAGACCATTATACAAGAGATCTCAACAACTGAATTCATAGATGTATTGACATGGGGAAAACCCTAGTAAAAATGATCAGATGGTGGCTATTGTTGATTCGTGCAACTTCTCTGATCTTGGGCAGCAGAACCTGGTTTCAAAGACTGAGGCGATGTTTCGTTTGGGTTAGTACATTTTCCAGTAGGCGGCAGGCAACGCTTTGAAAAAAACGCTGCAATAGTTTTTGGTCTTCGGATGCTTTTTTCTGTCAATAAAGAAAAAAAGAGTTAATCCACGCACATGTTCATGTGTCTACAGTCTAAATCCTTATTACGAGTATACAAACCTGGAGACGCCAAAACACCATGTTTTTCCAAAATTTCTTGTTTAACCTGCATACATTAGATCGGTCTTTACTGGTAAGCAAAAGAATTAATCGAGCACGAGTCGAAATGACATTCACACCTAAGTCTATGCAGTAATTAATGTCGAAGGTAAGTGAAAATGGCACTCACAACCAGAACAAGTATTTTTTGTAATGCCAGACAGGGACAACTTAAGAAAATTGGAAAAGTTGATATTTCAGACAGGGACAGGTAGTATCCATCCCTGATTCTTGAGATCTTTCAAAGCCTAATTCTCATACCATTCAAAGATACTTATGTCACAGGTGAGTTTCGAACCTGTGACCTTGAAGGACTTATCCCTCTATTTATAATCACTAGCCTCTAACTTACTTTCCAAGTACTTGGTAACCTATATTATTCCTTGTATCCTAAGGCCCCAAACCTATCAATATATCAGACAGGGACAAGGCTACAATCAACTTAAGGGGATTTAACTCCGGAACCATTCGCAGGTCCATGCATGGTATAAAATTGAAAGACAAAACTCAGTATAGTTTAAAACATGGTTATATAAGTACAAATTAAGAACCAGTTCACCAACCTGCCATCGGTTATCTACAAAATCAGATACTTCCCGAACTTTGTTTCGCAAATGAGATTTTGGTACAGTAGGGAACTTGTGCTGCAAAGACTCGACAACTTTGTTGATACCCTGTGAGCAGGACTGAATTGTTGATACCTGTTATGCAAGATATTGTTATTATCAAGGATCAAATATTGAAGTAAAAAGAATATTAATTAAAATTGAAGTAAAAAAGAACATGCACAGAATAAAGAATCAACACACGGCAGCTAAGATAGATACAGTAAAACAACGACAAAATTTAGAACTTCGTCAGGGAAAATGAGTTCAGACTGTTGTCATGAGTTCATTAGAGCTAGAATCTATCATCCTCCTATTCAGGAATACATATACAAATCCAATCTATTTTGTACTTATCAAAAATAGTTCATGGATATTAATATTTAACCATTCAGAATGCAGAAAACTTACAATTGCAGGCATATCTGAATCAAGGATGGCTGATGTTGAGATCTGGGCGCTACTCTCCTTGACACTTGGGAGGCACATTTCTGAATCCTCATCTGGCGTTCTATCAACTGCAATCTCTATAGGGCATGCGCCCTGCATCAAGCGCATGCTGAGAGCTGCTAAGCATGTCTGCTCTAGCTTAGATGTACCATCAAGATCTTCAGCCATTAGCAAATTATCCTTCTCATGCAATAAATTTAGTATAACCAATGGCTGATTTTTTCTAAGTGCAAGCTCTGTCCTGTTGTAGAGATTCTTTTGCTGCTTAAACAAACTACAAAGTTCCTTGTCC
Organism: Sicyos baderoa; assembly: GCA_037832685.1. Taxonomy (NCBI): domain Eukaryota; kingdom Viridiplantae; phylum Streptophyta; class Magnoliopsida; order Cucurbitales; family Cucurbitaceae; genus Sicyos; species Sicyos baderoa. Next base: position 4,710,762 of record JBBMEF010000021.1, on the reverse strand, counting down.
TCCATATCTTGCTTAGAACTAGGTGTGCTGACCTCATCAACCTCATCAATTTCGGTTCTGTCACGTTGCACGCCCTACAAGTTCAAAGGAAAGTTCAAACTTGATAAATTTCTTATGAAAAAAGTTTTTTTTTTAAAAAAAATCTAATGCTTCCCAGGAAAAACCCACCATTACAGATTAGTTTGGTTGTACAACAATATTATTATATCGTCCAAATGAACTTTAGGAAACATTATATAATGGATTTAGAAGGAAACCTTGGTTCTATTCATACTTAAACTCATTTCTTAACCATCATTAAAAGAATTAGATAAACTCAGCATCTGTGTTTCACACCTCATTTTCTGAGAGATATCCATCGGGAACAAAAAATCCATCTTCACTCTCTTCATCATCCTCAGCTTTTCCACAACCTTCCTCTTCCAAACACTCTTCATCATCCTTATCACAATCTGAGAGGCTTTCGCCAGGATCTTCCTGTAAAATGATAATGGAAATTCGTAATATTGTAATATAACATACTTAGTTTCTTCCATTCTTCTAAAAATTGATAATAAATAAATAATACAATGAGTGTAAGAAAAATCTGGGTACATACCTCTTCCCATTCTTCATCACTGTCAACATCATAATCCAAATCTGGGTCCATCCTAAGAGGATTGCGCGGCCCAACAACATGACTGGAAAGAATTATAAAAGCCCAAAGATAAGTAAAACTCAAATGAGAAATCCAATCATTGTTTTAAAAAAAAAAAAGTTCAGTAATTGAATCCAAGGAAAGCTGTCTAAGTCATGCATTGTAGTTGACTATACAAAAACAGATTGCATTGAATAAAACTGAGAAAGTAGAAGTGGGTCAACCCTGGCAAGAGAACAAAAAATGTGGCTACAAAAATAACAGAAAAAGGAGCCAAACATACACAAAGGTAACAACCTGTGAAAGAGCTCCAATGCACAAAGCTAATGAATGATTAGGTAAGAACTTAGACAGGAACATCCAAAGAGAAACCTTAAATCTGGCCAAAGACCAAATGATAAGGAAACAATTTTGTTGATTTTTAAACATGGATTGAAACTTTCATTGAGAATAGAATAAAAGAACAAAACAAAAAGGCATACAAAAAAAACCACCCATACAAACGAGACCATTAATAAGAAGAATGTCCAATCAAGTAAAATGACTCCCAAAATATAATTACAAAAGTACTTGGTAACTGAGGCTGATAGAGAAACATTGTTTTTTTTGGAGACAAGAGAGGTGTCTACAAATTAATGTGACAGGTGAGTCTCAAACTTGGAACCTTGAGGGGAGGCTTAACTTCACAAAACCAACAAATTCTAGGGTTCATGACACATACTTTAACACACCTTATCTGTTTTCACTCTATCAATAACAACTTAACAATCATAATTGTCTATTTTGATGATTAAAAACAACATAGAATCATTACGCACATATATGCAATATTAATTAATAAAAAAAATCTTGCTAAAGATTTTTAAAAAAAAAACTCATAGAAGAAACTTATACTTGATTGGGATAATGGCAACCTACAGCATGTGAGTTTTTTTCTGGATTTAGTATGACATACGTGGAATAAGTTAGATGCACCTATTCCATTGAAGTTAATGGTAAAAGTAAGAGGGTTTAATATTATGATTGTTATAATCACTATGATCGTCTTGAATAAAACAAACTTGCCTCTTTTTGGACCAAATGCCATAAAATGCAGGTCTATAGCTCTTAGCAAACTGCAACAACTGTTTCCCCTTGTTCAACTTACTGACATGAAGTAAAGTACTGCATAACTCTGCGTGGCTGGTTCTATCATCTGTATTCTGCTCTTCCCAACCATCTGCAAGCCTCTCTTCACCCAATTCATCATCATTAGCTGATTCTCTACCAGTTGAAAGTTTAAGTTCCTTAAATAGATCACACTTTGGCTTCTGACGAATGCCCCAGTGTTTTTTTCCTCTTGAACGAATTGAATGGCCTAATAAGCGCCAAGAAGACAAGTGCAGCCTGAAAGTGGAACATGTCTTAAGTATATGGCCTAAAGAAAACAAAAGCTCTCAAAAAATACCATATAAAGTGAATAAATTACCTCCGGATATCAACAGGACTGATCACAGCACTAGAAGAAAGTGTGCAGTCCATTAACTGTGTGCAAGCCTCCAGCACGTTTTCACTCTGTCTAGTTAATGGAACTGATGTAGTCAATTCAGTTGTTGGTTGATCATTCTGACATGACGGACTAGGTTTATGCTTTTTAAGGAAACGCTCCATTATGGAAGCTTGCTTCTGTAATGCAAGCTTATTTTTTAATTCAGCTTCTTCCTTCTCTCTGCGACGCTGATCTTTTTCAGCATCCTCTTGCTGCTTCCTAAGTTGTTTTTTCATTTCATTCTCTTCTTTTTCACGACGTTTTTCTTCTCTTTCTGTCACTCTTGACTCCTTTTCCTGATTTTAAATGATTACAGCATGAAATCTCTTAACAAGCTCAAGACTCGAATAAAGTTTTAAATTGTTTGTGCATGTGCTTACATTTAGCAACTTTTCCTTTTGTTGTTCCCTGTCTATTCTCTTCTTCTCCTTCTCAGCCTCCCGCTTCTCCTTCTCAGCCTCCCGCTGACTTCTCTCTAGTTGTTTGATCATTAGCCTCTCCTCTTGTTTTGCTTCCTTCCCAGCACTGAAATAAGAAGATCAAATTGATCAAGCAATGAATAGGAATACTAATATGAAGTCTTGAAGATTTATAAAATAACTCATACATCTCAATAGCAGTCTTCTGTGACAAGCCATCCACAAATAAACGGATCTTGGCTTCATCAAGCACTTTACTAAGTTTTTCCGATGCCTTAATGAACTCTTGGATACAAGTCTGATCAGTCTCTGACTTAAGCAGTGCTGTCATCATTGCTGAATAAGACATTTCAGAGATTAATAACGGAGGAAAGTTAGACTAGAATATCAGAATGAATGGGGAAACACAGATTTAAACCATTTTATTTGTACAAGCCAAGAGTTAATAGTCCATATTGCTTTGTTTTTTTTATTTTCCTTATTGCTTAGTGCTTAAACCTCAAAAGGTTCTCCACAATAATAAACCAAGGGCTTAAGAAAACTCTGGGTGTACTGTACGTCTGTACCCATGCCAAGCTGATTGTACCTTCTTTAAGAATAGGGAAGACTAGATGCATCCACCACCACCATAAATCTTGATGGTATCATTATTGCTAAAAATTGAGAAGAAAATTCTAGAAACTTAGAACTCTTATAATCAAGTAAGATTTTATAAGGGACATGAACTTGATCTTCCACATTATTACCTCATTTGATCTCTTACGTACAATTTGTATTTTAAAATCCTACGTCATGAACTGAAGTGTCTAAGCTGAACTCCCATAAATCCTTTAGATAGGTCATAGGTAGGTAACAAATAAACCCAACTTCTTCCGTATAAATTGCTACAACTTTTTGCTCAATCTATCTACTAGATCAATATGTTAAAAATTAAATATTATCATTAATTAGTAGCAAAAACGTCATCCATTATCCCTTATCAAAGAGGGCAAAGTATGCTAGGTACAGAAATCGGTATGTACTCCTTTCTTTGAGGTTGGAGGTTCAAAATACCCACATGCCACATTTTATATCTACTAAAACAACAATTACTCTATTAAGGTGAGAGGAAAAAGAGGTAAACTAATAAGGTCATAGTCATACTATCCTACCTACCAGAACAACAAGGCAACAGTTAATTTACCCCAGATTAAATATTGAACCCAAAACAAAAGAACCGAAACAACAAGCTATTACACAATTACACAAATACAAAAGTGCTTACCCGAAAGAACGGCAATCCTTTCATGAATCTTTTTCCGGCATTTGCGACGAATATTCAATATTGCACGGGTGGATTTTGGCAATAACTTTAGATCCCTGGTCTTTAAGATTAATGTGGAAAATCAGTATGAGGCCCAGGGCAAATGCATAAAATAATACATACATAGAAATTCAGCCAAGAAACTAACAATTATAACACTTTTACCACATAAACATGGCTATGAAATTAAAGGAAAACTATAGATATAAGAACAAATGCCCTGCACCTATTTAGTAAAGATGTAGTCAGGAATACTAAAACAAAACCATGATATAATGTTAGTTATGCTCTTTGTGGAAATTAATCTAGAATCAGACCACATACACTAGCAGCAAATGGAGGTGACCAATAGCGAATATGAGAAGTTAATAACAAGAGGAGGTGATTGCCCACTTACTTCATGTTAGATTATATAATACATCAAACAAAATCAAAACTACTCATTTGCCCCCTTAATAATCTTAAAATCACAATCTAAAACCTAAATCTGGACACAACCTGAACTAATATAAGATTAGTAGAATCTGAATTATAACATAACCGGCAAAGATGGCAACAGCAAACACCCAAGAAAACATATGAGCTAGATATAAATGTACCTCCCAACACCATAGACAGTCTTTAGAGGCGTCTTCTAAAACATCCGCATCAGCATCGGGCACACCGTACATAACCCTCTGGCCAACAAGGAGGAGAGAAGCTTTCACTGATGCAACAGTCACAGTCTCCCCTCCACTGCCATTATCAATCTTCTTCATCTTCTCGTAAATCTCATCAACAAGCTTCGACAATGGCAGTTCACTCTCTTCCATTAAAGCAGCAACAACCGAATTACTCGAATTACATTTCCATAAATCAAGATCCACTTTCCGACCCTTAACTTCGTCGTAATACTCAAACAAGCTCTCAATCTCCTTCCGAACACACTCCATCTTCGCCTCCCTCTCTTCCTTCTCAAAACCCCCAATTTCCACGCAACCCCTCTTCCGCTTCTGAACCTTCCGAGGCCGACTTTGAACATCGGAACTCAAAGGGTTCGAAGATTCATCAATATCCATTGCAACAGCATCCATTAACAAGAAACTAGACATGCAAATAGGAAAAACAGAAACCCTAATCACTAAAAATGAGCAAAATGAGCAAGAACAAATTCATGGAATGTGACAAAACTGAAATCGAAGAGACTAGAAGAAATGAGAGTTCATAAACGGCGATTACCTTGAAGAAATTCGAAGTGTTGCAGGATTTTTCTGGGTTGTTCTTGATTTCGGAAGCAGTTGGGAAGGAAGAAATGGGACTTATTAATTATTAATTAAAGATAATATATACTATTGGGGAAAATGATGAGAGAGAAATAAAGAAAATTGAAAATTAGAAAATGTATTTCCCGCCAAACGAAATTGGTGTCGATTTGGCTCTAAAATTGGCGCTGCTTGGCGCCACGGCTTCTATCTGCTGCGAAAATTCTACCGTACGCCAAATTAGTTTCCATTTTATTTGTATTTATTTTTGGTACAAATTTAGGAGGGGACAAGTCTAATACTGATTTTTAAGATCGAACTTGTGATCGTAGTGTTCGGAACACCATCAAATAGTGAAATTAACATGTCATCAACCTGTGAACAAGAATAATTACTAAGCGATATCAATGTACACTCAATTATAAAGAGGTTATAGATTTGAATCTCTCAACTTTCAATAGTTGTAATCTTAAAAAATAGGGAATTTGCATTGTATAGCAAAATCCCAACCCCTTATTAAGATTATAGCAACTTATTTTTAAAAATTCATTTATAGCAAAATCTGGATATTTTTTAAAAAAATACCTATTCTACCCTTTCTTCTTCCTCGGCGGCTTCTTCTTCTCCGACAGCTTCTTCTTCTTCGGCTTCTTCTTCTTCTTCTTCTTCTTCTCCGGCTTCTTCTTCTTCTCCGACTTCTTCTTCTCCGACTTCTTCTTCTCCGACTTCTTCTTCTCTGACTTCTTCTTCTTCGAAACTTGTGTGTATGTTT
>JBBMEF010000021.1:4687432-4701299 GCA_037832685.1 Sicyos baderoa | reverse complement strand
GATCCGATTCAAGATTGGTGAGCCCAAAAGAGGCACCATCTTGAGGGGGCATGTTAGGATCTCACAAATATCCCACACTGGAAAGTGGGAGAGTCCAACATCAATATAAAAGAAGATATGGGTTACTCCCCTCATTGCCAATTGGTTTTGAGGTGGAACCCCATATTCTCACAGTTTTAGATTAGGACGCCCCATGGAATGATAGAGTTTTCTCTATATTTCCAAGCAGTCAAGCACTTTAGATATTTGAATGTCCAACAAATCCTATTAATCTATTCTAACTTTACTTTGACACATTAGATTATCAGGTGTAACCCCTCGGACAAGAACAATCTTAATACAACAAAAAAATGTATTTCAAGTGAACTACCATGAGTATCCATGGAACATATAGGTATAGAAGAGTACTTCTTGGGTGTCCTTTCAAGTTTAATTTTTTTGGGGGTAAAAATGAACAGTCCAACTATCATAGAATCATAGACAGCCACGTACGCGATGTTAAATGTTTACTATCCTCATCGCTTGAACTAGAAATGAATTTACTTAACTTGCTATAAATGCAAAATGAAGTTGTCTCATGTTGATATGCTCTATCTTCAAGAATATTCCGAAAAAAATTGAATGTATTGTTTATCGTTAGATATACCTTGAATTTACTTAACTTGGTACAAATGCGTATTAGATATACGCTCTATCTTCAAGGATATACCATGAATTTACTGGAAATCCATTAATTTAAATTTATGTATTGTTTATCATCTTTGATATGAATATAAGATTTAGTTTCGTTAAGTAGAACTTTTACAAGTGCAAATGCCTGTCATTGGCTAATTGTTTACTAAATAATTTCTCTGAATAATATATTTTTTGTTCCATCATTTAGGCTGGTCGACATAAGTACCTCTTTGTCGGATTTGACAGCACAATGTCTGTTGGTTTGAGAGGCCCAACAAATGTCTTTGGGCATCCAACTGATCAGCTATTAGCCGACTTAGATTTGGAGCTCTCTCAATGGGATTCATCGACAACTGATCCAGTAACTAAGATTTCCTTTGGGCATTTTCCTCTTTCGTTCTCAGCTTCCTCCCCCTCGGGAAAGAGTCTGAGAGATATCTTTTTGAAACATTCTGTATCAGCTTACTTATGCGGGCATCTCCATACAAGGTTTGGAAAAAATTTGAAGAGGCATCATCATTCAAATTCTAGTTTTTTTTCACATAACTTTTTCCAGTTTAATGCGCGCCAAATATCTTCTGAAAGTACAACCAATTGTTCATTCGAAGCTCCACAAGTTGAAGAGTTCTGGGAGTGGGAGATGGGTGACTGGAGGAAGAGTAGGGCCATGCGAATTTTGGCCATTGATAATGGTCATGTGTCATATCTTGACATTGACTTCAAGTCTGAAATTAAGAAAACTATTTTGTTGCCCACGTTTCCGTTAGACTCACGCTTCATGTCCACATCTTCGTTATCTTATGAATATAAATGTCATTCGAAGGTTCCGTCATCTTATCACATGATAAGAGCACTTGTTTTTTCTGTTTCTCCTCTAGTATCTGTTGTGGCTAGAATATATGACTCAAATCCTGGGTATCTCAATTTGATCCTACAAGAAACCATGAGTAGAACAAACGCAGATAACATCTCAAGGGGAGATCTTTACACCGCTCCATGGAATTACAAAGCCTTCGAAGACCCATCTCCTGATAGATATTATCTACAAATAGAAGCAACTGACAGTGCCGGAAGGTCGACTTTATCTGACTTGAGGCCATTTTCTGTGAATGGTCTAACTGCAAAAGCGTCCTGGACATGGAATGAGTTCAGGGTTATGGGAGTTCAATGGGGTTCCTTGTATTACCCTGTACTCTGGTCTTCGCTGTTTATAACGCTCTCAGTGCTTATTCTTCCAAAAGCAATTATTATTTTCTCTAAAAAAAGGTTCACTTACAACTATTTCATGGTGAATAAAAGCCTTTTAAACGGCATGGCATGGATTATACAGGAGCTCAACAATGTTCCCATGGTATGGTTTTGTATATTAGGATACTTAATCTACCTAATATCATTTCCATGGTTTATTGGCAAAGTTTTCACAGATGGCAAGGATTGGGGATACATGACCTATAAGGGATGGGTTATCAAAACTTCAAATAAAACGGACAAACATAGATATATTGGTTCTCCAGATATAATGATGGTGGTTCTTTCCCATCTTTTTGTGGTTTACCCTGCGATTTTCGTCATGATTGCTTTTGCTGTCGAAAGAGGAGTCTATGGGTACCATTTTCTCTCTGTTTTAGGAAAGAAAGAAGACGATTTTCATTACAGTGACAAGAAGCTTGAATTGTTCGACTTGAAAAGCAGGGGGAGGTTTAGATTTTGGTTTAGATGGAGGTGGATTCGGAAAGCTCTCCTGATCATTTGTGCGGTAGCATTTTGGAAGCATTTTTTGGTAAGTCATTGTTAACTAATATTTACCTTTATTATTATATTTATACATGAATTTCAGTTTTTCTTGAAATAGAAAATAAATGCTTTACGAGGTATTATCTTTTTGGAATATTAATCTAGAATACAACCATCATGGAGTGGCTTAATTGGTTAAAGAGGGTCTTGGGATGCATAAGGTGGTGGGTTCAATCCATGGTGGCCACCTACCTAGGAATTAATTTCCTACGAGTTTCCTTGACATCCAAATGTTGTAGGGTCAGGCGGTATGTCCCGTGACATTAGTTGAGGTGTGCAAAAATTGGCCCGGACAGTCAATGATATCAAAAAGAAAAAAAAATCTAGAATACAGTAGTTAGGTGAGAGGGGTCACAGAATGTATCTGTAAGACCCCATTCATACAGATATCTTCTAGAAGGGGGGGTAAAAAAGTTAAGTTGTGGTTCATATGAGGTGGTTGTGCCCGTAGAGAGAGAGAGCTTTGTGTTTAATGTTTATAAATAATGTAGTGAAGGAGAAGAGAAGTAGGCTGGTTTTTGGGTAAAGTCTGTGGACTTAGAGAGAGAGAACCAAAGCTCTCAAATCATTGGGTAGCGTTGTTTGTTCGTTTTCTATTTCATTCTTATTTCTTTTTGCTGTTTGCTGAGAGATTATCCTATTTGAGAATTATTTTCCATCTATTTTTTGGTTGAAATTTGTTCTGAGTATTTGTTGCGCAAGATTGGTATCTGTACTGCTGTTACAATCAGTTCTTTTAGGCGTTTGATTTTTCTCTAGCGTCGCACTGGGTTATCGAGAAATGAGCGACGAATTCCCATTTCATTCTCCCTTAGGTGAATGGTCATTTTTTGTGGCAAATTGGGATGCATGTTATTTTGTAGAGGCAATGGGGAGAGAGGAATGATACTTCTTAAGAGATTTCATGTTTTTTGTGGGTCTTGGTGGTGAAACTTTTTTCTATTTACATGTTAGGTCCTTTATCTTACTTGATTGGAGGCCCTTTATTATCTACTTTTTATGTCTTTTTAAAAAAATCAACCCACATTTTGAAAACTAAGGCCCGGTTTGATAACATTTTGTTTTTGGTTTTTGGTTTTCGAAATTTAAGTTTATTCTCACGAAATTTCTTATATTGTGTTCCACCATTCCTACAATATATCCAACGTAAGACAAACTTTTGAAAGCTACTTTTTTATTTTCAAATTTTGGTTTGGTTTCTACAAATATAGGTGAGAGGTAGACATTCAAATAAGAAAAAACATATGATAAAATAATTGTTATAAACTTAAATTTCAAATACCAAAAACCAAATGATTATCAAACGGGGCATAAAAAAGTAGTTTTTTGTAATTTGGTTAAGAATTATAATCTTTGCTAAGACCAGCCCTCTTGGCTATGCATTTTGCATTTAGCTTTCAAGTTATCTTTTTAGAAGGAATGGTAGTAAGGAAGAAACCTTACATCATTTTGATTTAGAGAGAGTTGTTGACAGATTAGTCATTTGAAATCTAATACTTTTGTTCCTATTTCCTACTCTAAGAACATTACATTGTGGTTCACAGAATTGCAGGGCTGTTATGAAGGCTTATGATATGAATCCATTTCTTCACTTTCCTGTGTATTGCTTCACGATACCATTGTTGTTGGTTTATGTTGCTTTCTATACCAGAAGAGGCTTCCACTGAACATTGCTCGCACTTCTGAAGCTCGACTTTTCGTCGGCTTCAAGCTACATAAAAATGTTCATAATCTTATTATGTTAAGTGGGAAAACAATGGTGCCAATTTTGAGATTATACCGTGCTCCATAAGTCTTTCTTGTAGAACTATGGTGATTTTTATTTAAGAACAATTTTTTGAGTTGCTTAAAATCATTATGAATAGGAAACGGTAATTTTGATTGATTAATGAATATTACAAATAAGCGAGAAATGAGAAGTTACATGTGTATATAAAAAGGGAAGTCATAGTTACAAAACGGAGAAAGTTTGACTCTAAAAATTTCTTGTGCATAGTTGTGGTGAAAAAAAAAATCATTATGCAAGTCTGATTATGTTAGATGCAAAATAGTTTTTTTTTTTTTTTTTTTGACAGATTCATTTAATAAACATTTGTATACATCCATATCAAATTATTTAATTACATGATTATTTAAAAACATGCATATAAAGCAAGATTTTTTATAGCACATATATATATATAACAAAAAAAAAAAAAATACAAAAGAGAGATAGGTAATGGATGGGGGAATACATTTTTCATTTCGTTCTTGTTTGACCAATGATAGTTTTTTCCCCACTCGTTCTTCCATTTCCCACCTAGCGCCATTCAGAATCAAATGCACAAATGCATTTAAAATATTAAAGAAACAGTGATCTAGCATTGGAGAAAGGCATAGATAAATTATAAAAATAAAAAAATAAAAAAAAAATAAAAAACTCATCGTTGATCCATAAATTTTAATTTGCGGCTAGATTTAAATGATTTTGAGAGATTCATTCTACAAACAAAAAAGGGAATACAACAAATTACAAGATTTGGAGAACCAACGTATGAGGTCTAATTCTATCTTATTTATATGTAATAAGTATTTTAAAATATAAATAACAATTCACTTCTAAATACAAAAAATAAAATTTTAGAAGGGTCCTGACTTAAAACCTCTTTTAGATCGGCCATTGGTATCATCTATGTCGCATCATTTTCGTTCGCTAACCAATTGTCCAGGAATTTTAACTTATAGATCATTAAAATTACTTACAGGTATAATGGTTTTTAATATAAGTTCATCTTAGAAACATTTTCCCAAACCTCAGACTATAATTTTTCTTTTTTTCTTTTTTTTGAAAAATAGACTAATATGTTTGCTTTGAAACTAGATGAAATAAACACAAATCTTAATTGACTAAAATATGGTTTATTTAATTCAAGTGAAAGGGGAGGGTTGTAACGTTGGAAGGCTTTATAATGTGACATGAGGAAAAGGTAGCGAACAAAAAAAAGTTGGCCGCCATGAATAAGAGTCACGGTTTAATTCTACGACATTTGAATGTAAAATACAATCGGTAGAAAATCAATTCAGAAAAATAGAAAATGAAAATCCACTTTCGTTAGTTAGAAATGAATTTGATTGATTAAAAGTCGGTTTGCTTCTAGCTAAAAACACTTGAATATATTTTCATAAAATCTTATTATATCTTACCTTGTTTAAGAGTGTTTTAAACAACAAATCCGTTTGGTTACACTATGTATAAAAATGATTCTATTATTTATCAGATCATTTTTTATTTTCAAGATTTTCAACAAATAACTTTAAAAACACTTTTGGATAATTAGAAGTAAAATTTTCTTAGAGCAAGAATAATATGCAATTAATAGCTAAGCAGTGGATGTGTCGTTATAAAATCCATAAATAAATCACAAACGCAAAAACTTCAAAGCTAATTTTATCAGTGCCCAAGACAACACTGCTGTCTGAGGCACATTCTCAGGCAATTACATATCTGGTTTGTCAATTCAGAAAATATCCCTAAATAAAAATTTCCAGGGAGAGTAAAAGGTTAAATAAGCACTTAGAATTCAAAGGTACCTTTTATTCGCCACGGTCCAGCTTAGTACAACTATAACTCTGTGAGATTTCTTTTTCGTCAAGTGCATCGACGTGCGGGATCATCTTCATCTGCAGACAGCTTAGTGCCCCCACAAAATGATCGAGTTAAGTCCGAGTTTTCTATGGACCATGAAAAACTATGGAAAAAAATTCTACCATCCATTATCGTGTTCATCAACGAATTCAAACGATCCAATAAAGAAAGAGAGTTTGATAATCATGTCAATGTCTTCAACTCTGGACTAGTAGTAGTAGCAGTAACTGCATAAACAGGGTGAATAACATGTCCATCCTTTGGTATAATGTGCACCCACTTTCGTCCGCTTAGCTTATGCTTTTCAAACTTGACATTGCCTGCTTTCAGAGCAAAAAGCGTGTGATCCTTCCCTATTCCGACATAATCTCCAGGATGGAAACGGGTGCCCCGTTGACGAACGATAATGTTACCTGGAATAACTCTCTGAATCCAGAAGAACATGTCATTCACAACAAATAGTTCCATTCCAATCAATAGAAATTTCAGTCATAGTTCATGACAATGTGATTAAAAAAAAAATCTTACACTCACCTCCCCACCAAATTTCTTTACCCCAAGATTCTTGGGTTTCGAGTCTCGTCCATTTTTAGTTGACCCAGCTGTCTTTTTGGTAGCCCAACGTCTAAATAATAAGTTTAACCCCGCAGCAGCTCCATCTGAGACTCAATTAAACAACCATTGTAATCATCAAATATGAAGACAAAGTAGCATGACAAGCACAACTTGTTCTACATGAACTATGAAGATCCTTACCACTAAAACTGCTATATACAGGAGTATTGGTAACCAAATCCTTGACATTCAATCGCTTGCAAAATGTGGTTGCAATATTAAGCATGATTGTATTTAATGTAGCCTATCCTGAAAAATATGATGTAAAACATACTTTAGTTCAACAAGAACAAATGAGCCAATTCAAAGTAATGTCTACTATATATATAGCATAATCAGGTTCAACCAGATCAAATGAGCATGTTCTAATCATAGGCCTACTGTTTATTATCTTAGAAAACAAAACAAAGCAGCAGTAAGTATTTCAACGGATTGCATCTTTTAAATCCTTCATAGGTAACGAGATGAATTCAAGAGACAAGCATAAATATTGTTGTTAGATTATAGATACAAACCAAGTTATCCCACATTGGTTAGATAAGGTGAAGTCCAAGATCATGAGCATAGAAGTAAGAACCATCTTCATCGGTATGCGGCCGTCTGGGTGAAACATAAAGCAAAGCCATGAGGGCTTATGCCTAAAGTGGACAATATCATATTAATGTGGAGATCATTCTAGGGTCATCATCCTCATCAAGTGGTATTAGAGATTCAGAGCCATGCCTTAAACTTAGCCATGTCGGTAAAACTCCCCAATGTAGGACAGATAAGTTGGGAGCTTGGAGACTTTCATGAAGAAAATCAGTTCTATCGGACTGGCGGTGTACTCTTAGAATAAGAGGAGTTGATCTAGATATCAGCTAAATGGATTAACTATTTTGAGAGAACCCTCAATCTTTGTTCGATGGAAGGAATCAAGATTGAATCTTCACGTGTCACACAAGAGTCCAAGACGAACCCAAGGAGAGACACGATGGTACTTAGAGTTTGAGGAAGGATTAAATCCTCAAGTTTCGAACACATAAGACGAGCCGAAGGACATGCTCAATTATACTTTTTTTTTAAACTAATACACTAAATGTCATTAAAGAAGACGATAATTCCGACAAGATCCTGCAAGTCTATATAGCAACAGCATAGACAAAACGAACACAAAAGCTCTAAAACATTTCAACTTATTACTACTACCGTTCACTCAACTAGCTTATAATAAATTCAAAACTAGACCTTGAAGAAAATCAGGACAATAGTAAATATCCATAGATACATACAGCTGTCCTTCATCGAGCAGGCCTGCCTGTTCAAGGGCCTCCTCCTGTTGGCACGTTTTAGTTGGCAGATTGTCGTAGTTCAAGGGAAAGATTGTTGAGATATAAACAATGTTGTCCCACATTAGTTATAGATAAGGGGTAAGCGAGGACAACCATCTCTATTGGTATGAAGTCTTTTGGGTGAGACCAAAAGCAAACGCATAAGAAGCTTATGCCCAAAGTAGAATATCATATCAATGTAGAGAGATCATCCCAAGGTTGTCGTCCTTATCAATTACTAACCAAAATGAAGGGGATAAAAAAATATCTTCATTCAAATGTTTAAAGATGGAGGGTCCAAGTAACAAGTTATAATGTAATTCTCCTATCTTCTATATCTCAACAATATTCTAGTTGTTTTGTTCACCAACACTATCAGAATTATCAAAGTACCAACTAAAATGGAGTATTTCACAACATTACAATGTGATTTCATGATTTTTTTCTAGTTGGGCTTATTATTTTCAAACAAGTATGAATTTATAGAATTTGAGTAGCTAAGCTAAGAAAGCGGATTTAGGAATCCATCACAGAAGAAAAATAGTAGATATTGATTGAGCAAGTAAGAAATCCAATTATTGGTCATCGGATTCGAATCTCGTAGCCCCGTAATCATCAAAATGGGAGAAAAAACGGGTTGTTACCTGGCGGATGTGATCTGAAGTGGGAGAAGGAGTCGATTATCCGGTGAATTAGTCGCCGGCTCCGTCAGTCCGGCGGCGGGCTCGGTTACGATCGGAGATTCAGAAACGTAGCTAAGGAGATTCAGAGAAAGGTGGTACGAAGGAGGAGAAGATAGGTCAGTTTGTGAGTGTTGCTCAACTTGGGCTTGTGTCTCAAAGGCCCATCACAAACTAATTTTTTTAAGAGAAAATTATATTAGATAACCTACTTTTTAAAGGGCAATGGTAGTAAATGGCTACTTTAAAAAAAAAAAAAAAATGAGATGTCTAGCCATTAAAATGGATTGCTATTTTATGTGAGAGAGATTTTTCAATCTCCAAAATACCCTATCCCCCAATTGCCGAGTCTTACAAAAAAAAGAAAAAAAAAATCAAATAGCCTAAGATTAAGGAATCCTCCTCCACAACAACCCTCCTATTGATATTAGTGACATTCTCTCATTAATTAAACAAAAAAAATCAACAAACGTTATTATTTAATTCGTTTTTAATATTTTAAACGATAGATATTTCAATTTAAATTTTTATATAAATAAAAGATATAAAAAAAAATGTAACACAATGAAAGTAGTCTTCTATTTATTCTTCTTTCCTCTTTCACCCAACCCAAATCACAACAGACACTCTGCCCTGGATTGCAACCTTCACCTTCACAAAAATACTCGTGACAAGCGATGGAAGTCTCATCCCTCACTCTTCGGCTAAAGTTGGGATGAAAGAGACAACATTTGTATATCATCTTCTATTTATTCTTCTTTCCTATTTTATGCAACCCCAATCATGCTGCCATTGATCGCAACCTTCACCTTCATTGTAAATTACGTTGTGTAAGAAGTCGCACCCCAACAAAGTCCAGTCGTGTACGAACTACAAATGTTTACGAGAAGCAATAAAAGTCACATCGCTCATGATTGCTTTCAATATAATTTTGGATGAAAGAGACAACCTTTGTATATTTCCTTTATTAAGGAAGTCGTACACACGGATGCCAAGAGTTATCGGCTTTATTAGGGAAGTCGTACTAGTACACGGATGCCAAGAGTCTCCACCACTAAACTATTTATAGAGACGTCGTATGTAAGGTATGCTTTTTTTCCATCATTATTTCACATTATGTTTCAAGAAAAATAGGGTTTATTATAGAAGTCGTACTAGTATACACGGATCTCATTATGTTTCAAGAAAAATATGTTTTTCTATGGAAGTCGTACTAGTATACACGGATGTACATTATATTTCAAAGAAAATAGGCTTTCTTATAGAAGTCATACTAGTACACACGGATGTCAAGAGTTAATTATAGAGTCGTATGTAAGGCATACTTTTATATTTCAAGAAAAATATTTGTCTCACCGTAAAAAACAGATGATTTTATATTGATGATTTTATATTGATGAATTTGTAAGCGGAGGTAGACATACAACTTGAACATTTTGATTGAGTCGTGGTTATACTTTTTAAATTATACTTTTAACTTTGATTATTAAGTTAGTTTTTATATTTTTGAAAAACTGGTGACGATTTCCTTTTTTTGATTTTGTTTACAAAATATAATATCTATAATTTTAGTAGGTAGTTATAAAGAAATCTAAAATAAAACTAATTAATAAGGAGGGTACAATTGTCAAATACAAATTATTTATTTAATTAAATAATTATAGAATTTAAGTTTTAGACAAATATTTAAACTCTTTAAGATAGTAGACATTTATTTATTATTTTTTCTAAAACTAGCTATTTCCTTAATTCACCCTTTTTTAAATTTATTTACAAATATACCTAAACTTTTTCTAATTCGCAAAAATATCTTTTCAAATTTAATTTAATTTAATACATTTTTCAAAAATACCAAATTATCCTTAATAAACATAAGGAATTTTTTTTTTAACATAGACATAAGGATTTTATATCTTCCCAAATTAGGTTTTTTTTTTTAGATTTTATTTGATTTTATTATATTTTAAAATTAAATTATTAATTACATCAATATATCTCGAGATAATTTAATATTTTTTTCATAATTGTCAACACCTTCCATGTCATTACTGCACACAACCTATATCACATTCTTCTTCTTTTTTCTTGAATTTTCACAACTCATTATTTTAAAACCTTACATAATTTGTATTAATTTATTTATTTTTTAGAAAAAATATCAGGTATTAAATATAGTATTATTCAGAGTAAACATATAGTGTATTAACGTATTAATTGTAAATACCATGCATTAAATATAGTATTATTCTCAGCAAAATTATAGTGTAACAATATATTATATTAACGTATTAATCATTTTCAAAAAAAAAAAAAAACGTATTAATTGTAAATACTATGTATTAGTTGTTGGATCTAAATTCTAAATTTAAACCAAATTTCAAATCTAAAAATTATAGTGTATCAACATCAAGACCTCTCAAATTTGGTGGCTAGGATTTCTGTCAAAGGTTAAAGGAGATTCAAAATACTTTATATAATAGCACAATCACACACCCTATATGGTTAATTAATTAACTCAATATTAACCAAGTTCATTAAACTCACCATATGAGTTAATACTGATACGATGTGTAATTCACTAAATAAAAAAAATAAATACAATATTGTTCGGGTGGTAAATATTGTGTATTAACGTCAGTGTTAGCTTAGTGTATTCGTGTATTTACTAATATTAAATACGGTATTGCATGGAATGTAATACAATGTATCATCAATACTAGTTAAGTGTGTATTTACCAAGTATTAAATAAAATATAAGTCAGATTGTTAATTCAATGTTAGTTTAATATATTTATCATTTTGCTCGAATACCAATTGTCGTCTTTTATTCATTCTCCCAAAATAAATCGAAGTTCTAAGTGTTTGAAAATAAATTTAAGTTGATGTTTGTATATGAAACTCAAATTGTATTCGATATTTAAGTGTTTTTTGAGAATTTGAGGGGAAGTTAGTATATTATAGAATCTATTCCATAATATTTGGATTGTTTTAAAGTATTTGATATTTTAAAATCTATCATGTATATCTTTTTATTAAAAATAAGGAAGAGACATGTAAGGGATATTGGTGTCTTTTACATTTATTTTAATTTATCAATTTTTAAATATAAGGTAATTTTGCTAATATTTATAAAAATAGACATTTTTGTAATTAGTTTCTTCAATTAAGATAGATATGAAAAAACCTCTTTTTTAGGGCAAATTAGACAAATGTCAAAATATTTAGTAAAAGAGAGAATTTATATGGTGGTCATGATTAGAGATGTCCATTTTTCCCATGGGGACCCGCCCCGAACGGGGCGGTGAATCCCCGTTTAGGCGGTGAATGGGGGAGTGGATGGGGATGAAAAAATCCCCGCAACATAAACGGGGACGGTGACGGGAAATGTATTCCCCGATCCCCGCCCTGTTTGCATTTTTTTTATTTTAAGAAGAAGGATGGTTCGATGCACCTTTGCATTGACTATCGGGAGTTGAACAAGGTGACAGTAAAGAACAAGTACCCGTTGCCTCGCATTGATGACTTGTTCGACCAGCTCCAGGGAGCCTCCGTGTTTTCCAAGATTAATTTGAGGTCAGGTTACCATCAAATGAGGATTTGAGATGCAGACATCCCCAAGACAGCTTTCAGATCGAGGTATGATCACTATGAGTTCATGGTCATGTCTTTCGGGCTGACCAACGCCCCAGCAACATTTATGGACATGATGGATAGGGTGTTCAAGGCATTCTTGGACAGTTTTGTCATTGTGTTCATAGATGACATTTTGATTTATTCCAAGTCTAAGGAGGACCATGCTTCGCACTTAAGACAAGTTTTGTCAGCCTTGAGGGAAAATCGGTTGTATGCAAAGTTTTCCAAGTGTGACTTCTGGCTAGAACAAGTAGCTTTCATTGGACACGTTGTGTCCAAGGAAGGGGTGGCAGTAGATCCTGCTAAGGTTGAGGCAGTTAGTTCGTGGACCATACCAACCATAGTTTCTGAGGTTCGTAGTTTTCTGGGTTTGGTAGGGTACTACCGCCGCTTTGTTTAGGGTTTCTCTGCCATAGCAGGTTTGTTGACCCGTTTGACTAGAAAGGATTTTGACTTTGTCTTGGATGAGAAGTGTGAGGAAAGTTTTGAAAAGCTGAAGCTCAGTTTGAAGTCTGCACCGGTGTTGTCATTCCCAGAGGGTACATGTCGGTTTGTAGTGTACTCCGATGCTTCCAAGTTTGGGTTGGGTTGTGTTCTGATGCAGCATGGGAAGGTGATTGCATATGCGTCGAGGCAGTTTAAACCGTACAAATAGAATAATCTGACTCATGATATGGAGTTGGCAGCCGTCGTGTTTGTACTCAAGATTTGGAGGCACTACCTGTATGGTGAGAAGATTTAGTTATTCACGGACCACCAGAGCCTTAAGTACTTCTTCACACAGAAAAAGTTAAACATGAGACATAGGAGATGGTTGGAGCTAGTAAAGGACTACGATTGTGAGATTCTGTACCATCCTGGAAAAGCTAATGTGGTAGCCGATGCCTTGAGTTGAAAGACTTCGCACTCCACCGCGTTGTCGAGTCCCCGGTGTTACTTGAGGAAAGACCTTGAGCAAGTCAGCATCGCAGTTAAGTTGGGAGAGGTTGCCGCCAGGGTAGCACAGTTGACCATTCAGCCATCGAGTAAGCAGAGGATTATTGATGGCCAACTGCTTGATCCCAAGCTGAAGAGCGTGATTGAGAGGGTTCAGGCAGATGGAGATTTTGACTTTGTGGTTTCACCTGACGGAGGTTTGAGGTTCAAGGGCCGGTTGTGTGTTCCGGCTGATGCAGGTATTCGTACTGAGTTACTTTTTGAGGCTCACACCTCCCAGTTTGCTTGGCACCCAGGAGGTAACAAGATGTATCAAGACCTCAAGCAGACTTTTTGGTGGATGGTAATGTAAAGACCCGACCTCCTAAGGGTCCTAAACCTAGATCTTTACTAACTTTGCATGAATTACAAACTTTTAATATAAACATACAAGACTATTAGCTGGATTCGGGTTAAAAACAAAACTACTTTGTTGTTCACAACTTAAGAAAATTCTTAAAACAATACTGGCCAGAATTTCAAACAATTATTATTATTCAAGTATTAAAAGAATCCAGATATAATCCCAAAAACATCCTAGGGCTCTGTGCCCAACTACA
>JBBMEF010000021.1:4671885-4687332 GCA_037832685.1 Sicyos baderoa | reverse complement strand
TGCTTGCAATTTTTTCCTATTTTGCCCAGTAATGTAAATATTTTATTCATATGGTCTAGTCTTGCTAAAACCCCTTATTTATATTAGTATGTACCTTATAATTATAATAACAAAAAATATATATTTTTAAGTTATTAATGAAATTAATATATAAATTGAAAAAATAATTATAAATATATATTTTTAAAGTTTAGGAAACAAATATGTTGTTTTCATAAAAATAAAAATAAATTAAATTTGTTAATTTTCCACAAAAGTTTCAATTATACCATAATTGCAATAAGTGTGAAATGGGTATTGTATTAATAAAAAGTAGGGAAAATTGAACAAACTACCCATAAACTATAGTGTTTGGGAAAATTGCACAAACCACCCCTAAACTATGGTATTTGTGTTACAAACACCATAATTTAGGGGTGATTTGTTTAATTTTCCCTAAAAAAGTATTTTTTCTCCAACCTCTCTCACAAACATCCATATTCAAATAAGTTTTTTTTTTTTTTTATATTTAAAAAATATAATTCAAATAAGGTTTTCCTCCAATTTTCTTTACAAACGTTCGTATTTAAATAAGATTTTCCTGCAACCTCCCATACAAATATCCTTATTCAAATAAGGTTTTTTTTGTAACCTCTCCTACAAACACTCATATTCAAACAATGTTTTTTCACTTATAAATCATTCAATTCTTTCTCTTCCTCCTCCGCTCCACTTTCATATTTGTTTTGAGGAGTTGGGAGAGTTGTTATATATAAAAAATAAACCGAGGTTGAAATAATATATTATTTCTCTCCTCTCCTCCCCTCCCCTCCCCTCCCATCCAATCACCCTTAAAGACCATAACCACATTTAAATAAGAAAAAAAAGGAATTTGTACTATATAGCAAATTTTATACTCTACATTCAAATTATAACAACTTTTTAAAAATATTATAAATATAACAACTTTTTTTTGATAGACTCTATCAAACACTATTGATGGAGTTTATCAGACACTATTGATGGAGCTATCAGATGCTATTGATAGAGTCTATCAGACGCTATTGATGGAGTCTATCAGACACTATTGATGGATGCTATAAATCTGATTTTGCTATATTTGCAAATATTTTCAAAAAAATACTATTTATGTAATTTTTTTTGCCTTTATAATATACATGCAAATTCAAAGAAAAAAAAAAAATGAAATAAACATATTATTTTAGACTCTGAATATATTAAGTCATAAATAAAAAAGGAAAGAAAAAGGGATTTTCTCTCAAAAGCTACTGAGGTTGCCCAGAACTGTCGTCTGAAGCGTCGACTTACACAGTTCAGAGATCGAATGCGTCACCATTTCCACAATTCCCAGTCGCCTTCTTCGTAGTCTTCGCCAAATCTCTAAGCTCAAAGTTTCTTCAATCAATCACCGATTCTTCTTCGCTGAATCTCACCGTCCAGATCGCCATTGCTGTTCTTCTTCTTCTTCGTCTTCTTCTTCTCTGAGCGTGCTTCCTTGACCTCCACTCCAGATTCTGGATTTCTTCAAGCTTCTGCGCTTCCTCTTCCATGGCTGCCGCTGCCGCTGCTTCTCCGCTCTGCTCATGGCTTGTCGCGCCTTGCATGTCTGCCAACTGCGGAAGAAATCATTCCGCCGATTTCGCCGATTCCGCCATGTTTCGTTCTTCCATGATTCGCCGCAAATGCGATGGAAGCCGGAGGTTTCTGTCCAAATCCAGTAGTAGAAGCTTTCGAGCGGTTCCGTCGTCTTGCGGATCCAGGATGCAGGGCCTTATGAGCTGCCGTTTGTTCGAGCCGCTCTGTGGTGAGTCTTTCATCTACAACGCCATCTCTCATCGTCGGTTCTTTGACGCCAACGAGCTTTACTCACTCTCTGGATCGGAAAGTAGAGTTCGGAATCGCCGGCCAAGACGCAGTGGTGCTCATTCCGGTAACTACGATTCCGTTTCCGTTTAGTTGTTGTTTCTACTATTGAAGTTCTGGCGGTTCAGTTCATTATTGTTTTTTGCTGTTAGAACTCTGTTATTTCACGTTTTAATCCTCATCGTGAAATGTATTAGATGTATTTCCGTTATACGATTCTAGTTTGTGGATTGCCTATGCTGATGCTGCTTGATTGTATAGAATTATCTCTATTTTATTGTTTTTAAGAAGCAAACACGAATAATGACTACCTATGCTATGGTTTTTCGAAACTTAGGTGAGGCCATGGCCAGTGCTGTACAATCTGCTGATGAAATAACAATAAAAAAGGAACGTAGTATCGGGCCAAGGCGAATAGTTGTCACTGGAATGGGTGTGGTGTCTTCACTCGGTCACGATGCAGATCTCTTCTATAGTAATTTGCTCGAGGGTGTTAGTGGCATATCCGAGATCGAGTCATTTGATTGTGCCCAATTTCCCACGGTAGATACTTCTTTCTTTTCCTGGATGCTGTTTCCTTTGTGTTTACTTTCATATATGATTGTCCCCCAGGGGTGGCAGAGTGGTTGAAGGCTTGAGTTTTGAAGGTATGCTCCCTTCAAAGTCCCAGGTTCAAAACTCACTTGTGACATATTCATTCGATGTCTCCGGTGCCTGGCCTAGGGACGGGTGTGGTTACCTTGTTTCAAAAAAACTTTCATATATGATTTTATCAGAGAATTGCTGGAGAGATAAAGACATTTTCGACTGAGGGATGGGTTGCTCCGAAACTTTCCAAGAGGATGGATAAGTTCATGCTTTACATGCTTACTGCTGGAAAGAAAGCCCTTGCGGATGGAGGAATTACAGAAGATGTAATGGATGGGTTAAATAAAGCTAAATGTGGAGTGTTGATTGGTTCAGCAATGGGTGGCATGCAGGTAACTTTGATTGTATTATTAATTGAGTTTGAATGTACTAGCTCGTAATGTAGATTCATATAGTATGAAAATCCATCCCAAATTATAGAAGTGTATTCACTTTAAATTATGATAATGGTTTGTTCTGACAGTAACAGTGGGTTAATCTTAATTAAGACCCCTTTGATAATCATTTGGGTTTTGAAAATTAAGCCTATAGATGCTATTTCCACCTATGATTTTTCTTGTTTTGTTATCTACTCTTTACCTGCATATTTGTTTTTCAATGATAAACCACATTTTCATTTAGAAAAGAATAAAGAACATATCCCCTTCAGGATGATATTTCCATCCCCATTCTAGCAACTTGCAAAATTCAGTTTTGTGTAGGCTCGTTCTCTGGTTGTTCAGTCATTGCTTTTACTTCTTACTTGCACGGAAATTTTGTTTTCAATGGAAAAAAAACTGAAGAAAGTAGCTGCATAACATGAGTGGAGTCAGCACCAGGTGATTCATTATCGGGGGATTAATGCACTTAATTTTCTTTTTTAATTGATGGGCAGGTTTTTTATGATGCAATTGAAGATTTGCGGATTTCATATAGGAAGATGAATCCTTTCTGTGTACCCTTTGCAACCACGAATATGGGTTCTGCCATGCTTGCAATGGACTTGGTTAGTATGATTGATAATATAGATGCTGCATTATAACAATAACAATCCATTCTAATGCGATTTGATCTTTTAATTCCTTTAACTTTCACATGTTATTTTTCTCTTTGAGCTTCAGGGATGGATGGGTCCAAACTATTCCATTTCCACTGCCTGTGCTACAAGCAATTTTTGTATACTGAATGCAGCAGATCATATAAGAAGAGGTGATGCTGTAAGTGCATATTTCCACTGCCTGTGCTACAAGCAATTTTTGCCAGAGCTTATTATCTTGTCAGTTTTTTCTTCTCCCGAATTAATTTCAACTAACTCTAGCATGTACGTCTGAAGTTAATTTCTTTTTTTGAATGAGAAACAATCGTCTGAAGTTAATCATATAGCTTCCTTTTTAAAATCTGAGTTGATTTCTAGATTTGTCTTGTCTCAACAGTCAACATCAGTCAACTAAATGTTGTAGGGGTTGGGATTTATCCGGTAGGTGCCCGAATGTGAAATACTACTTCATCTTCATGCTTATATTTTTGCAAATTTTGTGCAGGATGTAATGCTTTGTGGTGGTTCAGATGCCGCAATTATACCCATAGGTATTTATTTCTTTTCTTGCCTAGTTCATCTGAGATTTCTTTACACAACATTGTGTTTATTTTGCCTTGTACTCTTTACTTTTGGTGGTAAGTAGGCATGGGAGGCTTTGTTGCTTGTAGAGCACTTTCACAGAGAAACAGTGACCCCAGTAAAGCTTCACGCCCTTGGGACATTGTAAAGTTACCAACAATCTCTTTACCATTGAGTATTCTGTTTCTTATTGCTGCTCTTGAAAACCGGAGGCAATTTAAAAGTTTCTTAAATTTTGATGAGTATTTATTTTTTAATGTTGATAAACTATAGTGTTGAAATAAGTTTGGCCTGATAACCATTTGATTTTTTTTAAAATTTAGCCTATAAATAGCCATCATTGGTTGGCCTAATGGTGAAATAAGAACCTTGAAAATAATAAAGTATATTGAAGGATTGAATTCAATTCATAGTGACCACGTACCAAGAAATTAATTTTCTATGAGTTTTTTTGACAACCAAATCTAGTAGGGTTAGATGGTTAGCTTGTAATATTAGTCAAGGTACACTAAGTTTGATATCAAAAAGAAAAATCAACCCTGTAAAATACTACTTCCACATATGTGTTTTCTTGTTTTATTATCTACTTTTTACCCATGTTTTAAAAAACCAATCCAAAGTTTGAAAACTAAAAAAAGTAGTTTCAAAAACTTAATTTGTTTTTGGCCATATAAACGCTACAATTGAAATTACATTTGTTTTTTTTTTTAAATATAAACCTTAATGCTGAAATTTGTCTAGTCAGCTAGACAAATTTCAGCATTAAGGTTTATATTTTTAAGGAAATAAAAGGATCTTCCAAGATTATGAAACAACCTTTGAACCCTTTTTTGATAACATTGTTTATATGGTTGTATCGTGGATAAAACGTTTCCCATGCTTTAAAGATTATTCCTTCTCCTCTCTCCTTTCTAATTGGAAAAGTATTTTGTAATTTGTTATAGTCCTAATGGACTTCATGATCAATGAAATTGTTTCTTCTCCAAAAAAAAAAAAAAAGAAGAAAAGAAATTTGTCTAGTCAGCAGACTTGGTTTGTTGTTTATTCTGATGTTTTGTTGTACGTTGCAGGGTAGGGATGGATTTGTGATGGGCGAAGGTGCTGGAGTATTGCTTTTGGAAGAACTAGAACATGCGACGGTATACTCAATCTATCTAAATATTATACGCCTAATTTTTTTATATCTATCTTTGTTTCTTCTGCAGTTCATTCTAAAATGACATCCACTAACTAGTATCTTTGATCCTTGAACCTTTGTATCCATATGGGTTTTCCCTTCTTGAACGTGATTTCATCTTAATTCTTAGTGCTGAATGCTTTCACATGTAACGTTCACAATTTTCAAATTCTTAAAACTTTATTTGTTCATTATTATTTTTTCTTGCTCTAAAAGAAAAAAAATATACTTTTACTTTTATTTCTCTGGAACCTCGACTGTTCTTTTCACTAACTAATTCAATCATCTGACCTTAACCTCGCAGAAAAGAGGTGCACAAATATATGCGGAATATCTAGGTGGAAGTTTATCTTGCGATGCTTACCACATGACAGAACCACGTCCTGATGGTAATCCCCGTTAACTTAAACATCTGTGGTGCTGGTCTGATAAACTTCGGACAATTTATTGCTTTGTTGGTTTTAAATTTTCTCTTTTCACTTATGTCTTGGTATTTTTAAAATGTATACTATAAATGAGTCTGTGGTGGCATATCTGGAGTTGTTGTAATATATAAATTTTACTTCACTCATGGTCTAATAGACCCATCATGGAATTAAGTGATTTTTTAATGTATGTTGGGACATAACCATATCATGGAGTGGTCTTATAGTCAAGAGAATGTTGGAGAACTAAGAAGTGATGAGTTCAATCCATGGTGAGCATATACCTAGAAATTAATTTCCTACGGATTTTTCTTGACATTCAAAAAACATATGCTTGGACATGTAAGTATGATCAGAGAATTCTAAAGAACAGTTGCACGGTGAAAGGGTAGCTTTTCCAAATAACTTGTCTGACAATCTAGTTCTGAAATTCTGCACTTTGCACTGAACACATTGGATTTATCATCGTGACTTCGTCAAGAATTACAAGTGCAACTTGTATAAGTTTTCAACGGTTGATTTTATCTTCTTATGGGTAACCAAAAGCTGTGCTCTATCCAATGTAGCGTTTTAATGATGTAATGTAATTGGGTATGGATATAAATTAGACTTTAGCTGATATTTATACCGTTTACCCAAGTTGCTTTCTTGTGGAAATCACTGGAACTAATATTCTGTTCCCTGGATTTCTATACAACGCAGGGGCTGGTGTCATTCTTTGCATAGAAAAGGCGTTGGCTCAGGCGGGAGTATCGAGGGAAGACGTTAATTACATAAATGCACATGCCACATCAACACCTGCTGGTGACCTCAAAGAGTACCAAGCTCTTCTTCATTGTTTTGGCAATAACCCTGAGGTGACTTGATAATTCCAAGTATTTAGGGCTGTCTCAAATCTTACCATGTGGTTACCCCGGATATAGTAGAGCGAAGCTCTGAACTATCATAGAGTGGCTCAATTGGTCAAATAGGGTCTAGGAATTAATTTCCTACAAGTTTCCTTGGCATCCAAATGTTGTAGGGTCAGACGGTATGTCCCGTGACATTAGTCGAGGTGCGCGAAAGCTGACCTAGATAGTCACGAATATAAAAAAAAGTAGAGCAAAGCTTTGATTTCCCGGTTTAAGAAAAAAAAAAAAATAAAAAAAAATCTTACTAGGTAAACATTCTAAGATAAGGTTCATGCTTTGCCAGCTTAAGGTGAACTCCACTAAATCTATGATCGGTCACCTACTTGGAGCTGCAGGTGCAGTGGAAGCAGTTGCAGTGATACAGGTAACAAGGGCTAAGGCCTATGTCGCAATATTTCTTTCAAATAAAATTGTTCTTTGGTACAAGTGTAATACATACCCCAATTTTAATGTGCTTTTACGTCCTTGCCCCTCCCTTTCAAATTTATTTCACACAAACTATTTTGTTGTTGTCATTCTTTTTATAGGAAACAAAAATATTTTCATTGATCGGTTTTGTTGTTCATAAGTTGATGTTGTGTTCTTCCATCAGGCTATTCGGACAGGATGGATACATCCAAATATCAACCTTGAAAACCCAGATGAAGGCGTGGTATGTTGCTCCGCATCTAGCCCTTGCCAACCTAACCCTGTTGGGTTAAGTTGTCGTAGGTTACAAAATTAAATATGGAAACCTTTCAAGCAACTTTTGATATTGTTGCATATCAACTACAATACAGGACATGAATGTGCTAGTGGGCCCGAAGAAAGAGAGATTTGACGTCAAGGCAGCGTTGTCTAATTCATTCGGATTTGGGGGCCATAATTCATCAATCATATTTGCTCCATACAAGTAAGAAAACACTGAAGAATTGACATCAATCATATTTTCCACATATAAGATAGATGCTTTATTAAATCATCCTGATTTTCTAATGAGTTCAATATATGATGACCATTTATCTAGGAATTAATTTCGTGTGAGTTATCTTATCTTATTAACAACTAAATGTAATAGGATCAAACGATTCTCTTCAGGTGCGCATAGTCCCGTCAAGACAGTAAAAAATATAAAAGAAATGCAGTAGTAGGTAGATACATCAGTGAATAGTGGGCAGTAAAAATATGCATTGATTAAAAAGACTGTACACTAAATTATTTGTAGTGGCACACCAATACCATTATTGGATTGTTACTAACCATCTTGGTCAAAGAGGGTCTTAAGGTATATAAGGTGATGAGTTCAATCCATAGTGGTCACCTAATTAGGAATTAATTTTCTATGACATCCAAATGTTGTAGGGTATATGTCCCATGACATAAGATGAGGTGTGCGAAACCGCACCTACAGACACAAATATAAACAAAAGAAAAACATTATTGGATTGGTACTAATGTTTGGTTGTGTATTGCAGGTAATAGCAAGATTTCTAAGGAGTAGATGTGCTGGTATTTTTGAATTTTAAGTTTTTTTTTTTGTTTTTTTTTTTATAAATTATCAATTTTGGGTTTGGCATAAGCATATGGATGACGACATTTTTTTTTCACGACATCAATTATTCTCCGGGATACTGATTAATTACATTGTGCTAAGTATTTTTGACTTTTGACCTAACCAACAAAAAGCCGTAGCAAATTACTTACTACGGAAGAAAAGTATATGCAAATAATTTGTGCCCACTAATTCTGTATTATGAAACCAGACATAAGGGGGCTGTTTGGCTCCTGTTTATACTTTGGAATCTGGTATGGATGCTGGTAATTAGAAAGCACTGTTTTGGGTGCAGTTTCCTGACCCCAAGGTAAAAATATTAATCAATTGACTATTTTTTTTTTTGAATTTAAAAGTTTAAATTTGTAAAAAATATATTATTTAAATTTATGAATGAAAATTGTTGCTCACCAACACATTCAATCTTTTTTATTATATTTGCAGCACCATTTCTAAAATAATTCATATATAACACATAATTTTTTATTCATGAAAGAATTTGATCAATGATAAAATGAGTTTACTAGTGATAGAATTCAATCAGTGATAGAACTCTACTAGCGATAGTATTCTATTACTAATTGAATTTCATTGATGATAGAATATAATTCGAATTTGTTGTTACAGATAAATTAGTTTTGAATGTGTGTTATAGATAGAAATACTTTGTTATTTTTTACATATTGAATTCGTTAGAATAAATAATTTATATTTATATTTTTCATTTATTACTAATATTTTTAAATAAAATTAGAGTATGAAACATGATTATTATTAAATGTTATTTATTTGTCAAGATTGTAATATAAAGTAAAGTGAAAATTAAATATACGGTTGACTAAGAAATTTAGGCCCGTCATAGATCGTTACGTCATTATTCCAGATTTAATGGCAAAATTAAATTATATTTTAGAATAATATTTCTAAAAATTGATTTGGACCAAAAGTTTGTTTATTTTGAATTTAGGTCAAATTCAAACTAGACCCAAGTTCATTTAGTGAATCAGGCCTAGGGCCAAGCTTAAAGGCCCAAGTCCATGGTCCATAGACCTCTATAAATAGAAGAGTTCTCATTTATTAGATGGGGACATAGAGATCTGAAGTTCAAGAGAGAATTTCATCAAACTGAAAACTCTCCAAATCTCTGGAGATTTGAAGCTTCATCAAACACTCTTTTGGAGTCCAAAACCACTTCGAAGATCGGTCAAGACCGATCAAGGATCAACAAGGTCAAAGACTAGACCGATCTAATATTAACGAAGTCCATCATGATATTTGTAAATGAGAGAGAAAGAATTAGAGGAACAAATAGAGATGTAACCCACATCACACATATTCAAATCAATACAATACAAGTTCTTAAATTACACGTGTCTCGATGCCATATATTTGTCGAAATCTCGTGTTTACATATACAAAAACTTATACAAACATCAATCATCCAACGAATTATCCTCGAATAAGTATTTTATTCATCTAACTCATGTTCACTTCCTCTCCATTTCCCCTCCACCAAATCCAATCACTTGGATTTGTGAAGTCTTTTCCTTCCATTTTTAGGCCTCTTGGACTTGTATGACATAAATGAGTTATAAAATTGGAACTCTATTAATAAAACTTAATAAGCTGGACGCGAACCAGAAAAGTAGTTCATCGGAGTCCGAATTCCCTTACTAGCTCTTGTTGCAATCTTACAAATGGTAAGAGACCTGTTTTTGGAACTTTATTTTGTAAATTTAAAAATTGGAAGTTTATTTAAGAAATTAGGGAATTTAAAATTTTATTTCACTCTGTATTTAAAACTGTTTTTGGAATTATAGGTTAGAATTTAAAAGTTAAGACTGCATTTAATAGATTATGAATTTTAAACCTTATTTCACAAGAGTGTATTCATTTTTTTTTTTGTTTTTCATATAGTGTATTTAATAGTTTGGACTAAATTTAAGAGTGTATTTAATATATTAAAAATAGAGGTTAGGAAATCTAAACCTTATTTCACAAGTGTATTTAGTAGTTAAGATGAAAGTTAAGAGTGTATTTAAGGCCCCGTTTGATAACCATTTGGTTTTTTGTTTTTGGTTTTTGAAATTTAAACCTATTCCCACTCAAATTGTTCCACCCTTCCTACCATATATCCATCTTTCCTTAAGATTGTAGGAGAATACTAACCAACTTTTAAAAACAAAAACAAAACTTTTGGAAGCTATTTTTTTTTGTTTTTAAAAGTTGGTTAGTGTTCTCCTACTTTCTTAAGGAAAGATGGAAATATTGTAGGTAGGGTGGAACACATTGTAGGAAATTTGAGTGAGAATATGCTTAAATTTCAAAAACAAAAAACAAAAAACCAAATGGTTATCAAACGGAGCCTAATAAATTAGAATAGAGGTTAGGAAATTTATTTAAGAGTTTAGAAATTAAAAGTTGAGTGTATTTAATAGATCTGAATTTCTCAAAATTATTTGTAGTTCTCTTCCCCCAATTATACTAAAAAAAAAAAAGAAAGGAAATGTGTTTACTGTATGCAGTTTAATTAGTTTATATCGATAAAGCTCACACTAACATAAATGCTCTTTAATGTTAACTAAGGTCACACTTAAGTGACCATCTTCTATTTATACCATTGGGTCCATATATTAACACATTAATATGCCCAAAGATAATTCAAAGGCATCTTAGGTTGAACAAATGACATGTTCAAGAATAATTTAATAATTAAGAGTTATTCAAATCATTTTCGTAGGTATTCGAGCAACACATGTTAGAGGAACAAATGCAATGACCCTAAACTCTTGCTAAGAGCATCGTATCAAGTCTCTAGATGTTTATTTTAGTACAAATTGGGAGAAGGGAGTTACATAAAAGGCACAATTGTTCTAAAATAATATGAGAGTCAAATATCTCGTGATTGTGAAGTTGAAATAGATTAACACCAAATAAGATAACCAACTGCACCACCAACTCTCGGTATTTGTAATCCCTATTCCCCCACTTGTTTTCAAGAAAAAAATGTCAACTTCTCCATTTTGATGTCCATCTAGACTTTCGATGCCAAATCAGGTGTATTTTCATTAACAACATATTTTTGTGAGAATTTTTTTAAAAAATCTATTTTTCCATATCGATTTCAATTGAAATATTCTTTAATTATGAGCATGTTTGTAGAGTAAGTTGCCCTTCATTGAGTAGGTTCATGATGCTATTTTAGCAGCAGTCTTGGTTTGCATGTGTGATGGCTTAATTTCATAGTTTGCATGATAATTTTAAGAGTCATAATAATTAAACTCGACCATTTAGCTTAATGATCACATCTTGATCTGTCCCTAGTTCGTAGTGAAGCTAATTACTTTAGCATAAAATACTAACATGTCCAACATATTAGGACTAGATTATAAGTTATTTCAATGCTAGATTGACTTTATTTGTTTAAGAGACCTAAGTTAAATTAAAGACTTCACTGACTTTTTCGATTTAGTTGATGAAGCAATAATCTGCAAAATTGAATCTTACATTCAGACTTAAAAAAAAAGAAAAAGAAAAAGAAAAAGAAATTGTTAACTTGACATACTCAAAATTGGTGGTAAAATTATCAACTTGTTTCTGCATTTCAAGGATCCCTTTCTATTTGAAGAGTCTTTCTCTTTTTTCTTTCTTTTATTTGAGTTCGAGTTGAGTTGAGAGCAAATATCCAATGGCTTTACCAGAGTCGGCGAGTTTAAGGTTTTCTATCAAATTTAGCCATTGTATCATGTTGAGAAAGCCATTGTAGTCTGTTTGCAACTTGAACCGAGCCAAAAAATAAATGTCTTAAGCACATTATCTTATTTCTTTATTGCTTTAAGTTTGATACATTTGATGTTGTTGCTATTGAGTTGATCATCTACAACCCATTCATGCTCCTCATCTGGTTAATTTATAGTTCCATGTTTATTTTTTTTGAAGAATATATAGTCCTAGTTAATATTTACTTTTTAGTTGTTTTTTTCAGAATGATACTTAGCAGTTGTTTGTAGTCAACTATGTATAACTTGTTTATTGAATGAATGGCTTTGTTGATTTTTCAAACGAAAATCAACTTTTTGGAGTAATATTATTTAAAAGAGCCTTTTATATCTTCTCCATCTTTCTCTAAAAGATTGGACATAGAACCAACATTAGAATGATTCTTCAAGCCTGCATTCCCTGTGACCTTCTACAAGGAACCTAAAAGATGGAGAATTTAACCAACAAAAACAGAGAGCTCAAAGCCAATTAAGACATAGCTTAGTCATTATCATTTTTTTTTTTAAACCAAAAAAATCAATTTTTCCCTCCACTATATCCGAGATAACCAAGTTCATTCATAGATCAGGCACCGAAAGACATTGAAGGAATGGAGACACATGAAATATCTATAATTTAATATCACAAGTGAATCTCCAACCTGAGATCTTGAGAGAAGCACATTTTCATAGCTCAAGCTTTCGACTACCGCATCATCCCTTGAGGGAAGTCTAGTCATTATCATTTGGAACCAACACATACATTTCCATCAATCAAGCGATTTAGGACAACTACCCTAACAAAACAAAAAGAAACTTTTCCTTGGGGAGCTCTCATGAACATGCAAAAGTGGTACACTTCTTCTCTATGCCATAATATTTTGCCCATTTCTAGAGCTATGTCTACCCTCTTTCCCTGCGCCAAGTTGTCGAAAACAAAAGGAAAGTTTAAACTCTACAAAACTGAAAGGAACACTTTCCCCGTCTTACCACGACAGGGACGACGGATCCGAAAATCAAATATTTGGGGTTTGCCCATTTTTTCGGAACCATCCTTCGAGTCTTCAACTGAACCACTTCAATCCGCCGAAGCCTTACCATCTACCTACTTTCCATGCTGGAATCTCACCTAGACGCAGGCAAAATCCTTATGGATGAACTTTACACAAGCTTCCATTCAAATAAATTAAACATTTGAAGGAGAAAGCTTCCATTCAAAATCCTAAAGAAAGAACGCCCCATTGCTGATTTCTGGAATCATACCTCCAGCCCCAATGACACACGAGCTTTCCTTCTTTGTACATTTCGACTATCTCCGTTTTGTAACTATGACCTTTCTTTTTTATTTGGCCAATGGCTCAATCTTTAATAAGGTTTTGTTGATGTATTTCCCTTTACCGCAATTGATCAATGAAAGTTATCGTACCGTTTCCTATCAAAAAAGGAGAAAGCAACTACATACTCTCTTAGTGTTATTTACACTAATTGAGTGAGATTTACAAAATTGTTTTTCCCCTGATAAGTGCATGAAACTTCAGATATGAGTCAATATCAAGATTGAAAATGTATATAACGTTATTATCAATTGATACATGTCTCAGTCAGTCAAAACATTAACACAGTAACGTCCCCTAGAAATCATAGAGAGACAATTGTTATAGTTAACTATATCCGATACACCTCTTCTACGTAAAGTATGCGTGTACGGTCCAGAATACTGAAATTATGACACTCTTACAACAACCTTATTGACGCAAAGGCCTGTCGCATCTAATGCTTGCTTGCTTGATACAGATATATATGTATTGTGTGTTTATAAATACACTATCACAAGAAACTGTCAGAAAATTAAACATGCATATGCATTTGGGTACACCCTATAACATGCTACAAATGGCGTAAACAACCATATAGTAGGAACTATATACAGCTGATAAACAGTTTCTCAAACGCTTATGCCTTGATCTGATAGCGCTGATCCGGAATTGAATTACCTGAAATAATGCACTTGAACATTCTGACCAGCAAGAACAGGTGACTGGAGGAACCAATGGCATCATCTACGTTGCTTTTCCGATGGCTGAATATGGTTATCGTCGTTGCTGGCACATTTGGCAGAAGGTAGCTGACTTGACATTTGCAAAGGTACAATGCTCACATGACCAATGGTCAGTATCATCAATGGTTCGACTTGAACCACCAGCTCTGAATACGCTCATCTTCCCTTTCCCACCTTTACTCCTACAGCCACCAGTACTCTTTGAGCTTGCTGTTCTGCTGCAGGTACCATGGGAATCCACATCCGACAGACCATTCTCTAGCGCACGTACTAAATTCTCAAAGTAATTCCGAGTTACACTGTCAATGCAATCACTTGAAAAGTCAATAAAAGGAAAAATTACAACGTTACATATCTCTATCATAAAACTGGAAACATAATTCGAGGAAAGTTTTTCCAGCAGTGGAAATGTTCAATGGTCTTCAAACTATCGAAATAATATAAAAATGTTTTACTGACTAGCATTAACCTTAGAACCTCTATAAACCTTGTAAATCCTAGCAGCATATCAATCCACTTCATGGGATTGCTTTTAAAAATTAATAGCATAGATCTAGCATGCAACATCTACCCCTTGATATGCTAGAATACAATGAGCATTACTATGAATTCAAGATCCAATCTTATTGTATTATCTGGAAAGTTTACTCAACTATATTTAAAGCATTGTTACAGTTACAGTAACGAGAATCACCTGGTTAGTCCAGCAAGTTTGGTACGGAACTCATTAAAATCTTTTGAAGGACCATCAGTAGCATTTAGGTAAACTTGCAACTCCTTTTCTGCACACTGGTGGAGTCGTTCCAACCCAGACTCGGCCTCACCTGTGAAAGAAATGGATCAACCAGGTGATGAAACTGATTAAATGAGAACCATCGTATCTCCAAATTTGAGGAAAAGACAAACCTTGCAAGTACTCAAAGAACTGTCTCTTGGCATGTTCACGCTCAGGTAGATAATATCCATAGGCATAAGTCCATTTAAGAACTCGCCTGCACTCTACAATCTGGGAACATAAAATTTGTGTTGGAAGTCCATGATACTGAGAAATTTGAAGCAGAAAATAACGACGTACCTGTAGCCATGCTTCGCTAATGAACTTTAGCTGTGACTCAGGTTGGCACTGAATATCACTTAATGTTTCCAGCTATAATATATCAAGAACTATGTCAGGGATATCTTCCATATTTTAAAGTCATGGAAGAAAAGTATGTTGGGCGAAGGAGTTTTATTTTTCTATTGAGCTTGGCTTAGAAAACTATAGATCATTAAATTAATGGTTTCTAAAATGCTGTGGACTTCTAAACTCTTGCTGATAAATGTAGGATTTCGTTAATAGCATTGAAAATTGCAGTAGTTTTCATAATTAAATAAAGCAATACAATTTTCAAGAGATGGTAATGTAGAAAGTCAAGCTAGTTAGAGTCTTCCTTTTATTTCTCATTCTATTTCTCTATTAAGTTAGTCTACATGCTATT
>JBBMEF010000021.1:4633621-4659668 GCA_037832685.1 Sicyos baderoa | reverse complement strand
TTGGGAATGCAGTGGTTGAGAACCATGGGGAGGATGGGAGTCGATTGGTCGACACTTACCATGTCATTCGAGAACAAAGGGACGGCTGTAACTATTGTGGGAGATCCGTCGTTGACCAAATCTAAGGTGACGTTAAAGCTATTATCCAAAACTTGGTCGGAATCCAATCAGGGGTTTCTGGTCGAACTCCGGAGCTTGGGAGTAAATGAGGGAAACTGGGACCCTATCGAAGGTACATGAGAATTACAAGAGGGAATTCAACAGCTTCTTCAAGACTACACGAAATTTTTTGAATTGCCTTCGGGGCTGCAGCCACAACGAAAAACCGATCATCAGATCTTGTTGAAGGAAGGACCGTCACCGGTAAACGTCCGCCCCTACCGTTATGCCCACGTTCAGAAGTCGGAGATCGAACGACTCATGGGGGAGATGTTAGCCACGGGCATTATACGGCCTAGTAATAGTCCATTCTCAAGTCCGATGCTCTTTGTAAAAAAGAAACATGGCGGGTGGCATTTTTGCGTGGATTACCGAGCCTTGAACCAGTGATAGACGAGTTGTTGGATGAACTCCATGGGTCACGGTCTATTCCAAATTGGACCTGAAATCAAGGTACCATCAGATTCGAATGAGGCTGGAGGATGTTCCGAAAACAACATTCAGAACTCACGAAGGTCATTATGAATTCTTGGTCATGCCTTTCGGCTTGACGAACGCGCCTGCTACCTTCCAAGCCCTTATGAATCAGGTATTCCAACCTTATTTACGAAAGTTTATTTTGGTATTCTTTGATAATATACTCGTATGTAGCCCAGATTACACGACACACCTTGAGCACTTGCAAGTGGTATTTAGCATACTGAGGGATGAAGAACTTTATGCGTAAAGAAATGTGTTTTTGCACAATACCAAATTGATTATTTGGGACACTAGGTCTCATAAAATGGGGTTGAAGCCGATAAGTCTAAAGTCGAAGCGATGGTAAAATGGCCTATACCGAAAAACATCAAGGAGCTCAGGGGATTTTTGGGACTTACTGGTTACTATCGACGGTTCGCTCAGAATTATGGCACTATTGCTGCACCTTTGACTCAGTTGTTACGGAAAGATGCGTATGTGTGGAGTCGAGAAGCCACAACTGCTTTTGAGGCCCTGAAACAAGCTATGATTTCGATCCCCGTTCTTGTTTTGCCTAACTTCTCAGTGCCGTTTGTGATTGAGACGGATGCCTCAAGAACTGGGGTGGGAGCTGTTCTTTTGCAGAATAAACGCCCTGTGGCTTATTTCAGCCAGGCTCTATCAGCTTGGGCGCAAGGAAAACCTATCTATGAGAGGGAACTAATGGCGGTGGTTTTGGCGGTGCAGAAATGGAGACATTATCTGTTAGGCCAGAAGTTCACAGTTTTAACGGATCAGAAGGCATTACGACACCTGCTCGACCAGCGTGTGGTCCAACCCGAGTATCAAAAGTGGCTGACCAAACTGTTGGGGTACGATTTTGAGATCAAATATAATCCCGAACAATTGAATAAAGTTGTGGATGCTCTATCTCGAATCACGCCTGAATCAGAGGCGCGGATGATAACCGTCTCCAAAGTGGTAGACCTCGAAAAGGTCCAAAGCGAAGTCGAGGACAATACTGAGTTACGGAAAATCAAGAAGGCGCTTTTGGAGGATCCCGACAGTCATTCCAAATTTCGGTTGCATCAGGAAAAACTGTTCTACCAGGATCGGTTAGTCCTCTCAAGCCAGTCAAGAGAATCTCTCGAGCCCTACAATATATCACTCAATAACTCATTCACTAATTGGATCCTAAATCACTACCCAATCCTCTCTATTTATAACAAATCCCTAACTTACTCTCCAAGTAATTGCTAACCTACCCCTATATTATTCCTTAATAATGCTAACACCCAAAACGTATCAGAAAACTGGAGCATTGAAGAGGGGAATCACAAAACAGAGGACGAAAAGACAGCCCAGATTTAGCAGACACCAGATAAAACTTTCAACAGCCTCCAGTTCAGATGAAAAAAGAGACCACAGGTTGCTGCAATGCTTAAAAAAATCAAAATCACAACCAAATTTCCTCAGAAACACCAAAATACAGAACCAATGACTTTAAAGTAAATCCCAATGACAAGCAGCAACAGAAGATCCAGCAATGATGAACTATCCACAACCACGAGGACAAAAACTATAACTGGTGGGAGAGCATTACCCCTATAGTACATCATGGACCATTTTTTGTATGACAACCTTGCATATGAAATTGGAGAGATGTCATACGAATCTGATAGCAAAAATACGAGGAAAACATAACGACATGCAAAGTAAAGTCTACATTGCAAAAGCATGATAAAAGGGGCTGAGAAGTGCATGTGGCCAAGGGCAACAAGCCATGGACTAGCATGCACAAGACATCATGGGATGCGGCCATGGGCGAGACAAACCCTAAACAAGCATGACCGTGACACCTTGCACCTCTGGCTCAAGAAGGAAACAAGGCTACTGCCTGAGAACACCCTAATGAAGGCAATGAATTAGAGTGTTCCATTACTTCTCTTGACAATTGAGATATTTTTGCAGCAAGGGCGGATTTGTGCTTTCCATCATGGTTTTGTTCCACTTCATCTATGAAGCCACCAAAAAAGTTACACCTCATGATTTTTTCACAAACAAAACTCACACGTTTATGTATTAACTTACAAAGACAACCGCTCATCTGAGGTTTTTTCCTTGTTTTGATTTTTTAAAGAAAAACCGTTTTCTAACAACATTTAATGGAGGTATAAATTGACTCAATTTACAAAGTTCAAAATTCTAATTGATGCAACCTAAATTGACTCATCTGAGGTTTTTTCCTTGTTTTGATTTTTTAAAGAAAAACCGTTTTCTAACAACATTTAATGGAGGTATAAATTGACTCAATTTACAAAGTTCAAAATTCTAATTGATGCAACCTACAAATTTTTTCTGGGAGATAGAAAATGATACATTTTCATTGATAAAAGGAACAGAGGGAGGATATAGCCATTTTTAAAGTTTTTTTAACAAAAGATAACACATAAAACAAGTAAGTCCTATAGCTCATGAAAAGTTGAATATTCAACTTATGATCCTAAAAAAAGGGCTTGTGCGTCCGAGGAAGTTAACTCATATTTTTGCTGCTGATCCGGGAGATGTAACCCATATAGCAAGGAAACCCCATTAGATATGGCTACAGGGAGGCAACAGGGAGGCAACAGGGAGGAGGGGAAGACATTCACCAATCCCTTATCGGCGCCAAGGAGAAAGAGAAGCTTGTGTGGGTTCACTTGAGAAAGATACGCCTGATCAAGGATCTAACACAAGAGGAAGATGGTAGAATCGCCAAGAAGTGATGTTTTGGGAAAACTAGCTCACATAATTCTACCACATGCTAAGTCGTAACTCTCATTCAGTAATCAATTAACACCAAAGTCGAGGAGTAGTTGCCTTGAAATGCTCACACGAACAGTCGCTCCCTCTCCAATACCCAAATGTTGTTGCTCACACCGCTTGACATCGAGCCATCACTGGAGGCGAGGAGCAACAGTACATTGGAACTCGCCATAACTACTATCCACACCACACTGGAGGATCTAGTCGCAGGAAGCATGAGCGGTCTATTGTAACGCTAACAAACCTGAAACCCAAACCCAAATATGTTGAGATTTGTGACATCTGAACGACTGTAAAAAAGTCCTCACAAAGACAGCGATCGCGAATCTACAAGATCAGATTCACGAATGTCGGATATGTCGCCGAATATGAAGCAAAACATACTTGTTGCCAGATATCGCCCAAACGAAAGCCAAATCTTGTCAAAAAAATCTTTCAAACTTGCATGAAAGCAAAGTTCTTAGAGAAATGTGACATCTTTGAAAGTTTGCATCTATGTGGCCACTCAAGTCATGTTGTGACAGTTTCCTGTCAAGTCAAAGAGACGAGATCTTCTGATCGGGGACTCAAAGATCTCAGTTTGAAGAAAATGAGGAAGGGAGAGATTGGACACTGACCTAGTGTGGGGGTCGTTGGAGGTCTCCTCCAGTGCCAGAGGAGGAGGAAGATGGATTAGATTTTTTTGTTGAAAGAGTTTAGAGAGAGTTTTTAGAAAAAGAGCCCAAAGTTATAACTTGCAAACTTGAGGGATATAAAATGATTTTCGAACCTTTTTTATAGGAAACAAATAACTTTCACACATCTAAGATAGCCTAATATCATAATTACAAACAACTTTGAGAATGAGACAAAAGTGTAGTTCAGCTATAGTCCTTGAAGGGATACATAGAGTGTGCCCATGTTAAAGCAAGAACAAAACACAGATGGATTCCAAGATGCTTCCCTTTTGTTGATTATCATAGATAAATAGTTTAGCATTTCACATTCTCCATATGATAAGAGCCAATTCTATTAATTGAGAAAACTTTACAAGGAAGACTTCGAGCTCTCCCAAACTCCCAACCACTAAGGTCAATCCCCTTAGTCCTTACTAAATTGCCTAACAATTACAATATGAGGCTAGCTCTTATATAGGCTTAAAACCTAACTAACTCTATTAGTTAACTATAGTAATATAGTAACTCTCTTAGGGCTATATAGGTCTTATCACCATATTATCCACACAAAAAAAGCCATTAGAAATAATCTCCACAAAGTCTTCTTTAAGAAACCACATTCATTAAGAAGAACAAAAGATTACAAAAACACAACCAACACACATTGAACCCACAAAAAAAGAAATGATAAGAAATAGCTAAAACAATTGAGAAGAGAAAATAAAGAAGAATCATAAATATAATAATGCTGGCAACAATTATGGACCAAACATGCCAACAGTACAACCTCCCAGGAATTCTAACACCCTAAGGAAAAAAAACCTTGACAAGATGACAAATATATGAAATGCCGTTTAAAAATAAGGAAGGAATGGTCTCTAAACCTTGTCCATATGGTTTCAGCCTAATCCTTATTTCCCATTTTAAAAAGAAGTGTATCCGTAGACACATTGTTTTTCTTTTCATTTCAGGCATCTGATTACCTTCAATAACATTCTAAAATCTACGTTCAAGCAGTTTCCAATAGACAATTAATTGTGATTCTATGAAATTGAACGATAAGTCTACATTGTTAAGAACCAATTACATACCAGTTCATATTTTCTGACTCGGCACT
The DNA here is from genome assembly GCA_037832685.1 of Sicyos baderoa. Classification (NCBI taxonomy): domain Eukaryota; kingdom Viridiplantae; phylum Streptophyta; class Magnoliopsida; order Cucurbitales; family Cucurbitaceae; genus Sicyos; species Sicyos baderoa. Next base: position 4,654,472 of record JBBMEF010000021.1, on the reverse strand, counting down.
ATTCTTCAAAATCCATCTAGCTACAGTGCCACAATCAACAGGACGATGAGCTTCCTCAGTACACTGCAAGAGACCATAGTTTGTTTTTTACTCGGGAAACACTATACTGTTGATGAGTAACAGATACCCAACCCCGCAAAAGAAAGTAACAAAAAAGAATTACCCTAATGAAAGAATACAGTAGAATATGAACTGAAAAAGATTATCATTTGACAAGGATCATAAAATATTTTAAGTAGATACGAATAAGAAATAAAGTTAATTTTTAATAAGCCATATGGAGATGACTCACATTCCAGCAAAAACTATAGGAGCATCTGCAAGTAACATCATAGCTTCCACTTCCAACTATGAAATCCACAGCATAATCACAACCTGGAGCGGGGCACCACTTGGTCTACAAAGAAACGTTAAGCACATTAACTATGCCTAATGTGAATACCAACTTTGCTGAAGAAAACTTTTAACCTAACAGAACAGTTAATAGTTATCATAAATCAGAAAGATTTAAATGGGAACACGTTCACTGAGCAGGAACAACAATAATTTATGATGTTTCTTTTAAATAACTTATGATGCTTCTAAAATGAAGTATTAATAAATCACATAAAAAAAGAGGTCAAAATACCATTTTGGTCCTTATACTTTAATTTTTGTTCCATTTTGGACTTTGTTCTTTCAAAAGTCAAATTTTAGTCCTTGTAATTTCAACAAAGATAAAAATTGGACCCTATAATAAGTTCGAATTTGTTTTTTAAAAATATTTCATACGTAGCAAAATATTTCAACTTTCATCGTCTTCAATTAGTTTCACTTTATTGTTTTCAATCAGTTTAACTTCCATTGTTTTCAATCAGTTTAACTTTCATTGTTTCACTTGATTGGCTTCGATCAATTTCACTTGATTGAAGCCACAAGTTTCACTTGATTGAATCAGTTTGTGGGGTGAAATCTCACAAGTGTGTGGCATGATTATTCCCAATTTTTTGCTATATTTGAATTTTTTTTCTAAATTTTTGATATCCATAGAATTTCTTTCTTTATTTTTATTTTTTTATATTTTATATTTTTTCTATATCTGTAACTGTCCGGGCCAGCTTGTGTGCACCTCGACTAATGTCACGGGACATACCGTCTAACCCTACAACATTTGGATGTCAAGAAAATTCGTAGGAAATTAATTCCTAGGTAGGTGGCCACCATGGATTGAACTCATTACCTCTTACGCCCCTCCAAGGCCATCTTGACTACTAGGCCAGTTTTTTTTTTATATTATTCATGAAAAATCTCCTAAATAATGATAATAATTTGAATACAATAAAAGATGCAACGTAAGCATATTTTCAAAATTTATAAAGCAAAGCTAATATAGAGCAAGTTTTTTTTAAAATTCAATTACATAGACTAAGAGTAGGGACCAATTTTAAGTTTTATTAGAAGTAGACGATTAAAATTAGACATTTAAAAAAAACTGGATAAGAAAAGACATTTAAAAATATAAGGACAAGATTAGGGATCAAAATGGTATTCTAATCAAAATAAAAAGAAGTAATAGCTCATCTTGAAATTAAATACATGATTGTTTGGAATTTGGATACTTTAGAAAATTTGAACTTTGAGGGAAAGAAAAGCCAAGGAAAATGCCCAGAACAGTGCGCAAAGGTTGATACTAAGATTAGAAGAAAAAAAATTGTCATTTTTTGTTGGTCTACTTAGACATTTTTCCAATGTGAGTTGTTTGGGTGTTACATGCTTGTACAGTTTTATCATTTGTACACATCAGAAGTTAAAAGCATGAAAATACTACATGCATAGTCACATATTTCGGTTGATCTACATTGTAACTACAAACTGGTATTAATTTTTTCAGACTGTCTTACATCAATACCCAAATAATAAGGTAACTCATACGTTTTAGAATCTGAAATACATCAGGAAGGTACAAAGTTCAAACTGCAAAATACCTTACGATTGTCTTCAACATAGGAGCGAACAAAATAGCGGAAGTACTTTTTTTTGTCATCATCAGAGGCCAATAAATTTATCATATCTTGACCAACAGCAGCACCACAAGATGGATCTGGACATCGCAACACAAGACATCCTGGACCATCGTTGATAGATGTGCTAATATAACCTACAATGCACACCAAGAGAGAAGACGATAAATAAAAGACAACTTTATCACAATAGATAAGAGAATTTAACCTCTAAAGCTTTGTAAGAAGTCTTTTTTCTGATCACAAAAGAGAAGCTTGTTTACTAAGACTCTTTTTTATGTGTGTAATGTGTTCACGTCTGAGCCAGCTTAAGCACGCTTCGACTATTCTCACGAGACATACTACTTGACCCTACAACATTGTAGGTGGCCACCCTAAAATTGAACCCATAACTTCTTGGAACCTCAAGACCCTCTTTGACCACTAGGTCAACTCATGATGGCTACTAAGAATTTTTTTGGAACAAGAAACAACTTATGAAAGATATGTACTGCTATAATCAGAATATGTGTGAAAAAGTTACAAAAGTCTATAAGATACATTACAAAAAAAAAAAAAAATCCAATTGGATGAAAGATATGTACTGCTATAATCAGAAAAAGGGCTCTTTGATGACCAAAAAACCGCCAAATAAGTGATATCTTCTATGATCTCCCCAATAGATGATTCTCTGAGAATATACGGTCATTCATTCCTTCCAAGCCAATATTCCCAACAAAATTCTTAGAGGAAGCAAAGTCAAAGAATCTTCCTTTTCTTTCATCAAAGGGTGCCCAATGATAGTATAACTGTATAAGATAACAAGGTGTGAGCTTCCCCAGTCGAGCAAAAGACCATCCAAAAGCTTCTTGTATGAACTCCCAAAAAGCAGCTAGCAACCAAGTGACTTTGTGATTCTGCACTCATGAGACACAAATGGCAGCAGCTTGGTAAAAGAGCAACCCTTGGTGACTTCGTCACTTTGCAACACATCTTGAGAGTTAATAGCTCCATGACTAAGCTCCCACATGAAGATTTTCATGTTTTTAGGTTGGGGACCTTTCCACAAACATCTGTAGAAAACTTTGTTAGGTGTGTCATGTGGAAATCAAGCTATAAAACAAATAGCTGAAGGAAAAAGTCCCATCATTTTCCAACATAGATTTTTAAATCATAAGCTAAGTGCTTCATTTTTTTTTTCTAACCTAGTAACCTCTCTCTAAAAACCCTTTCTAAACAGCTCTCAACACAAACCCTAACCCTAATCCCTTCTCTTCCTTCTCCAGTGCCTCTCTTCGTTGGCGTGGGAGGCAGAACATCAATTCACCACACCCACTTCGTCAACTTTGCATTCTTCCTCCTCTTTTCTTTTTCCCTTCGCCTGGAAAATGACAAACAACCAATTTCAAACCTAGCACCCGACAGGTTTCTTTGAACAGCCGCTCTTTGTCTCCGGTGTTGGCTAGATAATGGACGTGTTCGTCATGGTGAAAAACATGCAAGCTGCTGCATATGAGTTACACACACTTTTTTCCTATGGGTGATAGGGTATATGTCGTGCATACACCACTAGACTCGAGATCCTCGACATCAGTGAAGGTCGAAAGTTGAACGCAAGCTCTAGCTTGGTGTATGGGAGATCCATGCAATTGCGAAGTATTGTCCTTGAGTGGGTTTTGGTCTGTCTCAAGTGAATCCATCTTTTTCTTCTCCCTCTCTCACTAGCTTTTCTCTGAATCTCAACTAGCTTTATTGCACTGAAGTCGATGATGTTCGAGGGGGGGGAGGCTTCGCTGCACTGTGGCCGACGAAACGTCAAACAGGAAGTCAAAGACTAAGCAATTGCGGCAATGATAGGGGTGGATGAATCCATCATCATAGGAATAGATGTGGATAGAACGTGTGAGAAAGCCACGCTTGGGGGAGAGAAAGAGGAGCTTTGGTGCACATGGTCAATAGCTTGTTGAGATTCAGAGAAAAGCAAGTGGGGGAAGGGGAAGACCATTCTCTTGTCGGCTTGCCTTCCTTTAAGGCACCGAGTTTTTAGCAAAACTACACAACAAACAAATGAGATACTCTAAACCAAACCGAAGTTTTCCAATGCTAATTGAACCATAATCATTGCGGAAGCATTGATGGAAATAACTCTGGGAGGCAACGGTGAAGGAAAGAGACAACGAAGGGAACCATAATCAATGCTAGGGTTAGGCATCGGGGGAGAGGAAAGACTTTTTTTTACAAATTATAGTATGATAAAATTCTCTAAGCATAAACCATACACTCTTAGGAGAAAAACTCGTTTGAGAAAGATTTATCAAACACAATCTGAAGTCACTTCTATCAATAAAGTCCAAAGAAAAGTGTTGCAAGCATTCGACCACAAAACCTTAGCTTTCTCTTTAATCACCAGCCGGAGAGAAGCTCATAAAGTCCCTCAAGTATATGTTAAAGGGAACACCAAGCCAAATTGAAAGTATACAGGATGAAACATCATCCCATACAAGCAAAAGAATAATTAAAACAAATATTAGGGAAAGAGTCATACAATGATGTCTTCTTTGCACTCCATATGTCAAACGCTCATAAAAGTAAATACAATAAAGTTAACGGTCTTGTTATAAGTTGGCAAACCTGTCCAACATGTATTGCAAAAGGGGTGGCCACAAGCAGCAGACTGAATCTTATCATGTGAATAGATTTCAAAACATATACCACAAGGTATCTGCCAAAGAATAAGGTACAAGATATCATAAGACCATTTTAAGTCACAATGTTACCAAACAATAGTGAACGCAAAAAAAAAAAAAAAAAAAAAAATTAAGAGAAGCTCAACTAAATTATAATTTTTTAAAAAAAACAAGAACTCGGAGCTTTGCTCTACTATACCAGGGGTAACCACGCTCATCCCTAGTCCAAGCACCGGGAGACATCGAAAGAATGGAGACACGGGAGGTGACTACAAATTAATGTCACATGTGAGTCTCAAACCTGGGAGCTTGAGGGGAGCACACTTTCAAAGCCCAAGCCTTAAACCATTGTGTCATCCCTTGGGGACCAATTAAATTATAGATTGAGACTGCTTACCTCTACATCATTTGAATGTCGCAAAACTGGTTTTTCTAATAAGCCAACAGCTCTACGAACCTTTTCTTCATCTGCAAACCATTCATCATGCACTTTGCTAACACTCCTGCAAAGAAAGATTGATATAGAATCCCCAAAATTTAAAACACCAAATTGGGCATACAATATTTATAAAGTGAAGAAAAGGAAAAGGAAAGGTTAGCAAAATTTGGACGGACAAAAAAAATAATAGAAGGAGAGAGTAGAACAGGTGATGGCCAATTAAGGAGAAGATAAACAAAAGTTATATAAAAATACGTCATTTCTAATAACTTGAACCCCGTTGCTTGTTGTACATGGACAAACGTCACAAACCATAAGCCAACACGCTACTGCACACTTTAGTAAATTTAAATGTATTATATAATAATATTTCGATTCGCTTTGGGTTGAAGTTGAACCAAAAACCGATTTTCCCTCAACCCACGAATCGAACCGATTTTATCAGATCTATTTAACCCCAACCTGGAGAAAAAAAAAAGTTTGGATTATTCGGGTTACTTCTTTCGTACACACCTAGGAAACATTGAGCAAAGGGGTTTATCCCCCATCCACAACCTTCTAGAAGAAAAAGAAAACCTCTCATCCCCACTTAGCAAGATTAAAAAAAATACTAGAAGTCTAGAAGAAATGGGATACGCCTCAACAATATTTTTCCAAGGATTTCTACTGGTGTCTTAACCCCAGTACAAAGGCCACGAGAGTACCTCATACTTACAATGACCTTGGGCCAAAGAGAAGTGAACTCGGGAAGAAAAAAAACGCCCGTTGTGGGTTCTCAAATTACAAGTACCTTTACCCTGATGGTTCAAATCCTTCCAACCCTATCTCACTTAGCTCTATTTTGGTGCAAGAGATCACAGCCTTTTTTTAATTATAGCAGTAGTTACCTATTTGCAAATTGGCATTGTTTCATACAATGCCCCATCTATTTGTAACTATTTCACACAACAATGAAACATTTTGTTTCCTATCCAAAAAAAAAAATCCTTCCAACCCTCAAGCACATTTCCCACAAGAAGTACAAGAAAACATTATGTGATTGCAGCCTGCAGGTGCAAGACATGCTTTGCAAGATCCTAGAGAACAATATTTTGGTTTAATAACTAAATCTATTTTGCATTGTTACGCAAAAAGAAATGTTAACATATGTACTTTGCATTACGTGAATCGTGTCAAGTACTTTACATACAGGTCATGAAATTATACCAGTTGTAATATCGAAGCAAGATGCTAGCTGCTACTTTAGAAATAGAAAGAACAGTGGATATTCTCATGATGTCCTCCTCCTGTCGCTGCCGTATATCTGCCTCGGCCAAGATTATATAGTTTTGCTGAAAAATTATACAGATAGTTCATTGTGAAAGATTAGTACAATAATAAAAGATCAAGGATCGTTTTCTTTTAAATTAGATACAAAAAAGGCCATTCTGTACAAGAAAGAAGGAGGGCCAAAAGAAACCAAAATCCTAGGCAATGGAGTTCATAGGCTTTTCAATTGATAATAACAGAAGAAACAAAGAACCTTTCTATAAAATCTTGATTGGGCCTTTTTTATAATTTCCTTGTGATATTGAGAGGTTGCCTTTTTAAAATCTGTACAAAGCTACAAAACTTCTTTGATTTCATTTCAATAGTGATGACTACTCTTTTTTATTTTGGTAATGGGAAACAGATATTATTGAGAACTCAACGAAGAACTTAACACTCAAAACTTCTCCAATCCATCCCGACAAATATCCTGAATTCTACATTTCAAGATATACAACTAAAACTAATAATCTCCAAAGTTCAATTTCACTTAAGTAACCAATAAAACCATCATTAGAATGATAAAAGTTATCGCAATTGCTGTGGTTTCGGTTCTCATTTAGGTTTCAAGCCATCAGTTATACTCTCTGCATAAGCATTACTAAAAAGAAGCCCAAATCCCAATCTCAAACTCAAATAGGGAAAGAAAAACAAAGAAACTAAACAAAACTCAAAGCTGAGATTCATATATAGCACAATACAGCAATCGGCAAACACCAGCATTCAGTCATCCACCACAAAAAATTACCAGCGGCGATGAAAAACGAGAAAAAGCTCGAAACTCGAAGAAGAAGAAGAAGACGACGAACCTGGTGGCGATAGGAGAGCATATCATCGGAATCGTCGGAATCATTATCAACAAACTCGTAATCGCCGACATCAGCATCGTCGCTGTCGATGGCGGCGGCGGTGGCGGCGGCGGCGGCAGCATCATCGTCGCCGCCACTGTAGAAATCCTCCTCATTGTCAACAGAGTCCTCGTCGTCGTGGGCATCGTGCATGTCGAGCTCGTCCTCCGATTCCATCAATGGCCGGACCAATTTGCGGCAGAATTCGAAGAGCGACGAAGCTGAAATTGGAATTGATCGAATGAGAGTTGGAAATGGGGGGAGTGGGGAAAGTGGGAAGAAAGAGGAAGTAATTGATGACTGATAAGAGAAAGAGGAAAAATAGGGTTCTTTGAGTAAATGAATAGTAATTCAGACTTTCAAATGAACATTTCCTTTTGGGATGCTCTATCAAAATATATACATATGGACCACATTCTTATAGATTTTTGTTTTTTTTTTTTTTTTTTTTTTTTTTTTTTTTTGAAATCAGAAAACCAAAGGAATTGAGACCATGGAGGTGTCTCCAAACTCATGTCACAGTTGAGTTTCGAACTTTGGATCTTGAAGGGAGCACACCTTCAGAGGTCAAATCTTTAACCACTTGTGCCACTCCTTGGGGAGGAAATTCAAAACTTCTACTTCATAAGTTCACATTTATGTCGCTCTAGCTATATTTTTGTTGACTTGTTGACCCTTTTTTTAAACCGAGAAATCGAACTTTGCTCTACTATACTTAGAGTAACCATGTCAAAAGTGGAGAGTCTCTAGGCTAGGTACCAGAGTGTTATGATTTCACAATTGTCCCATATTGGAAAAGTAGAGAGTCCTACAAGCATTTATAAGAAATATGGCTTACTCCCCTCGTTATCAATTGGTTTTGAGGTGGAACCACACTCTCTCTAATATGGTATTATAGCCCATAAAAGCTCAATCAAGTATCGGTCCAAAGAGACATCATCTTGTAAGGACATGTTAGGATTTGACAACTGTCCCATATTGAAAAAGTAGAGAATCTTACAAGCATTTATAAATATGGGTTACTCCCTCGAAAGATGTATACAAACTAATATCATAGGTGAGTTTCGAACTGGGAGCTCATTTGACATTTGTTGAAATTAAAAGTATTTGTGTTTTGTATTCTTTAAGAAATCTCAATGATTTTTGTAAGGGTTGTGAAAAAATAATGCTAGAAGATGAAAGGGAAAGATGTGTGAAAAATGAGGGACGAAGAAGATGAAATGTAGAAGATGGTTTTTTTATTATTATTTTCTTGATAACTCATCAAAATTTTGATTATAGTTAATTTTTTTTAAGACCAAAATTAGACTTTTGAAAATCTAGAAAATAAAATGGAACAAAGGTGATGTAGTTGTGAGACTAAAATAGTATTTTAACTTTTTCTTTAGATCATTGAGGCATTTAGGGAGCCTAAAAAAATTAGAGAAAACCTCTTATCCCTCCCATTCCCCTTTTCGAAATAAGTACCATTGTCTGTTTTTGCAAAGAGATACCAATATTTCTTTAATGAACCCAAAATCTATTTCTTTCTCTTGGAAGGGCATGCCTAAATGAATACTCATATTCTCATCCATCCTCACCCTTGAGTCTATTTTTTTTTTTTACTCTTATCAATGATTTTTTTTTCTTGAATACATATTGAGAAGGGAGACAAAGTATTAATTTTTGGAATCGAACCTATAACACTGGTATTAAACTGGTTTACAACAAAACAATGAAATTATTATGTTACTGACTCATTTAGTCTCACATCAACGTTTTATTAACTAACAAATAATAACTTAATCAAAATTATGTCCATAGGTTCCCATATGTGTCAAGAATATGTTTGGCCTTAGAACATATGAAAAACAATAAACTATCATCATAAAATAACAAATAGGAAATGAAATGACAATGGGGATTAGTTCTCAACTTTGAAAAGAAGTATAATGGTTTTTTTCTTATTAATAATGGTCTACAAATGTTCCACATAAAGAAGGAAAATATAGGGAGGAAATGATCTTATGAGCTATTCTTTTGGGGCAGGAACTTTCTTAAAGCAAGTCAGCACTATCGGATGATGAGTTTAGTTTATGGTGGCATCTAATAATTAATTTCTTATAAATTTACTTAATATTCAAATGTTGTAGGAAAATCGAATGGTTATCAAATGCGTTAATACAATCTCAATCTCATTTTTTTATTATATCTTTTTCCTTTTTTTTCATCTTTAAAATTAGATGGTTCAAAATAAGAATGTAAAGAGGATATTTCAGGAAACCATGACTACCATGGAAGAATTAAGTTTACTTGATTTGCTGGGTTTGTTAATTTATATTGCTTTAGTATTTGTATAATCTTCTTTTCTTTCTCTCTTAAATATGTTGACTTATAACCATGCTTCATATATTTACAATTTACCCATTGTATAATTTTTCATCGTTTTCTAATTGATAATTTCTAAATTTAAAGACAAAAGTGAGATTTCTTAATCTATAATATTATAATTGAAATTATACTCAAAATTCAAGAGCATGAATCAATGTTCTAAGAAATTAAGAGCATCATAAGTAATTTAGCTGCTACTAAATGCATTAAGATAATAATTTTATATGCATTTAAATACCTTATATGTTTTGTGAGTCACATTTTCAATCTAGCTCCTAACCTATGTTTCGTAAAAAAATATATATATATTCAAAGATGAGATCGAATAATGCAAATAGACATATAATTCATGAAGCATATGCAAACGGACAAAAAATAAGTCTTCAAAACAATTTTTTTTTTTGGAGTTTTTGCAAGAATAGATCAAATTGATAAAATATTTATAATACTAGGCAAATTTTAAAAAACTTAGCAACTATAGTCAAATATACAGTAAAGTAATATTTTTTATACTAAATAACTAATAGATGAGTATTATTTATATTTTATACTGTATATTTGACTATGGATGCAATTTTTTTAAAATTTGCCTAAATCTGTAATTATTTTGTAAAATTGAACTGCACGGTACAATTTCCCTTTTTTTTTTCTCTCTCTCTTTTTTAAAAAAATATTTGTTGTTTTTACAAACTTGCTTCATTTAGATATCAATTAACCATGTCTATCTATACAACAAGAAATATGATCCAAATGAGAGCAAAAAAGGAATCATAAACAAAACCCTCTTTGAAAAAATCTCCAACTGGTTTTATCCTTCTTCAAGAATATTTGCCAACTTAAGATAATTTTGTGTTAGAATGAAGAAAATGATGCAAAGTTTCTCCTATACATTGTGTTAAGATGAAAAAAAAAAAATGGAGGTGAAAAAAAAAATGGAGGTTAAGACTAGGAGATTTTAAGGTTAGTAGGTTGAAAATGAATGATGGAAAGGCAAGCAAGTTGAGAATTTGTTGAACATTCTTGTTACCCATAAATGAGAAAATAGGTTGTTCAAATTAGAATTAGTGTGGATGTGTCTTATTTTATTTTGTAATTTTGAAGAAATATTAATGAAATTAATGGGTGGGTAGAAGATGAAATGGAAAGATGAGTAAAAAATGTGGGAGGAAGAAGATGAAATGAAGAAAATGTTTTTTATTAATTTTTTTAGTTATGGTTCACATTTTTTTTTAACTCAAAGACTATTTTTAAGTTTTCCGTAAAATCAAAGATCTAAAATGAAACCAAGATAATAGGTGAGAGAATAAAATATTATTTTAATCATATATATAACTATTCTATTTTCATAATTTTCTATTTAGTTTTTAAATAATTAAGGCTCTTTTTCTGCTTTAATTTGACTAAGATTTCAAAAGTTCTTTCATAAAGTAGTTTCCAAAATTTGGAAATAGAATAAGAGGACTTGGATATTCTTCACATTTTTGTTTTCTCGTTGTCAACATTTGACTAAAATTTTATATTCATCCCTAGTTTTTTTTTTTCTTCTTATCATTTTTTTCTTTACAAAAAAATACTATATATTAATTATTATTATTATTACTATTATTTTCATTATATAATAGAGATTGGGGAAACAATCTATCTTATAATTTCTAATATATTTAAGCTATTGGTCAAGTTAAGCTCACTTTAGACATTTTTATTAAGAAAGATAGAAAATTATTAATTTTTGTTTCTAAATATATGTTTCTTTAAATTAATAAATAAATAAAAATATAACTCTGTCATTACACTTCGTAATTTATTAAATTTTTATTTTAAAAAATAAGTATAATGTAGATAAACTGCTTACTTTTTTTTTTCTTATAATTTGAAAATACTTTAAAATAGCCTCTGAAATTCTAGTTGTAAATGCCCATAAATATATATTTTATATAAAAAAGATGGGTTAATTTCAGTTGAATGGATGGTATTTGGTAGACCAAAGTAGACCATTCAAAAGCATGCAAATATAAAAAAAGAAGTTGTGAAATTTAAAATTTAAAAGTAATGGGGTTGTTTCAACCTTTCCCACTTAGCAATAGTTTAACTATATGTTAACATATGGATTTTCTCAAAAAAAAAAAAAAAAAAAAAAAAAAAAAAAAAAAAAAAAAAAAAAAAAAAAAAAAAACTATATGGTAATATATACATTTGTTTTAGTTTAATGTTAGAGAAAAACTTTCTATGGGGGTAAGTATCTTATAAATACTTACCTACGTAGGTGAGGTTCTAAATAAGCCATTTTTTTTAAATTATTAAATTACTTTAGAACTTAAGAGTTAATTAAAAAATACAATGATCTATTTTAAATTTCATAAAATACTTATCTACATGTTAGTGAGTTTTTTTTTTCTTAATAATATGTAATAAATATATGTGTTCATGATTAAAAAGGTTCCATCTATTTTATCATTTCAATTTATTATGAGTTAAAATTAATTTTTATAATTAATCATATAGTAATAAAAAAGATGGCATAATATATAGCATAATTTAAAAAATTATTATGAGTTTAAATCTCCACTAATATGCATGTTAGAAAATAATTCTAACTTTGCCTTATATGATAATTTAAGAATGTCTTTTGTTGTTAACATTTCCTAATTTACATTTTTTAAGCAGAAAATCTTTACAAAATTGTATAAAAAATCAAAATGCCTAAATTTCATTATTTTATATTGAAGAATTGAGATAAATATAAATTCTTAGACTCAAACTTATGATGTTGGTGTTGGTGTTGAACTGATTATAACCACACAATAAAACGGTTGGTTGCGTCATTCACCCATTTAATTTTTTTAATCATATTTTAGTTTATATACCTGATAACTTTCTAGTTTATAAAAGGTTCAAAACTATGGACTTTTTTCTCTTTTAATTTAGTATTTTCCTTTAATGGTTGGAATTCAAATAAACACCAATTAGGGTGGAACAATGTTTTAGTGGGTTGGTATATTATAAAAAAGTTAAATATTCCGACGGAGTGCTAACCAAGATATAGCTTAATTTGATATGAAATGTAAATTTATACGGAAAGAGTTATGGCTGAGGATCGTAATCCAGGAGAATATCATATCACGATCCCGAATTAAATTCTAAAAATTAATATTTAATTTTTGTTTATTTAAAAATGTTTACAAATATACCAAAAAATTGTTGACTTGATTGTTGTTTCTATATATTTCTCGTGGTCCTTTCCTCAATATGAACTCCAAAAAAGAAAAGTTACTCCATATTCCAAATATTTTATTGTCATTTATAATTATAGCATTTTTTATAATAAAAAATACTTACACAAACTAAATTTGGTGAGATATTTTTGTATGTTCCAATTTTGCTTATGGTTGATGCTATAAACAAACTAATTGAAAACTCTAAACTGGAATGATTGAAAAGTGGACATTTAATACATCATTATTTTAAAAAAAGTGATTTTGAGAATGTTTTTTTAGTTTTTTTTTTTTGCTATACATGTAAAAAAGTAAACAAAAAATAATAACATGGTACAAATCTACCCCTCTAAAGAAGAATCCTAATTTGTCTTTACTATAAAGAACCAAATCATTTTTACGTACATGTATAGTCAAATTTTGTGGATTTGGATCCTTACTCGTTAAAGACCGAAGTAGTATCGATAGTTCCAAATAGTTGCCAACATGAGTAGTTGTTCAGTACCATTAGCGTATAATCTCAAAATAAAAAAAGAAAAATCCAAATAGTTTGATTTTTTTATTTTTTTTCCTAAAAAAATGAAGCTTCTTCCGTGTGGTTATTTAGCACTGCCCCTTGGCGTCGTCCCCCCTTAAAGTTAAAGATGAAGTACTGGAGATCCATTTTATGTATCTGCTGCAAGGAGGATTCGAAGTCGGAGGAGACGAAAACAGACGCAGCGCCGGAAAGGGGCGAAAGAGTTTCGAATGTGGATTCGAGTAGCGATCCGGCCTCCCTTCCTCAGCTCCCTGAATCTGACCTCCACTCCTTTTCCTACGCTGAATTGAGCAGCATTTCTCAGGGCTTTGCCGCGTCCAATTTTCTCGGCGACGGCGGCTTCGGCCCTGTTTACCGAGGCCGTATCGACCAGGGTCTCCGCCCTGGCTTGCCCCCTCAGCCCGTCGCTATTAAACCCCTCAATTTAGAAGGCACCCAAGGCCACCGAGAATGGCAGGTAAATTAACTGCCATTTTCCTTCTTTTAACTTTAACTTACTTTCTTTCATTTTCCTACTCAGTTTACAATTTTAATAAAACAAAAAACTCATAGTTTTAACATTTTATAAAATTCAGGATTTGTTGTGTAGACCAACTTTAGGATCATTTATTAGAATTATAGCACATTTTTGTCAAAAATTAGTTTATATCGTGATTGAACTTAATCGAACTCAATTAATAACTAGTTATTGAACTCAATCAGTTTGTTAAGTGATTGAGCTCAATCACTAGTTATTCAATGAGCTCGATTGAGTTCAATCACTCAGAATTTTGGTATATGTGCAATTATTTTTTATATTGTACTATAAATGTAATTTTTTAGCCCATTTTTGTTATACATGAAAAATCCCTTCAAAATTATAGAAAAATTTGATAATCTTTTTTTAAAAAAAATAATAAATTATAAGAATCTTTTTTTAAGTTGAAAGGTTGAAATAGAGTAAACGTCAAAGTTTAGAAAGTTTAAAATTTTAAATTAAAAATTTAGGAATTAAAGTTGAATACAAGAAATTAAACTTTTCAAAGTTGGAAGAATTTCTATGAACTAAAAACAGTATTTTATCCTATATTTTAATATAATTTGATAGCATATACATTATTTTAAATTTATTAAAATAATGAAATAAAGAAAACCAAGGTTATAGTCTAATTACTTTAAAATTTGAAAATATATAAATCTCAAGGTCATTTTAAATATAATAAATAAAATTTTAAGATCTGCTTCAAAAAAAAAAAAAAAAAAATTAAAACAATTATATCGTATGTTTTTCTTGGGGAAATTTGAGAAATCAGTCAAACATAAAAAATAATTATAAATATGATCAATTTTTTTTTAAATGATAATTATATAGTCATTGAATATTAATAAAATGTTATATTAATGAATATTAATAAATCATAATATTATTGTGAGTATTAATTATATATATAAATATTTTAAAATTTATCAATGTTTATAATTATTTATGACACAGACGGAAGTGGTTTTCCTTGGGCAACTTAAGCACGCGCATCTGGTTAAGCTCATTGGGTATTGCTGCGAAGAGAAACACAGGCCGCTTGTTTATGAGTATATTCCCAATGGAAGCTTGGAGACTCATCTTTTCAAAAGTTTCAAAAGTACACTCCTAGCTAATTCACTTGCAGAAATAATTAATTTGTTATCATAGATTCGTTTGATAATCATTTTATTTTTTTATTTTCTATTTTTTTTATATATTTTTTTAAAAAATATATTTGTTTGATAGTTAATTTTAGTTTTAGTTTTTGAAATTTTTAAAAATTGTTTTTAAAATACTAAAGAAATTCTAAAAACTGAAAAAAACAACTTTTATAAACAAGCTTTTGTTTTTGTTTTTAAAAAAGTATGAAAAAATTAGGGAATTTGCACTCTATAGCAAATTTCTTACTCCACACTAAAATTATAGTAATATTTTAAAAATATTGCAAATATAGCAACTTTTTTTTAGATATTATTGATGGAGTCTATCAGATACACTATTGATGGAGTCTATCAGACACTATTGATGAGAGTCTATCAATCTGATTTTGCTATATTTGCAAATATTTTCATTATTTTGCTATTTATGCAATTTTTTTGCCTTATTGTAATATACATGCAAATTCCCAAGAAATTATGAATTAATAGTAAAAAAATTAAAAAAATCAATATAAAATGTGATGTTTGAAAATAAAAAGCAGTTATCAAATAAGTTTTTTTTGTTTTTAATTTTTAAAAATATAAAACTAATATTAGTTATCTAACGTATACGTTTTTTATTTTCTAAAACCAAAAATCAAAAGTCAAAATTAAAAAACTATAAACAAAACATAAGGTGATGGATTCAAATCTCATGGTGGTCGCCTACCTAGGAATTAATTTCAAATTAATACCTACGGGCTATGAGTTTCTTTGACATCCAAATGTTGTAGAGTCAGATGGTATGCCCCGTGACATTAGTGGATGTGCGTTTGTGCACGCAAGCTGGCCCGGACAGTCACGGATATAGAAAAAAAAAACAAAAAGATTATCAAATGAGATCATAATTAATCAATTATTATTTCTGGGACATGGTTGTTGTTTGTGCGGAACAATATTTAATCCCATTTCCATGGCCGACGAGAATGAAGATTGCGGTCGGAGCGGCCAAGGGTCTGGCCTTCCTCCACGAAGCGGATAAGCCAGTGATTTACAGAGATTTCAAAGCTTCCAATGTACTACTTGATTCTGTAAGAGCATACACATACACTATAATACACAAACATTGATATGGATTGTCAATGGTTTGATCATTATTAGTTAAGTTGAGTTTGAATGTTGTTGTTGGTTTTGGTTTTGGTTTTCAGGATTTTACTGCCAAGCTCTCTGATTTTGGCCTGGCAAGGCACGGTCCGGAGGAAGATAACACACACGTTAGCACCCGAAAATTGGGCACCAATGGTTATGCGGCGCCTGAGTATATATCCACTGGTATTGTGTATTTGTGTATTTGATACGGGTGAAAGAAAAATAACTAAAAACCGACGAAACCGAATCCATCTAAAGAAATGTATTTGGCAGGGCATTTGAGGACATCATGCGACGTGTATAGCTTTGGAGTCGTGCTATTAGAGCTGCTCACAGGGCTGTGCGCAGGCGAGATGGACAGGCAGGGAAAGGATTTGGTAGAGTGGGCGAGGCCAGCGCTGAAGAAACCGAAGAAACTACACATTATTATGGACCGCAAACTTAATGGAAATTACTCGAAAATGGGAGCTCAAGAAGTAGCGGCATTGGCGTGCCGGTGCTTGAGCAAAGAGCACAAGGAGAGGCCAACCATGAGCGAGGTAGCCGCCACATTAGAGCCTCTCCAGGATCTCAAAGACATTGCTTCACCCGAGTTTGTTTACGTAGTTCCCACTCATGAAAACGATATCAACCAATAAGATCATAATACCAACATTTAATGTATGAGCATTACAATCTCAAAGACATTTCTTAAATAAATAAGAATCCCATTCCAGGTTGTTCTAGTTTCCATTGAATCTAATTCTGTAATATTAGTATCCAGTCTTTTTCCCACTAAATATTCAGGATATGCTAATTCCTGATTTGTTTCTTGCTGTTCTTTGATATGATGTTTTGTAGTAAATGTCCTGAAATTGAATCCTTGTTATGCCAACAATGTATATAATTTCTAGTTGGGATAAAAATGGGTAATGTTTTTTTAATACAAGGGTAACCATACCCATCTCTAGACAACACATCAGGAGACATCATGAGACATCAAAGAATAATATCACAGGTGAGTCTTGAACCTAAGACTTTAAGGGGAGCATTCATTCAAAGCCCAAGTTATTGGGAACGATAAAAATGGGTAATTTGATTTGCATATTTGGTTTAACACTTGATCATTCATTACTAGCTCCATCGCATACAAACTGGTAAACATTGTAAATTTGCTTTCCAAAAGTGCAAAAACATTTTCCATTCTTGTGGTTCAACAAAAGAATTTGACATCGCCAGATACACCCTTATAATTAATTCAAACCCGAGGCTGATATATAGATAGGATGTTACAAAATTGTAGAACCCTCCTTCCTATTATAATTTTTGACAAATGTACAGGGAAAAGAATCATAGGAACGACCAGTTGACGAAGGAGAAGGCGATACAGTGCACAGTAGACTCGTCTTCTGCAAGAACCTTCCATGCAATGGCTTGTTCAAAGGAAGCATGGCGCCGCATTGTCGACATGCATATTCCAGCAGGAATGTAAGCAAAGCCCTGATCACAAACCAAGTAAGTTCAGTTAGTTCGCATTGTTACATTGCAAAATTTTTTTTTTTTTTGAACAAGGATAACCACGCCCGTCCCTAGGCCAAGCACCGGAGACATCGAATGAGTAATATCACAGGTGAATCTTGAACCTGAGACCTTGAAGGGTGCATACATTCAAAGCCCAAGTCTTCAACCACTGTGTCACCCTTTGGGACAGTTTAAGTTCTCTTTACGCAGTATAGATCCAACCAATTGGGATAAATCAATCACGACGATGAACTGGAAAGAAGAACAGAGTAGGTAACCTGGTGCATTAAATTGGAAAAATCGGCAGAGAAAGCCTTGTGAGCAGACTCGCCGAGAATCTTATCCAAGGTGATGTCTTGTAAGGCAACAAAGGTCGTCTCTAACATGTCGAGGCCTGCTTGGTTTGCAAACATGAACACCGGGGGCAGTGACTGCAACCAACCAGACAAATAAAACACATTGCTTAGGAGACATAGCCAGTTACAATGTTCAGTTGGTTCAACTGTGTTTTGAGTTTTTTTTTTAACCTTGAGGGAACAGCAGAGAATTGCATCCTGATGATTCCATAGATGTTTCAACACCGTGTCACCGTCCACACCGTCCGATGGCACCAATTCTGTTCCAGTATGGCATCTGGGAGACAGAAATAGAGTCAATTGTTTATGGCTAATTATCTTGAATTGGAAGTATAATTTTCTTTGATGGGTTATTATAACTATCATTATTCTAAAATATTTGAGGGGTTCATTTTTTTTTCTTTTTTGACAATGGGAATCAGAGCTTTGTCCTAATTTATTTTGTTAAAATAATAAAAGATTAACACGGTAAAAAATACATTTTTATTTCAAGTTTAGAGATTAAAATAGAATATTTGGAAAGCGTGAGAATCTCTCTTGACAACCAAATTTTAGGAACCATTTAAAACTCAATATAAAGCCTGAAATAAAGAAAAATAACCTGTAGCTATGGCTGATCCACCGAGCCAGGGTAAGAGCTTCTGGGCAAGCAGATGATAGCTTTGATTTTGATGGCGAGCCTAATCCAGAGGGTGTTATGGCAACTGCAACCCTCTGCACAGCTGAAACAACACTCCGAACATACTGCCGAGCCATCGCTGCAACATCCTCCTGCAGGTTGCTACCGAAAGGGAATTGGAAGGCGATAGTCAAGACCGATCTGAAGTTAGATGTTGATGCAGAAGCATCTTGAGAAGCAGATGAGCCAACTTCAAGACTAGAAGTGAGATCCAGAGTCCTATTTGAGTTCCATGAATCTTTTGAGTCACCCTGAGTGATTAAACCAAACAAAAAGTATGTTGGTTAAAGTTATCAGATACTTTCTTAAGCTTACAACATTTGAAGTAGAAAAGTTCAAAAACAATTTAACCCTACAACTTCAATACTAAGAAAGTTCACTCATGTGAAAGTTTTTTGATATATAAGTACAAAAGTTTCAGTTATCGACTCGATTTTTTCAAGGAAAACCTTCTCCTGGAACAACTTTCAGCGAAGGAAAACAAAATTTAAAAGGGAAGTTTAGAGATAAAACGAAAGTTTCAAATGTTTTCATTTTATCATTTCTGATGTACATAGATGAATATTGAATCCAAACGAAGTCCATAATAGTCAACTTATGTAAAACTTAATAGAATAAGACATATCCTCGACTAAAAGGTCAAAAGCTAGAATCCACGTCCTCATATATTGTTGAACTCAAAAGAACACTAACAAACCCTATTTGGAAGAAGATTTCTTTAACTTTTGTGAGTGTCTAAGCTAACTTGCAAGCACCTCAACTATTTGAAGATCAAAAGCTTTTGGACTATAAGAAGTTACTGTTATTCCACAGGTTCCATTGGGTGAACGCAATAAAAGAAAAGAAGAGGAAAAATAAGATTTAAAATATATTCTTCAAACATGTTTATATCTCACTTCTACTTTTTTATAAAAAGAAAAACTAAAATTGTTTTGAAACGGCTTCTTCTAAACAACCCTTAAATTTTCTGATATGTTTTTAAACTAGAAATCAAACAGATAGAATAAAACGTTTACATAAAAGTTCTAATAAAATAGCCAACATAAACCAAAACATCATGGGTTCGAATTCCCACCAATTTTGAACTAGAAAAACTCAGGAATGTGCATGATTAGATTATAAGAAGACCAATTGAACTCAACTGTTTTAGAACACAATGGGAGGATCCTGAAACCAGAAGGCAGCAGCACAGCATTATCAGGAAACATCTCATTGATCGGTGCAAACACAAGTTCCGAACACGCCCCAATAGCATTCTCACCGATTCCAGTACACATCTGCCCAACACAACAAAGCGAGTGAGCTCTTAAATTCATCCTTGAGGGCAAAAACCAGGTGAGGACATTGACCCAAGGGAGAAGAGGGTACCTGCAACAAATGAACGTCCCGGGACATAAAAGCATCTTCCTGAGCAAGAGGGTGGCTCTCAAGCCTTACAACTTCAAGCAACTGGATGAACAAATAGATTATTAAGTTACAAATGTCCTTCACAACATAAATCTCGTGGTAATAAGCAAAGTTTCTCTGGATACGTATGTATACATACAATGATAAGAAACTAAGTTTTCATTGATAAAAACTGAAAGAAAATGGCATACGAAAAGAAAGCCCGCAAAAAGAGAGGCGGACTACAAGGATCTCCAATCAAGAAAAATATGACATAAAGAATAATTACAAAATGGTTTCGCCACCAAAGTCCAAAGAGAGAAGCATAGAATATAACAGAAGACCAAACATCGCACAGAAACCTCTCAAGCCCTAAAAAAACAAATCTATTGTTCCTTTCTCTTTAAGCCCCATAACATAGCACACAAGCATAAAACCTTACAAGGGACTGCACCAAAGAGAGAAGCATAGAATATAACAGAAGCACTCAAAAAACTCTATTGTTCCTTTAGCTTCAAATCCCCAACAAGATAGCACAAACCCAACTCGCCACAAAAACTATCCTATCTCGTGAAAGGGAGGATGAAGAAGGAGCTCCTCAGTTATCTCTCTAGAATCCATCTAACCATCATGGATTGACATAGTGGTCAAAAGGTCTTGTAAATTAAAAAATGCTTAGAGGGTATTGTGAGAGATTATGGGGTTCCACCTCAAAACCAATTGGTAATGAGGGGAGTAACCCATATCTCTTTTATATTGATG
>JBBMEF010000021.1:4622217-4633521 GCA_037832685.1 Sicyos baderoa | reverse complement strand
TGAAGCACATTGTAGGAAATTTGGGAGAGAATAGGCTTAAATTTGAAAAACAAAAAACAAGAAACCAAATGGTTATCCAACGGGGCCTAAATGGTTATCAAATAGGGCCTAAATAATATATGATATCATTAGAGTATTTTTTTTTCGTTTTCTTTTTTTGGTCTATTGAGCCAACTATTCTTGCCTTATACATTCAACTTGAAGAGAAATATTAAAGTATTTTAATATAATTTTTTTTTATTTGATTTGACTTTGTAGTTAGGTTCAAGTAATTTTCAATGTTCGAGTCTAGAGACAATGATGTGACATAATTTTGCATATGTTTAATAGTTGCAATTTGTACGTTGTAGTGGTTATATCTCGAGTAAATATTTTAATTTTAACTTCCAACAAAAAAAAAATATCATTTTGTTCTTTGGTTAAATTTGAGAAAGGAGGACAACCAACCAAGTAAAATACTGATTTTTAAAATCGAATCATGACTGTAGAGTTGAAATGAATTACCACCAATGAAGATACTTAACGTGCTATCAACCCAAAAAAAAAAAAAGTAAAATAAACGTTAGAATAAAGGAAAGAGAAATTGTACTAGATAGTCTAATTTTACAAAATAATTACACATGTAGACAAATTTGAAAATATTTAGCATCCATAATCAAATATACAATATAAATAATACTCATCATATTGTATTTATATTGTATTATATATTAGTCATTTAGTATAAAAAGTATTACTTTATACTGTATATTTGACTATGGTTGCTAGATTTTTTCAAATTTATCTAATATTGTAAATATTTTATCAATTTAGTCTATTTCTACAAAAATCCGAAAATGAAGTGAATGAAAAAAAAGGTGAGTTTTATATGGTGAAGAAATGAAAGTGAAAGGGGGAAGAGTACTGGAAAGGGAAGTTAGATTTTGTTCCAATTTGTCTCTTCAGCTTTGAGAGAATGAAAATAAATCTTTATATCACCCACCAGACAAGGGTTAGTGTCCTCTTCTAGGGGTGCAACAACCAAACTCCATCCCTTATTTTCCTTTTATATATTTATATCCTTTTATTTTTTTATTTTTATAGAAAAATTTACTATTTTTTTTTCTTCAATATTTCCCTCCCCCTCTGCAATAGAATATGGACTATGTTTCTCTCTCTCTACCATACAGGATAATAATAATTCATGCATGACTGTGACACATTATGTGAGAGAAAGATCCTATTTTTATGACTGAGAGACATGCTCCCATTTTCAGGAGTAATTATTAGATGGATCTTTAATTAAAATATACTTTTCATCTTTAAACTCTATATACTTTTCATCTCTTACAATAGAGTTTAACTAGCTCTCTAACACCTTGAGTCACCATATTTTTAATAGAATTTGTACTCTATAATAAATTTCCTACCCCACATTAAAATTATAGTAACATTTTAAAAATATTACAAATATAGTAACTTTTTTTTAGATACTATTGATGGAGTCTATCAGACACTATTGATGGAGTCTATCAGACACACTATTGATGGAGTTTATCAGACACTATTGTTTGAGTCTATCAGACACTATTGATGGAGTCTATAAAATCTGATTTTGCTATATTTGCAAATATTTTCATTTTTTGCTATTTATGTAATTTTTTTGCCTTATTGTAATATACATGCAAATTCTTCTATTTTTAATTAATATTATTATTATTATTAGTATTAGTATGAGTATTACTACTTATAGCCATTGGAGGTGGAGGGATTCGAATCATAACTTTTTTATTATTAGATGTATATTAATGTAGTTGAGCTTGTTAACCTCATATTCTTAATTGTTAAATTAAAAAATAGATTGAAGTTGAACATGACTTAGCTCTCTTTATTTGAAAATTAAATTCTTTTATCCACATTTTAATAATACTCCGTATTAGTATTTTAGGTAGCAAAATTGTTAGTGAAATAGTCGAATATTGTTTAAAGTAATGATTTCATTTTTCTTGAATCCAAGATAATAATTAAGTTCATTTTAAAATACTATAATATTTTAATCATTTTTAAATATAATAATTAAAATGGAAACTCAAAAGATTGTTACAACTTTTCTAAAAATTATTTGCACATTTTATTCATTTGATTCTCAATTCCTTTGGTTCTCATTTTTTTGATTCCTAATTCTAGCTTGGAATATTCGATTCCACCGCCCATAATTTTACCCGCTGTTGTGATTGAACCTGAACCCACGACTCCAAATTAATCTGCCAAATCGCTGCCTCAATTATTGCCTCGCCCTGCACTCTCAGTAACTCCTCTAGTAAAAAAGAATCGCCAAAATTCGTTTTCATTCTACGGTCGCACACGTTCGATTCTTAAAATTAATATGTGTAATATACTCAAATAAGTATAATAAAAAAGTATTATTAATATCAATTATTGCTAAAAAAATATAAGTAACAACTTTTATAATTAATCTCCTAAGTTTTTCTTTAAATAAATAAATTAATTAAGTCACTTACGAAAATACGAATGAAAATTTAAGAATTTCTTGTCTACAAAATTAAAATTGCAATAATATATTCAACATTTTTTTAGGTTTAGATATCTAGGTGATAGATAATTTTAAGAACGAAATAAAAAGACTTAATGGATTTGTCACGAGTTCGATTATAAAAATGTTTATTTCTCATTTTTATTTGGAAGTAATAGTATTTCTTAGGTAGGGTTTGTGTTTTTTTCGAATAAATTCTAAAATAATAATAATAATAAATAAATAAAAGAGAATTTTGAATGTATAGCAAAAAATGGTAAAATATTTTCATCTATAGCATAAAATCAAAACCAATTCATTTATAGCAGAAAATCTAAATTCAATTATATCACTAGTTGATTTCTACTAGTGATAGAATTCAATTAATGATAACTTATTATATCACTGTTTGAACTTTTTATTAGTGATAGAATTCCAAATTGAGTTCTATCACAAATAGAATTCAACTAGTGATAGAAATTAATCTACTATAAATAATTATTTTAGAAATTGTGCTATAAATATACAAGAAATAAAATGTGCTATGGTAAATTCTCTAAATAAAAACATAAATGTGATGAACTAGAGTTATATGTAATTCATTTATTTTAATTTTGAAAGGGACTAGAGATAGAAATACTCCCACTTTTGAAGGGGGGGGGAGAGATTTTTTATTAGGACAAAGGGATAATAATTGAATAATATGGATATTGACAGAAGAAAATGAACAAGTTATGGGTGTTTGTTTGCAAGCTCAAACACAGAAATTACAAATACTTAAAAAAAAAAAAAAAAAAAAAAGAAAAAAAAACTGATGATTTAATCTGACAAGAAAAGACTAGTGTCCAAGTGGAGATGAATAAGTGGGTGTGGAGAGTGGCTAACCTGCCCTGCGTCTGGGATTTTTTTGTCAGATTTTCTCTCACACTTTCTTCTTTCTACACCCCACACGTTTACCGACCTAAATTAGGTTTAAATATTATTTCCATTTATTCTATATTTTACTTTCTTCATTTTAAATTTAAACCATACTTAAAAAGTATGAATTGTAATAAATAATGTCTGGTTTATATACTATTATAAGAGAAAAATAAAAAAGATTACTAAGAAGGTTGATGAAGGGTAGATTTTATTACTATTTTTTATAAGTGTATATCAGATGAGGGGGTGTAAATTCGATTCTAGGAATCGAATCTGTAATAAAACTGGTTTACAATCAAACAATGAAATTATTGTGTCACTGACCCATTCAATATGATTAATATATTTTATTAATCAGTAAATTTTATTGATTAATGATAATCGAGTTCAATATTATTAATTTAATTTTAAAAATCGATAGTTAATTCTCATTTATTTGACAATATAGTATCATTTAAGTAAAGTTTGTGATCCTCAACGTGGATTGAATTATAATAATTCAACTTTTATTTTTATTACGTAAATGATCCTAAAATACACTATTAATCTTTAAAACCAGTTTGAATTTTTCAATGTTATAAATTTTAATATAGTAAAAGACAAATGTAAATATATTTCTAAATTTTAGAAAGCTGACAAAGGTAACGAGAAACTTATTGTAAGAGTTAGTATTATGCATTATCAAAATATATGGAAGTTAAATATTCAATAATACATTAATCAAAATATAACAAAATAAAAATGTAGAGGTTAAAATAGTTTTTTTTTCTTTTTTTTTTTCTTTTCAAGAGTTTGAAGGCAATCTAACTCTTATAAGAAAATAGTATTTTAACCATAAATTTATGTATAATACCTCATCTTTATTTTTATCATTTTAATTTTTGTAAAATGTCGAATTTCCCTCCATTGATTTGTACTAAAAAAAAACCAATAATATTTATCCTTTAACTATATCAAGCTAACTATATTAAAAAAAAACCAGTAAAATGTCAAATATTTTTACACACAACACTTTGATCCTTTAACTAACCACATCCAATTAATTAATTAATAAGGTCTTAATTATTTAAATGTCCACACGTTGAGAGAGTCTTTGTTTATAAATATTACTCACAATTTCAAACTTAGCTTGATGATCCCACTAGTAAGATTGTTTTTAGATTACGAAATCCCACATGTTGATACCTATCTCATCCCATGTGTTGTTAGCTCTACTTAATTATTTATATGTATGGTAATTTATTTTAATTTCCAATTTCCATTCAGAACATTAAATTAAATCTCAAATCTACCATCAATTCCATTTGACCATCTGCCCCCTATCTGATTTCGATTGTCTATTTTTGGAATATTTTGATCATATACTTCTAAGATTTTATATTTCTATAATGGCATAAAAAAAAATTGTGACCGTTTAAGTTCTGTCTGTTTTAAAAAGGGTATCTTAGCTACTACTACAAGCATTATCTATCTAGTTTCTATTAAACAAAGACACTTTTTTTTTTAATAACATGAGTTTTTCGATCAACTTTACTTTACGAAAAAATCCTCGGAGAATTTGCATGTATATTACAATAAGACAAAAAAAATTGCATAAATAGCAACTTTTTTAAAATATTTGCAAATATAGCAAAATTAGATTTATAAACTCCATCAATACTGTTTGATAGACTCGATCAATAGCGTCTGATAGACTCTATCAATAGCGTCCGATAGACTCCATCAATAGCGTCTGATAAAGTCTATAAAAAAAAAGTTGTTATATTTGCAATACTTTAAAAAATTGATATAATTGTAATGTAGAGTAGAAAATTTGTTATATATAATGAAAATTCCCAAAATCATCGACCTCACCATATTTGATTATAAAAAGAAATTTATTGTAGATAGTAAATGTAGCCACTCTATTTAATTATAATTACAATTTTATAAAAATATTTCATACATAACAAAATATTTCAATTTTATCGAACTTAAATCAATTTCACTTGAATATTTTTAATCAGTTTAACTTGATGGAAACTCATCAATTTCACTTTATTAAAATCATCGGTTTAACTTCATTGATCCAGTTTTTGTTATATTTGAAAATTTCTAAAATTTTAATATTCATACTTTTTTTTTTCTATTTATAAATAATCTCGAGAAAATTTTAAGTAGGTAAAATGCCATTATAAATTGAACTTATAAACTATTAATTCCTTAAAATCAACATGGACCCAAAATGATAAACTTTAAGCTCCATAAAAATTATACATTGCTCATGTTTTTTGTTTTTTTTTTAAAATTATTTAAGATAAACTTTAAACTTATAAACTATTAGAGGTGTTTTTGTTAGTACAAAGATTTCCTAAGAATTTGTAGTAGGGTGATCTCATACTTTGTTAAATTATGTTGAATCATTAATCAACTCAAAAATTTAAATTAAAGAATTCGATAAATTTAATTTTATCAATCAATATATACCATTTAAAAATAATCTCAAACGAACATTTTTAACTTCCATACTTCCACCCTACCATGATATGGATGGTCGTAATACACCATCTTCTTCAATGCACTTGTCTTTATGTCAAATAAATGCTCAATTTTCGTATCGATAGGAATTAATGATGTAAAACTTAATGAAGTATCTTCTTTTGTTTACCATTCTCCATTTCATAGACTCACTCATGTTGGCAATCCTTATATTATTTCCTACCTAATATGCAATCGTACGTGCCTCACATGAATTTTGGTCTTGTTGTATAAATTTATGCAAATTTAGACCAAAGATACTGTAAAAACTAAATTCGAATAACAAAACAATGAAATACAAATTCTCTAAAATCCTTTACTTTATTTTTCAATGAGCTTTATTTTTGGGCCCAAAAGGTCGCATATCAATGGAGGAGTTATTCCCTCCTTTTATACACAAGATCTTTCCCTTATCTTAATAATGTGAGAAACTTTGTTTGCTCAACAATCCTCCCCTCAAACAAAGTACGTACACTTCGAACCTTTCGAACCTTATCGACTTTGTCTATATTGGAGAGATCTCCCATTGAACAAAGTATACCGAGCCAACGATACGCTCGACCCTCCTTTGTTCTTCACCAGGAGTCTTCACTCATAACGCTAAGTCAAGAGCCTTAGCTCTAATACCACTTATTAGGGACAATGAACAACCACAAATCTCCACATTGATCATATGATATTGTCCACTTTGAGAATCACCCCTCATGAATTTTGTTTTTGGGCATCTCCTAAAAGGTCTCATATCAATAATGGAGGAATTGTCCCCTCCTTATATACACAAGATCTTCCCCTTTTTTCTTTTTTTTTGATGTCCGTGATTGTCCGGGCCAGTTTGCGTGCACACGCGCACCTCAACTAATGTCACAGGCATACCGTTTGACCTTACAACATTTGAATGCCAAAAAAATTCGTAGATATTCATTTAAAATTAATTCCTAGGTAGGTGGCCACCATGAGATCTCCTCCTTATCTTAGGGATGGAGGAAACTTTGTATTGCTCAACACATAAATAAAGAAACTTAATCTAAATACATTCCATTGACATTTAAGAGTGTTTTAGAACGCTTTAGGGCAAACTTGATTTTTTTTTGATATCCTTAATTAATTGTCCAGGTCAAATTATTGTCAGGCACCTCAATTAATGCTACGAGACATACTGCCTCACCTTACGACATTTAGATGTCAAGAAAACACAAAAAATTATTCATAAATAGGTGACCACCATAAATTGAACTCATCATCTAAATACTTAAGGTCCTCATTTTGACTACTTAAGCCACCCTAGGGTGGTTTAGGGCAAACTTGAATAGAAACTAAGAAAAGGATATATCTTGAAGAGTTCCCAATATTCTGTCTCAAAATTATTGATTTGTAGTTAAGGCGTGACAAATGTAAATGGTGTCCTTTCATATGCTATTATTTAACAAATCTTTCAATGTGTACGTGTGACTTAAAATATTTTCTCACACTCAGAAACTTTATATTATCAAAATATAATCAAAATTTATTATACCATAAAAAAAAACCTAAGATTGCCCCCTTGCTGTTCCTCTTCATTTATGACACTGAAGAGAGAGAGAGAGAGTGTTGTGTAATGTGTATAAATCTTCATTTTGGTTTACAAGAAAAACTATTTCTATCATTTCCTTTGACCTTTCATTTTCTTCAAATCCCTTTCTCTCAACCATGGAAGCTCTAATCTTCTTCTCTCAATCATTTCAATTCATTTGCAACCTCAAATAAAAACCCTCTCAACCTTCAAACCCTTTTATTCTCTTTTTGTTTGTTTTGTTTCAATCTCTAAAAACAAAACCCTTAATTTTTCTCCACTTGCAATAATGGGTTCTATGAACTGGTTAGGCTTCTCCCTCTCCCCTCAAGAACAACCCTCCGACCTTCCTCACGGCGGCGGCGCCGCCCCTTTCCCCTCCGACGACATCTCCGGCTCCGCCGTCTGCTTCGACAACCTCCCTTCTTATGGCGTCTATGAACCCTTCAACCTCAATAATCACTCTCAAGGTCTTTTTTTCATTTTTTGTTTTTGATTGATGGGATTTTTAGTAACTAATGTTTTATTGTTTGAGTTCGACCTCGGTCTGATATTGATGCCGCTGAACTATTGCTATGATCTGATCATAACCCATTTGATATTTGTTTTTGTGTTTTTTTTTTATAGATTGGAACAATATGAAGGGTTTAGGGTCGACTCAAAGTTCGGACTTTTCATCCTTAGTGGAAACCCACCACCAACCAAAGCTTGAAAATTTCTTCGGCCACCACTCGTTCACCGACCACGACCACGCCGCCGCTGCCGCCGCCGCCTACACTAATGCATCCGCCAACTACATGTTCCAAAATTGTTCCTTGGAACTTCCATCAGCTCAGGCAAGCGATGGAAAAGCCAACGCCGGTAACGGCAACGATAACGGCAACAACAATAGTAGCTCCATTGGGTTGTCGATGATCAAGACGTGGCTAAGAAATCAACCGGCGCCGACGCAAGCCGTGGCAAAGAGCGGCGGAGATCACGACGGTGCGATTAGATCAGCCAGTGTCACAAACGCACATACTTTATCGCTGTCGATGAACACTGGGCCACCGCCGCAGTCTCAGTCTTCCGGCTCCGGAGCTCTGCCACTTCTCACGGCAAGCGGCGGAGAAAGCTCCTCCTCCGATAACAAACAACCCAAGTCGGCGGCTGCCGAGCTTGACGCTGAAAGCGGCGCCGTCGAAGCTGTCCCCAGAAAATCTGTCGATACATTTGGACAAAGAACTTCCATTTACCGCGGTGTAACAAGGTTCAAAAAATGATTACATCCCAAATCTCGGGTTCGAGAGACAACAAATGATTTTACAATTAAAACTTATGAATCTCGAACATGAACATATCTTCGAAGTCTAATGCCTCAATCAGACATATCCTCATGATTATTTATTAATATGATTGTTGCATGTTTATTTTATTTATTTTTCATAATATTGATTAAATTTTGGTACTGCAGGCATAGATGGACAGGAAGATATGAAGCACATCTATGGGACAATAGTTGCAGAAGAGAAGGGCAGACAAGAAAAGGGAGACAAGGTAATTACTTAATTAATTCAGAAGATCCATTTTTTAATATTTATTAATTATTGTTTCTGATTTCAAATCAAGAAATCATTGGATACACAATTTCTAATCTTGAGTTTAATCTTTTTTTTAATCATGTTGGATTCTTATCAACTAATGTGGGGCTTCATTTCCACTACAAAATTTGCAGTCTATTTGGGTGAGTAATACAAAAGGATTTCATTTTTTTTTTTTTTTTGTAACTTTATATAATTGTAGTTTTATTCACGGAATTTGCATGTATATTATAATCAGACAAAAAAAATTGAATAAATAGCAACTTTTTGAAAATATTTGCAAATATAGCAAAATCAGATTTATAGATTCCATCAATAGTGTTTGATAAACTCCATCAATAGTGTTTGATAGAATCTATTAAAAGAAATTGCTATATTTGTAATATTTTTAAAAAGTTGCTATAGTTCTAATGTACCGTGCAAATTTCCTTTATTCAATTGACATGAAATGTCTTACTTATATTCAATTGGGATTATGCTGTAATGGTTTTATTTAATTTGGAATATAATTGAATAGGAGGTTATGACAAAGAAGAAAAGGCTGCAAGAGCTTATGATTTAGCAGCACTTAAATACTGGGGTACCACAACCACAACTAATTTTCCAGTAAGCTTTTCTCTCTCTTTTTTCATTTAAAAAAAATAAGTTTAATTATGTTTTTATGCTTTTAATTACACACTTCAATCTTGTCGATGTCTTATCATTGTCGTTTCAGTTTTGTTGGTATGATGTGCTCATTAAATTCTTCCAATTATTTGTTACATCAAATCTATTTGAAAGCTAAATAAATACATAGAATATTGTTAACAAATGATTTATTCAATGATGTTTGGGTTTAATGGGATGAAACTTATTACAGAAGAAAAAAAGAAAAAAAAAAAACTTGTTACAAAGTCAAATAATTTCATTTTTCTATTAATATTTTTTATTCTACCTATAATTACCTTTTTTTTATTTTTTAGAATTATTTTTTATAGTTACTTTTACTCTCTTTATACTAACCAATTTATTTATTTTCACAATTATTCTTTACATTTGAAATATAAGTAACAATTTCCTTTTATAATTACTTTTTCATTTGAAAGACAAATATTTATTTTCCCTCATATTCTTCCTTAATTTTTAACATCCTCATAATCATTCACATTCCCCCTCTCATATTCTCTCTTAATAATTTTGAAATCACAAAGTACTCTAAGAAAAGAGATTGAATCTATAAAGATTATCTATTTAAGAATTATTTTTTTCTTAACTATTTTGACAACCAAAAAAATAGTTTTAATTATGATTCACAAAGTACATGAAATTTTAATTATTTATATATATATAGTTTGTATAGTGGAAAATTGAATGTTATAAAATTGAATTAAAATTTTGTAGATTAGTGATTACGAAAAAGAGTTGGAAGACATGAAGCACATGACCAGGCAAGAGTTTGTTGCGTCTCTCAGAAGGTACACACAAATTGCTAAATCACATATATTTTATATACGGTTAATATACGGTTTTGTTTGGTAGATTTCAATTTCGAATATAATATATGTTTTATTTAACTTAATTATGTATTGTAATGGAATATGCAGAAAAAGTAGTGGATTTTCTCGAGGAGCTTCCATTTACCGTGGAGTAACAAGGTAAAAAAACTATTCTATTCATGATGGCTCAATTTATTTGAAAAGTAAAATATTTTAAGGAAATTTGTTATGTATATCAACTTTAGGGTCCTCTATTAGAATTGTAGTACATTTTTTATCAAAAATTCGTTTATACCAAAATTCTAAGTGATTGAACTCAATCAATAACTAGTGATTGAGCTCAATTGATTGAGTTCAATCACTAGTTATTGATTAAGTTCGATTGAGTTCAATCACTCACAATTTTAGTATATGCAATTATTTTCAATTTTGTGCTATAAATGCAAATTTTTAGCTCATTTTTATTATACATAAAAAATTCCAATATTTTAAATAGTTGATAGGGATCATTATTTTTTTAGTACTTTACACTTTTTATTTTTTGTTCTAAATATTTGACTAAAGGAAAATACTGGTTTATAAATTAGATAGTATCATTTGTCTATCACGTGGATTTCCCTTTTTTTTTTTCCCAATATACATTAGTTTTAGGGAATTTGCGTTGTATAGCAATTTTCTTAGTCTGCATTAGAATTATAGCAACTTTTTAAAAATATTGCAAATATAGCAACTTTTTTTTGATAGATTCTA
>JBBMEF010000021.1:4605658-4622117 GCA_037832685.1 Sicyos baderoa | reverse complement strand
ATATATATATATATTTTCATGAAAATTTATTTATTTGAAATTATTATTAAAATAATTATTTATAATAAATATAAAAAATAAATGGAGAAAAATTCCCTATTTTATCCCCATCCCGATTCATGAAAAAAAAACAATGAACTTCATGAGAACGAGATTAATTAGGTGGCGGGACAGGATAGTCCCGCCAAGCTCGTGAACATCTCTAATTTGAGCTAACAATTATTTCTATATAACCATATTATTATATAGCCATATTTTATTCTAATTTCATAATCATTTTTTATTTTTTAATAATCATTTTTTATTCTATTCATACTTATTATTTTATTTCTCTCATAGTATTCTCTCCCCCTTTCAACTCAAATAACATTTTTTCATATTCATTTTTTGTATTTGATATTTATTCTCCTATTATTCTCTATTGTATTTTTTTTAATATTTTTATGTGCTTTTTTTTATGATCCAAAAATCGAATCGGTGACGTTAGTGTTGAACTAGTTTACAACCAAACAATGAAATCGTTGCGTCACTAGCTCAATAATATTTTTGATGTGCTACAAGACCATGGGTCATTTCAACCCAATTTTGCATTCTCTTTGACATTTTCATTTACACTCTCACGAAGGATTTATTATTGTGGTTGAAACATGCTATGATTTTGTATACATACATGCCCGGTTAAGGATTGAAGTTGGAAGGTTTAAAAAATGAAGGGTTGGAAATGAAGATTGATCGTAAGGAATTTGAAAAAGCAGGTGGTTGTTAATTTTTAAAAATAGTTATGGTTAACAAAATGAATATAAATTTGTTTGCCAAACTATTGGAACTTTTGTGCCTATATTTTAAAATTGCTAGTATGAATTGTATTAGGATTATATGGAATTGATATTATTTTTTATATATTTTTTATATTGATGGAGTGTACCTACCTTACATGTACTTTATATTATATATTTTGACTATGACTAACTATCTAACCTTACAAATTTTAGTTGCAAAAAATAATTATCGAATAAATGTAGGATTAGAATTCAATTTTTAATGGCTTTTTTGATAAGGAAGTAAACCGAAGAGGGTTACTTGTCTATTAAAATTGTTATTCACACGGTCGATCATAATATGGCATCATGTTAAAAGTAGAAGATAAAAACAAACCAAAACCAAAACAAAAACAAACAAGTATACATACATTCACCTAGCTTCTTATTCTTTTTCTAAAGGACCTAGATTCTTATTCTTAAAAATAGAGAACTTGTAATTTCCAAGTATTTACATATAAGTCTTTTGTTCAAAACAATTTATTTAGAAAACTTGTGTGACAATTAATGTTCAATTAATTATGTCTAGAAAAATGTCCAAAGCTCTCCAAAGTTTACATGTTATATCTAATCAATTTTAGAACTTTTAGTGTCGAGTAGAATATAAATAGTACACTAGTAGAAATTGGGACAACGGTGACGGACAAAGACGGCTATTAGTATTATTATTATTCGTGAGTGTCTGGAACAGTTTACATGCACTTTGATTATTTTCATGCAAGAACGTTTAACCCTACAAAATTTGTTTGTCGAGAAAATTAATTTCATTTTCATCCCCTTTGTTCCAAACACCCGTTTGTGATTATGCTTTTGTACTTTTTCTCATTATCTCGAAGATTTTCTCAATCTTCTTTCAAGAGAATTGAATCTAGCATTCAAAGTATTGCCAGGTTAAAAGCGAGCCACCCAAAGACCAAAGCTTGTAATTACGGGAAAACCAAAAGACCAAAGAAACTAGACCACTTAGGATATCATCAGTTAAATCTTGGCTCTAAAGCTTGAAGGTGGTCGACCTTATGGTCGACCAAGGCTCGAAGCTCGTAGCCATCGACTCCACGAATCTTCCCTAAAAATAGACAAAGCAAGACCACCAAAAGAGATAGTCATTAGGCCTTGTAGAGCTCGATGGGATGTGCACTAGAGGAGTCAATTGTTGCTACCAACAAATACACTTCGATCTATTTAATTGACTCAATGTTTTCTCTAGCATTGATGAGCCCAACTTTAGTTACTAAAGTCAAGTTTTATGTGTGTGGTTTTTTGTTTATTACATATTCGGGGAGAGGGGCATAAGCCCTATATAGAGGGTTCTACTATCAATTAAATAAGAGTCAAATATAGATTTTCAAGATCGAACGTGTGATGGTGGTGTTGAACTGGATTACCACTAAACAATGAAATTAACACACCATCGACCCTTTTGGTTGAAGTTTTATGTGTTAATACTCTCAATTTGAAGGAATTTAAATTATTATGCTAAACTCTTTAAGTAACTTGAGCATTGAAGATGTTTCAAAAAAAAAAAAAAAAAACTTGAGCATTGAAGAGTGATTTCACCACACAGATGTTAGATTCTATTTTACAGACAGTACTAGTGTTTTTGGTGATATAAAAGTTAATGTTGATTTAACAATACAAATTAAATGCTGCTACAACATGTATAGCCAAACTAAGGCTAATTGATTTTAAAAGGCATATATAATCTCAAATTCCAATGAGTATTACAAATGTCTATAGTTAAGGAAATAAGAGCCAATAGAGAGAAAAATTGGAAGAAGAAACAAAATTGTCTTTGGCAAAACATGAAAGCCACTAGAACCTTCTTCATTGATGGTCTCTAATTTTGAAAATTTTGAAAATCTTTGACTTGCTTGGAGGGCTAATGGTGCCATTTCAACCCAATTTTGCATTCTCTTCACCATTTTTTTTTATTTTCACTTTGAAGAGAGGGGCTTATTATTTTGTTGGTTGGGAGAGAAATGCTATATATTTTGTATATATATAATGTAAATATGGTTTAAAAATAGGAGATTAATTTGGTTGGCAAGGTTCAAAAAATGAAGGGTGGGAAATGAGAGATACATTTTAAGGATTTGAAAGAAAAAAAAAAGTTAAAACAACTTTTGAAAATAGAAATTTGTTTGGCAAACTACTAATAAAACAACTTTTGTGTTTATGTTTTAAAAGTTGCTCTTATGAATTGTACTAGGATTATTGGTGGATGATATTATTTTAAAATCCATTGAAGTTATTTGTTATAAATTCAGCAAAAAAAAACGAAAAACAAAATATATACATTCCCTTAAAAGTTAGAAATATCTATTTATTCCTTAAATTTTTAAAAGTGTCAAAAAAAATCTTAAATTGTCTAAAAAAGACCTAAACTTTCAATTTCATATCTTCAACTTTCACAAATCAAATGTAAGTTTAGTAAGTTCATAAATTAAATAGACACAAACTTTAAAGTTGAGGGTGATCAATTTCATGTTTAGTAGATTCCTGAATTAAAAAAACAAAAAATATTTAGAAATGAGATTTAGAAAGGTCAAAAAGATACAAATCTTATAAGTTGAAATGACTAAATTTATAATTTTAACTTTTAAACTACCATTAGTTAAAGTATCAAGTTCTAAGT
This sequence comes from Sicyos baderoa, assembly GCA_037832685.1. Taxonomy (NCBI): domain Eukaryota; kingdom Viridiplantae; phylum Streptophyta; class Magnoliopsida; order Cucurbitales; family Cucurbitaceae; genus Sicyos; species Sicyos baderoa. The sequence goes on along the minus strand of JBBMEF010000021.1, from coordinate 4,618,664 downwards.
TTCATTGACAATGAGACATTGTCACAATATACTACAGAACCTCAAAGGTTCTTCCTCTTCCTTCCTATATCAACTAAAGAGGGATAAAATACAAATTTTGTACTTGGATTTTCCCCACCAGTGTGTTTTCCTCAGCTATAAACATTCCCTTGCTAACTCGATTCTACTTCGGCGAAGCATCGACCACTTTGGAAGTTGTTAGGTGTTGTTTACTGATCTTTTGATCAATTCCCAACCACTTCTGGATAAGTTGAAATACTGTTTCGTCCTTCAAAAGTCCTCGATGAGTCGCTGCAACTCCAACTCTCTCGATTGCTTCGAAACCATCCGCCTTTCACAACAGAAACAAAGAAACAATAAAAAATTGTGTATATATAAGAAACACAGGCACATGCCGGCACAATAACCACGAACAAGTGTTCAATGTGCTTGTCACAGCATAGATTATACTAAAATGTGAAAACCGTGCAAGCAACAACAGCTCCCCTCAAAATCGATCGATGGCAACTTGTTTCTGTCATTATGTAAGTTTCATGGCAGCTACTCCTCGACATCGATGTTGACCGAGTGCCAAATAAAAGATTCGGCTTGTGTGCGGAAGAACTGTGTGAGTTCGCTACCATGATGCACTATTTTCCCTAGACTTTCTTCATCGCACCCTCTTCGGGTAAAGAAGTGACCAGTGCACTTTTTTTTTTTTAAATGTCGTAGGGTCAAGTGATCTGAAGAGGGTGCACGTGACACTCACAGATATCCAAAAAAACAAGTGGCCATTCTTGCTATTCTGCCATCAACTCCCTCAACTCTAATTAAATAAAAATGCCTTCTTTTTTAGCAACAAGAAGATCATATTTGAATCTCCGTTAATCATTCTACTTTATTCCCAACAATACATGCTTCCACTAACATATATGACTACAATGCAGAAAAACAACCAACAAATATATATATATAAACTTTTTCTCAAAGTCAAAATTAGACATTAAATGTTCATATACCCGAATGAAAAATCTTAAAGTTGAAACTAAATCGAGATTCAAATTTAAACGAAACAGATAGCTCACCTTGGCTGATTCACTGGGAACTGTACCATCTCCATCTACATAAGAGTACTTAGGCTGGGGAGAAGAAGAAAAAAACAAAGTACTCAAATTAAAGTTGCCTCCCAAGAAGAAACTTGGGCAATGCAGTATCCCAAATATTCGAATAGGCTGAGTTTAGTTTCCACAATGATTTAGAAAACAATTTGAATCACTCACCAAAGTTTTGCAAATTTCGGACAAGTCCTCGATTGGCGATGACTCTGAGCCGTAGCTGCATCATAGTTATTGCATACAACATATGAATTACTAAATTAGAAATCGAGGGATTAACATTAGTAAGTTTTTTTTAGACAAGAAACAATTTCATTGATATATAAACTTTTAAAAAGAAACCCGTGAGGAAGGATATTACAACGATTTACAACAATGAGTTGGCATCCTAAATTGTGCAAGGCAATGAGAAAACTGTTTTTTTGGAAAGGAAACATTTCATTGATAAAATGAAATAGGGGATAAAATCCCAATGGCCGGAGCCTTACAAAAAGTGTTGCCAATTCGCAATAAAGAAGGAGAGATTACAAGAGAAAAGGAAAGGCCTTTGCCTGACACCAGAAAAACACTGTAGAAAGAATCTGTTCTAATAAAAAAATGCGGAGTCCTAGGTAAATCATGAAAAATTCTATTATTCCGCTCCTTCCAAAGCAACTATAAGAAAGCCCTACAGAAAGCCAGCCAAAAAGTCTTCTTAACCCCCGAGAATGGATGGCCCACGAATATGTTAGCTAAGAACAGCTTGATGTCGTTTGGCAGGACCATACATCATTCATCTTTTTTTTGTGTATTCGAGAATCTTTGGATCAACTTGAATACATCTCGACTAATTTTTGACACCCATCTCACCCTACTACATTAGGTCGCCACAAAATTTGTAGAACATAAAATCCTATGAATTAAACTCATTCCCACTAAGCCTTTTTTCTTTTTTGATATCCGTGTCTGGGCCAGCTTTCGCGCACCTCGACTAAAGTTACGGGACATACCGCCTGACGCTACAACATTTGGATGCCAAGAAAATTAATTCGTAGGTAGGTAGCCACCTGGATTGAACCCATCACCTTATGCATTACGATGGTATTTCATATCACGTGGCAACTAAGTGTCTAAAATGTTGCACTCATGTTGTACATTTTGATCAAATGAGAAGCAGGCAAACATAGACTCAATAAGCTATTGAGTCCCATATAACAAAATGAAATTTAATGTAAAAGAACTATATTGATGTAGAATCAAGACAGACTTTTGAGAAAATGAAAAGAAAAAATTATAAAAATAAAAAGATACAGCTTTTTCACTGACAACAAAATATGATAAGTAATGAGAGTGGTCAAAAGTGCAATTAGAAGAAAAGTCCCCAAAAAATAGACTAAAATAAAATACCGTTTAGTTCAATCGTAAGCACCATGCAGATAAGGAAAAAAAAAATTGTATTCAATTGCTTAACATAATCTAGCACACAGTAATCAAACTCAAACTTAAGTTCATAAACATACCACACATCAAAAGGCGTATCGATTAATGTTCCATAAATATTGTAGAAGGAGATTCCATCCGGTAGTTTCGCATTATCTATTACTTCGCGAGTACCAGTAGCCCATTTGAGAATATCTAAGTTGAAGGGCAGGGGAATGATCTTTCTATGAAATTTTATCTGCAAGAATTAGAAATAAAATTAGCTTTCACATTTAGCCAGATGAATCACTAAGATCACTGCTCCATAAACATTTGATTTTTGGTTGATATAATTAAATTTACTCAACCTATTAGCTTAAGTTTTATGGTTAATTGATGATTTAACATGAATTCAACATGAATTCAACATGATGCTAACAAGAACAATAGCTCAGCAGCATGAACCAAAAGATCATGGGTTTGAACCCTACGTAATTCAAAACTATCAGCAATGAACCTAAAGTGTAGTACCTCGTTATTCCTTAATGCTTCTTCAATTAAAGAAATGCTGTCAATTGGGCCATATGACTTCAAATCAACCGAAGTCTTCCCATCAACAGAACTCTTTTGCCAAACTTGGATCTGTGGTTGTGCATGCCATTTGAACCCTAGATTTGTTAGCATCTCATAAATTGAAGGACATTCAACCAACTGCACATAAAAAAAAATCATTGGTAAACCCAAGACAATTCATGATTATGTCATACATTAATGAGTAGTGTCATTGTCACTTCTTTTCTTTGACAATATAAGCATGCTATCATCAAAGAGAGATGAAGACATGTATCTAAACATGGTTAATAAAAAATAAAAAAAATAATAAAGACTGTTTCTTATCATTATTATTACAATTTTTTTAAAGAAAATGTAACGTGTATGTTATCATTCTAACCATATGGCAGATATGATCCATGACATTTGACAGTAATAGGAGGAAAGTTACCAGCTGGTGAAATGTCCATCTAGATACAAAAAGTTGGCTTTCAAAGCCTTCAACAAATTGCAATCCCGTCAACAGACAATCATTGACGCATCCTGGTGCACCTGTTAATCATAACAATCTTTCAGAATAATGGAAGGGAAGAGGCGGATAACAACTATTATTAAAGTCCAGTAAAAAGATATACGCCAAAAGGAGTAGACTAGTAGTACTCCAGATGGTCGGGGGATCATGTATCACATAGTAACAAGTTGGTTATGGGTTTGAGTCCCAAATGTTATTGAGTTCAAAAATAAAGAGATAGACAGCATATAGATATTCTCTTTGTCTCTAAGTCATACAATGTCATAGCTCCCCATTTATGATTGTTCAGAAGGAGATGCCTTAAATAGCTCCCCATTTAGGATTGTTCAGAAGGAAATGCCCTATCTTCATACTTCCTATTTTTATCTCCCTTTATTTTTGGAATGGAACAATAAATAGTGTTCACTATCAAAGAATTAGCTTACAAGAGCGTAAGCCTGACAACATGATTGAAGGAATTCAATTACAGGAGGAACATTTTGTTTAAACTAAATATCGACTACGGTTGGTTGATATAATTAAATTCACACTAACCTATTAGCTTAAACTTTTGGGTTGATTGGTGATTTAACATAACTCATCAACTAAAGTGACAGATGGAATGGAAAGAAGAAGCAATGGGTACGAATTACCTTGAAAAGGGCAAGCAATAGAGATCCACTTATTTACATATTTGGAAAAAGTCTGCCAATCAACAATAATCATGTCATGCCTTATCCATAGAACAAGTCCATGCTCATAAAATTTCAACTAGTTATTAAGCGAGTACTTGCGCACGCACATCATTATGGAGTGACACGAAGCACGAAACTAGCAGCCCACCCATAGAATGAGATATTAAATTCACTTTTCTACCACCAGAAGCTTTACTGGCAGTTTCCAACTTCGCTTTAAGACCATCCATAGCCTTGCCAATTCTGTCACCAACAACAACCAATGCTCTTACATCAATTTTAACTCATGAATAGATTTGGAAATTTGCAGTACCTAAAACAACCTCTAGCTACTTGAAATTACAATAAAATCATACATGAACTTTGACAATGAGGAAGAAAGAGCTACCGATTACTCTGCCGGAAGTCATAACCATAACCAAACAATGTGGTTCCCTTCTTGTACCCGCATTCAACAAGCATATCAATCATATTATGAAAATGATACACGTCCTCCACATGGAGGCATTTTACCACCTGGAAAAAAAATCAAGAAATAATTGGTGCATTCATAGATAGGAGAGGTATGAGTAGAAGATACAATGCGTTCGAAGTGTGGGATTTTTTGCATAAGACTATTTGTTAGTATCAAATCAAGCCTACAGCTAAAGAGAAAGTGATATAGAGAATAAGGTATGATTGTGCTTTTTATTTATCAATGAAATGTTTTTTTATAAAACCGGGAGACATCGAAGGAATAGAAACACAGGAGGTGTCTACAAATTAATGTCATAGATGAGCTTCAAACTTTGGACCATTTATCAATGAAATGTTTATGTTTTCTATAAAATGAAAATGAAATTTATAAAATTATTTAGATCAATATCTTCAAAATCCAATATAATGCAATTGTTGAGTTGAGTCATTTTGGAAACATGATAATAGCCAATGGAAAAGAAACAATGGAAAAGAAAGGGTAAAATTGCTTCATCACTCTTAGAGCAGGGACAATAATCAACTTGAACCATTGAATGACATTGCCCATAAATAATAAAAGTCAGTAAATGAAGTAAAGCCTATAGACTCTAAAAAACGATCAGAAAAGAAGAACAAAAAAAGCAAGAAAACAGAAATAGTAACTTGAGAATTTTGTGGAAAGGTTAAATTCTGGAGACATTTTTAGTACATTTTTAGTCAGATGTAGTTTATTTGGTGCCTATCAGCCTATGTTTCAAGAATCAGAATTAAACACGTTTATCCACATTTTAATAATGTTCAATTTTAATCCTTTTGTGTCTTTTGAGTTTAATCTTCTACTCATTTTCTTTTAAAAATTAAACCCACAAGACCAAATTAACAAATTCATCAATATATTGGCATTTAAAATTAATCTAGTTATCATCTTAGTCAACATTACATCATATAACTAACGATTTTGTTATCTAAATTGAGCATTATTGAAATGTCAGGAGTAAAAGTGTTCGATTTTGAAATATAGGGATGTGTTTTTCCCCAAAATGAATGAGTAGTTAGGCCTCGTGTAACTTGAGTAACAATCTACAAGTAGAAATTTTCATATCATCTTACCGCAGATGGATCTAGAATATCAATAGCATACAACCCATCATCATCATCAGGGACCAAAATTTCTATGTTTTTATCCACGCATTCAGCATAGCCTGAAAAGAAAATGTGATACTTATCAAGTAAAATCCAGATAAGACTTTGCAAACTCATGAACAAAAGGTAGGGAAATTTCCTTCTCCAAATAGTTTATATGAACATTATAGTTGGAATGGAACTTATCAAAATAATAAGGAGCCCTATCATCTTTTCAATGAATTGTATTGTTTAGATTTAAATACTGACTCTATTTTTGCAATATTCAATATTTAACATGTTAAAATAGACGCATATACACATTTATACATTTAACAAACAAAACAAATGTATCTCAACGTGTCAAATCCTATATATTTAGGATTTGATTTGAAGCACCAAAATAGCAAACATATTGTAAGAGACCATCTCCAAAGAGGTATTTACCAGAAATCATGAGGAAAAAAAGAACAAATTTTTTATCCAAACTTTATACTACCACCCATAAAAAAGCTTGGAGATTCTCATCTTAATTCTTATCCCATGTTAGAAAGATGAGGAGTTCTAAACCTCACTCTTTATAATATAGGTGAACTACTCCTCTCATTATTGATCGTTTTTAGATGAAATGAAACCTCATGCTATCTAATATGTTATCAAAGCTCCAAATGGGTTATTTAATATTATGAGCTACTCCTCTCATTATTGATCGTTTTTAGATGAAATGAAACCTCATGATGTCTAGTATGTTATCAGAGCTCTAAATGGGTTATTTAATATTATGAGTTACTCCTCTCATTATTGATCGTTTTTAGATGAAATAAAACATCATGATATCTAATATGTTATCGGAGCTCCAAATAGGTTATTTAATCTACATTTGGATCCAACTCAAGATAGTAAACATAAGTGGGTATTGAATTCAAAATTTTGGATCTGACCCAAGTGGGTAAAACTAAGCCGATAATTTTTTTTGATATTTATGACTGTTCGGGCCAGTTTTCGCGCACCTCGACTAATGTCACGGGACATACCGCCTGACCCTACAACATTTAGATGCCAAGGAAACCCGTAGGAAATTAATTCCTAGGTAAGTGGTCATCATGGATTGAACTCATCACCTTATGCACTCTAAGACCCTCTTTAACCAATTGAACCACTCCATGATGGTTAAGTAAGCCGATAATTCAAACCACGAATTCGAATCCAACCCAAGTGGGTAATCGTAAACCGGTAATTGGATCCATCTCCCTTGGAGATCCTTCAAAGAAATTAGAATAATTTTTTTGATGCAGTGCAACAAAGCAAGTTAAGATTTTTTTTTTTTTTTTTTTTTTGATAGGAAACGAAAGTTAAGATCAAAACTCAAAAGCAGTTTATCTAACCAATTACTTTTTCCCTTTTAAAAAAGAAAAACAAATCACAATGAAAACACATACATGCATTGGAAATAATCCAAAACCAAAAACAAAAAGGCAGCAAACAATTAGGAACCTGAATCGGGATTGTAGAGCGAAACGAGATTCTCACGAAACACCAGGTCGGACAAGAAGACCCGAACCCAGACCCGGGTCTGCAATCCGAACAGTTTCTTGTTCTTGGCGTGGATGATGGAGCCTCCAATGCCGGAAACGAGCAGGACCGGGTCGCGATCGGGTTCCGGGTCGGGGTTTCGGGACCCGACGAATGGGAGTGGATTGAAGCAGCCTCTTCTTCTTCCTCCTCCAACCATGGATTCAGAATCTGAAACTGAGTTTTTTCTTTTTTTTTTCAGGTAAGCTGAAATATACAGTGTAGAATCTGAAATGGAGACTGGTAGAAGATGAAGGTAGCTGAGACTGGAACAATAAAATTGTTTTTTATTTTTTTCCTTTTTTATTTATTTTATTGGGGAGATTAAAAAAAAACAAAAAAAAGTACTACCTTGGTATGCACTTCCTATATTTTATATGATTTTTATTTAGGTCGAACTAGTAACAGTGGAGTTAAAATACATTAACATTAATTAAGATAAACTACGCTAATAACTTGTTAAAAAACTTTTTAACATATATATAATTCTCAAATAATAAGAATCAAATATTCATTTTCAAAATTTAATTTAATAGGTTAAATTGAAATACTAAATTAACATGTCATCAATTTTTTTAATTATATTATATATTTTAGGGGTTTTTATTTTATTTTTTTTAGAAATATTTTAGGGTGTTTTCGATGTATAACAAAAATAGGCTAAAAAATTACATTATAACACAAAACTGAAAATAATTACACATATACCAAAAATGGAAAATGGACCATTTGAAAAGAGTGATTGAGTTCAATCATGGTTAATTGATTGATTCAATCAAATAAAGGTAATGAAGTTCAATCACTTGACAAATTGATTGAATACAATCAAATAGTGTGAATTGAACTAAAATTAGTATAAACAAATTTTTTATAAAAATATGTTATAATTCTAATATGAGGCCTTAAAATTGGTATACAGGAAAAATTTCCTATATTTTATCATTTGGTGGTTATAAATTTATCTTTTTATCATAAATTCAAATCTTAAATTTTAAAAATAATGCTAATATATGAGAAATCCACTTGACATTATAGTATAGTTCTTTTTGTTTTTCAAGATTAGATCATGGTATAGTTACTATAATTTTTTTTTAATTCAATACTATAGTTACTATCAATTAAGTTATGGTCTAGTGAATTTCAATTCTTATATTTAAGGTTAAATTCATTAATTATTTGGATTTTTATTTTTAATTTAAACTTTTGTTAGTCAAATTTATTACAAATGATTTCATTTCAGTAAGGAATTGTTTTAATTCTAACCAAATTTCAAACCAAAATAAGATTTGAAGCTATTTTTAAAGTTTTTAATTTTTTGTTTGATTTTTAAAAATTATAGGTTAAATGTAGATATTAAAATAATTAAATCCATAAATTAGAATAGGTTTAATTTTTGAAAACCAAAAATAAAAATAAAATTATTATCAAATACGGCCTAATTTTATCACGTTTCAACAACCCACAAATTTCAATTATATCAAATTGGACTTTTTTTTCATTTAAAATAATAAATTTAGTTCATTAATTTTGAGGTTATGAGATTTGTGTCTATTTTTTTTTTTTTTATAACAGGATGAAAAATTCACTCATAATTTTCTGGTCAATGAATCAATAATATTGCACTTCGACTGATCTATTTGATATTAATAAAAAATTAAAAAAAAAAAAAAAAAAAAAAAAAGAAAGAAAAAGAAAAAGAGTAAGATTTCGTTTTTTTTCAACACGCCACCAATAACAATGCACCTTACGAAATTTGATTTTGTTGTTGACACTAAAATCCAATATATAGATAAGACTCAAAAGAATATGCAATAGAATAATCCATAAAAATAATTAAAATAATATTTTATTTGATTGCCATGTTTCAATTTCTAAATCTTCACACGTCTCTTCTATTCCTAATTCCATATACGTTGTGCAAGAAAATCTTTCCATCCCATTCTACATATTTTTAGAAATTGTTTGATATGAAAATAACATAAATAGGGAACTTAATTAAAAATATATATTTTTTCAAAAAAAAAAAAAAAACACACACACATATATATATATTTATTTTTTTAAAAAAAGCTTGGCTTAAATAGTGAATGAAGCAACTTGCAAATATTAGATTTTGTAAGATATGTTAATATAATATGAACTAGGGTTGACTTTAGTGTGGATCTAATCTTCTTTTTAATAAGAAAAAATAGACTTTACGATGAGCTTAACTTAAAATAGGGAACAAAGCCACATGCAAAACAAAAAATATCACTTAAATACAAAAGTTAGTTTAAAGTTTTGGGAGGCTCGGCTAAGGTTCACTATATGGAGGCACGCCTCAAATTTGAGGGTCAAGTCCTCAGGTTTGGGAGATCATGTACCTCATGTTTGGGTAATCGTCCTCCTTTCGGTGTGGTGAAGGTGGGATAGATAGAGTATGAACGTGTCTCGATTTGGATAATTGAGAATCTCACATTGATAAGGTAAGAATATCTCCTAGTATTTATAAGATTGGTGCAATACTCCTCTTATTGTCAATTGATTTTGAACTCATCATCTTATGCACCCCAAAGGCCTCTTTGACCAATTGAGCCACCCCATGATAATCATAGTTTATGAAATGATATGTTCATTGTACATAATGACTTTGGACCAAAAGAAATATTTTAATCATGTCTGAACATAACTTAACAATAATAACATGAGCCACATTCAATTTTTAGTTATTTTATTATTTCACTTTTTTGTTCAAAATAAAATAGAATGTGATCCATATTGAGCCATAGGTGTGAGCATTATTATTTAGGTCATGACTCGATTCAATCATCAATGAACCATCCGAACTCGATTCAATCTGATCAAGTCGGCTTGGTTGAGTCAGTTGGTCTAGCATGGTCAGTTAGGCCCAACCACACTTGGTTAACTTGATCATCCTGCCCTCAGACTGAGTATAATGCATGGCCTAAATTTCACCTCCTCCTGGGCTTCAAAGACTTAATCAGAAGAACTAAGAGAGATATTTAAGTTAAACAACATAATGATAACCATGTTCTTTTTTCCTAAAGTTGATAGATCAAATAAATTATAGTATTATAACCTTTTATAACCATGAATATCCGAACTAGCTAACGTACACCTCCAAGGTCACACCATAACAGTTTACAAAAGTATTATAATTCAACTAGAAAGGCATTGTAATCTTCTCAATGACAGAGGTAGAAAGTCATAATAAAAATAATAATATGTTGGAAATACTACAAAATTTCACAAAGTCTTACACGTCCACCATATCACAATATATATGGTAGAAAAAGAAAATTGTTCAATCAAAGCTCAGTAACTAAAAAAAAACTCTCTATCTCTACATATTCATTTTGAATAATTCCCCACAAGAACAAAAATGAAAAATGTAATCTTCAAAAACGAGCCTTACGTTTCCGAGCAGTGTACTTCGAATCGGGAGGCACAACGTTCCCTTTCCTTCTCATCTGTTCCTTTTTCTTCAGTATCCACTCTCTTCCCTTGCCCTTCTTTGTGATTTTCTGCCTTTTCCTTGGTGCTGCCATACGAACCTACAATCGGAAAGTGACGGTTGAGACCATCAGCACAATAACTTAAACAATGACTCGGAGTCTATTAGGAATGACTTTTCAAGTATTTAAAAAAAAAAAAGAATTTTACGCTTCAAAATCTTTTTAAGCACTTGTCATTCCAAACAGAACGTAAGTGACAAGTTATTTAATGACTGTTTATTTTTCTTGTTCTTTTTTGAAACCGGGGAATTGGAGCATCGCTCCATTATACCAGGGTTAACCACACCAATCTCTAGGTCTGGCACTAGGAGACATCAAAGAAATGAAGATACGGGAGGTATCTACAAATTAATGTCACAAGTGAGTTTCAAACTTGGGACCTTGAGGAGAGCCCACCACAAAAGTCAAAGTCTTTAACCACCGCGCCCCTTGACGACTATTTAAGGACTGTTTCGGAAAAGACTCTTCTATTCTTAAAAAATGAAGAGTTTAAGGACTATTTATTGGAGTGGTAACTTTTCCAACAGTTTCGGAACAAAAAAATAGAAAATTGGAATGTCATTTTTGTTTCAAAAGTTCTCTCCAACAATTTCTACACCAACAATTTCAAAATGAAGGCAATAAAAAAATTGTTATATAAGTGCAAATAGGCAGCATGAGAACGTACAGTTTGAATTTCATCATCTTCACTGATATCATCTTCAGAACAGCTCTCATCTCCATCTTTACCCATCGGAACAGTTGAATTAATAGATGGCGGACCGCAAGTAAGCACCAGGTACTCTTTTTTACTCCTCTTACTGTGTATTGATATCATCATGCTTGGTTAGCGAGCCATCCAAATTCTCATAGGATAACTGAACTAAGCTATTTATAGCAATAATCAACTCAATATCATCCTAAGGAGGAACCTTAGGCATACCCTCCATTATAATAATGACACAATTTAGTAAGGGAGCCATAAAATCAAAGAGACAAAACTTGTGATAAGAAAAAAGTGCTGTTGATGTTTGGGGATGCATGTCTATTTTTTAAAAAAGTCAAACCTACCTGTGAGGGAAATCAACCACCACACCACCGGCAAATCCTGCGCGCATAGCGGAACTTACAATCAACTCACGTTGTTTCACGTCTTGAGCATAAAATTGAAACACTGCTCTTGCACCCCTTGCTAAGCATTTGTATAGTGATTGAAAGAATGCCCTAAGATGTTTTGAGAAAAGAAATAACTTAACAGGATAAGAAATCTAAAGAACATGACCAGTAAATATGTCTTTCAGTTGTTAATCAATTCATCTGTCAATATTTCAAGAAGGCATTCATATTATTCTTAAAGATGGGGAGGAGTTTATAAGACATACTTCGCTCTTAGTTGTGGAATATGAGAGGACTTGTCAGCATTGCACAGCCACTGTACAATTATAATAAAAATAGAAAAAAAAAAGATCAATTAGTAAGATAACCGAGGAGAAACTCGGCAGAAACCTTAGAACTCTCAAGTATTGATAATTGAAAATGTATTAAAGCGAGATATTTAACAAGAAACTAATTGTTTAAAAACAGTTTCAGAGAAGCAATTCCTAAGAAGAGCTTTTTACCTAAAGGTAGTAAAGTGAGACATGGTCCTTAAATAATCAACTTATTTTAGCAAGAGAAGTACTTATGTACTCATGAACAAGTAGAGTCTCTCTACTTTATGTCGCACCACTTGGTGCCACAAATTTTGTTGATTTTTTCTTTTTATTGTTGATTTTTTCTTTAAAATTGAAAAAAAAAATTGTGGCACCACTACTTTCATGAGTAGAGATTAGAGAAGTATTTCTCTTTTAGCAAACACACCTAATTAATCATCCAAGTACTATTAAAATTTCCAAAGTTAATAAATACGTCATGTAAAGTGTGAACATGAAAGTAAGAACCAAAAAGGTGAGGCAAGATCTTGCTAATCTTACACATTTAAGCATTTAGAGTAAAGTTGTGTGAGAGAATATGGGGTTCCACCTCAAAACCAATAAGCAATGAGGGGAGTAACCCATATCTCTTTTATATTGATGTTGGACTCTCCCACTTTCCAATGTGGGACATTTGTGA
>JBBMEF010000021.1:4566177-4579564 GCA_037832685.1 Sicyos baderoa | reverse complement strand
AGGATAATATCCTTTCTCAATAATATATCAAATACAAGGTAATAATCTAGGAGTCTAATATGGAAAATAACCAACATGGTCTATAAATTTTCAAATGTCCAATTTTAGTCCTTGAATTTTGAGGTTCAATTTTAGTTCGTGTACTTCCAAATGTTCAATTTTATTCCTTAAACTTTTAAAAGGTTCAAAATTGGTCCCAGTTGTTTTTCTCCCCTCACCCCTTCCCTCCCAAACGTGCTTGTATTTTAATTTCTACTATCCTCCCTAGTGGCCACCAACTCTATAAGGAGAGAGAGAAGGGTTGATCAGAGAGAAAAAAATGAGGAAGGGGATGGAAGAGAGTTGAGGAGAGAGAAAAAGAATTCAGAGTTGGAAGTGAGGAGTGATAATTGTTTTTAAAAAAATTGATTTTAGCAGAAAAGTTAGCTTCTCTAAACAACAAGGACGACCAACTTTGAACTTTTTTGGAAGCTTGGGGACTAAAGTTGTGACATTTGAAAGTACAAGAACAGAAATAGAATAAACTTCAAAGTTCAAGGACTAAAGTTGGACATTTGAAAGTTCATGACCAAAATAGAACAAACCTCGAAGTCTAAGGACCAAAATGGTATTTTAACCAATATTTAAAAAAAACATTTTCCATCCCTCCCCTCAACAAGAATTCACTTACATACTCGTAAATTTACCCGAAATTCAATTTATTTCCATTTCAGTGCTCTATACAACGAAGGTCGCAAGGCTGAAGCTACCAAATACTTACAGTCAGCTGCAGCTTATAATCCTGCTTACAAAGAATACTTGGATCAATGTGAGGATGACAATGATAAATTAGTGAGTGATCTTGTCAGCAGTAGGAGAGGAGATTATTGATCCACCTCTTTCCGAAACGAGGCGACTTTTCTTCGCTTCGATGATACTTATAAGTAATCCAACAGGTATCCACAGTTTTGACAAGCTATTTTTATTGAATTTTGGTTCATTTCTAGGATTGTTTGGACAAGGAGAGTTTCAAGTTTTTGGCATAGGAAATGTCTCAAAAAATGGACAAACACTATTTTTTATTGAAACAGGACATACAAAAAAAAAAAGCCTACACAAAAAATTATGAGGTAACCTACAAGTCAAGAAAAATAAGCTGGTTTAAGTGTTGCCTTTGTGATCATTGTTTTTTTAAAAAATAATAATAAGAGGTTCTAGATGAGATGTAAATTACAGTTATAAAGTGTATGCTTCATTTTTTTAACAGTATCAGTCTGAATTTTTGTCCTGCTTTATATCATTTTTTTTTTGGTTTAATAACCATTGAGGTGGAGATTTGAATCTATTATTCGATCATATATACACTTATGTCGATTGAGCTATGTTCATCCTTCTAACGTTAAGATTGGATTTTATTTGTGAATGATATGCAAGTTATGTTTACTTAAATGGGAAGATCCATTTTACGACTACTAAGAATGTGAAGAGACCAAGTTGCTATTCTTGTTGTGCAACATATTTTGCTATATCTATAGATGACTTTTAAATGTATGGTTTTTTTAAGTGGTGTTACTATGATAGAATGACAGTGTAGAAGAACAAAATTGGTTGGTGATCTTATATATTCTTCTTTGATTCGACCATATGAGTCGATCGATAATCATGTGAAAATGTATGATCTTTTTTGTCGTACATTAAGTTATGCGAGTTGGTGAAGTAAAGAATGGGACTAAGAGAATTTATTGGATAGTTATGCAATGTATAAAAACATTATTTTAGATTCATATGGTCCTCTAACAAGTAGTTATCAATGTCCAAAATTCAAACTATTGACATTACATACACCAAATTATGTCAAGTATTATTCGATGGAATATTTTTCCAAATACATGAAAAACAAGATGCTTTTTTTTGAAGAAATGAAAGAGTTCAGAAGTTTAGACTTAATATACACATAAATATTACCGAATCGGTTGGTGACGCGATTGGTTATCTAGTTTGGTGTTAATCCATTTTCACAGTCATGAGTTCGATTCATAGAATCGGTATTTATAATCCAAACTAAAAGGGAATGAGATTTTGATTAAAGAACGATAAAAAAAGAGATGAATTGTGGTGTTTGAGAGATGAATTGTGGTGTTTGAGGAAGAGTAAATTGATTGAGTCGGTGAAGTAGTTGATTATCTTGATTGGTGTAAATTGATTTCAACTTCATATTA
This sequence comes from Sicyos baderoa, assembly GCA_037832685.1. NCBI lineage: Eukaryota > Viridiplantae > Streptophyta > Magnoliopsida > Cucurbitales > Cucurbitaceae > Sicyos > Sicyos baderoa. The sequence goes on along the minus strand of JBBMEF010000021.1, from coordinate 4,577,366 downwards.
GAGGTTCGAGCCTAAAAAATCAATATTTAACTTTCATATTATTGAGAGTAGTAATATCTTGTACTAAAAAAACAAAAAGTTAAAGAAAAAAAAGTAACAAAAGGTTGAAGAAGCTTGCTTTTATTTAAATGACAATTAATCTTGGATGATTTGTTGCAAAACTTATCAAATTTGAATTTAAAAACAGTTGATTAATGTTAAAAATTACATACTTCTGGTTGGTCTGTACAATTTTTCAAAAAAAGAAAAAAGAAAAAGAAAAACCAAATTACTTCAAACCTCAATTCGCCACAGCACTAATCCCCTTTCCCCATCAATTCGCGTCAGAGCCCTCCATCTCCGCCCGTCTCCGGCCGCCGTTCGTTTCAGCACTTCGCTTGGTTGAGCTCTCTCTCTCTCTCTCTCTCAAAGGCTTTTTTCGCGCTCCGGCCGCCGTATGAATTAGGCTTTTTTCGCAATTTATTATTGTTTTTCTGTCAGTTTCTGTGGCTAAACACCCCGCCATTGTCGTCGTCTACGATTCAGACTTTCTGTGATTGAACATCGGCTGGCTACCTGCTACCTTGATCTACTGAGATTGAAGTTCTGTGATTTTTAATCTTCTTTGATTTGTGGTTTCTGCTTGTCTGGTTTTCGAATTTTGATTTGTGAAGATTCATAGGGATATGATGATGTGACTTCTGAGTCTAAACTTTGAAATAGAAGGTGAAAAAAGAAGAGGGTAGGGGACTTTGAACCCTATCCTGTTCTTTATTTTTGATTTTTGTTTTGATATGCACGAGTGTTCGGGCCAGCTAGCACGCACGAGCGTTCGGGCAAGCTAGCACGCACTTGAATAATATCACGGGACATACCGCCTGACCCTGCAATATTTGAATGTGAAAGAAACCCATAAAAAAATAATTTACAGGTAGGTGATCACCATATATTGAATTTATAATCTGTTATGCACCCCAAAACTCTTTTAACCACTAGGTCATTCCGTCATGGTTCTATCCTGTTTTTGATATTAGGAATCTGACTTGAACATCATATTATAGTTTAGAGGTTTGTAACTCTTGTGGCAAGACAGCCAATTTCTCTTTGCTTCTGTTTTCTCCCTTAAGTTGAGTTTCTCTCTTATTTTCTGCTTCCTTCTTGTCTCCTTTTTCGTCCTTGGTGTCAAATTTTCCTATTACTTCGTGATTGATATCTTAGGTTACAAGGAATTGCACATCCAACCGATTGAAAAATTGTCGGTACATAAATTGATAGGAGCCTTTTCCACCTAATCAACCCACATAGAAAGGGAATCTTTTGTTAAGATAAAAGCAAAAGTGAGGGGGATTATTCAAGAATGAATGTCGAATTTCTTTACAATTACAAGTAGAAGATGACAATGAACTTCTTTGAAATGGTTCACTAAAGTTAGTCAATTGTCTGGAACGTATGATATCATTGAGAAATCAGAATCCATGTTATCAAAGGATTTTTTCTGTGCTTGTTTCTAGTATGGAACGAGTTAATCATAGGGACGAATCTTCATATTGGTATGATATTGTCCACTTTAAGTATAAGCTCTCATGTCTTTATTTTTTGTTTCACCAAAAAGGCCCCATACCAAGTTCTCTCTTATATACACATGATCTTCATCTACCTCTTATTTAACCAATGTAAGGTTACACTTTGTTTATATTTCCAACAATCTTCCCTCGAATAAAGTAAACATATGAGCTTCCCTCATTGGATGGTCATTTTCCGAATGACACTTGAGTACACCTTAGCTCAAACCACGAATCTTTTTGAATTACATTTGAGCCAGCAGTAAAGCTCAACCACGAATCCATTCGATTATGTTTGAGCAACAACAACTACCCCTTATTGAGGCAAGGCAACCATTGCAGAAGCACTTCTCATTAGAGTACACATGTGCCCAATCACAAGCACTTCTCATTAGAGTACACATGTGACCAATCACAAGCACATTCAGAAACACTTTCATCGGAGTACATATTAGGCGTCTCAACCACGAATTTTCATTACGACTATTTCAAAAATTCTTTGTTTAATACTCTAGGATTCTATCGGTATGGGCATGGCTAAGTTAGGGGGACCACTATGATACCACTTTTTAAGAGACAACATGCCCTCGAGGATTCTCCACATTAGTATGATATTAGGTTTCACATATATGGGGAATGCCTTTTCTCACCTTCGTTACCTCTTAAGATTCCTTACGGAACCTCTTCTAGTCTCGCATATCCACTTTGGGCATAAGCTTTCATGACTTTGTTTTTTGTTTCACCTAAAAAAGTCTTATATCAATAGAGATGTTTGCCCTCTCTTATATACCCCCGACCTACCCTTTATTTAGGACTACACTTTGATGCAATCAAACAATGTGGTTCTACACTTTGATGCAATCAAACCTGATTTTACAAATGGAACGAGAATAAAAATGAAAATGAAAATGGGCTCTTAGGAATTGGCAATAAGGTACACTATAGGGAAACTTGTGTTTATATTTTCTGAAATATTGATGGTGTTTATTTCTTGATTTACTTTTTGCATATGAAGGTTGCACTCTGCTTTGGCTATTTTAGGCTTTGAAGAATTGTCTTTGCCTTTCACTTTAGTGGTTGAGACTTGAGAGAGCAGATTAATTTCTACTTGAGTGTCTTCCACCATGTTTCTTTTTGTGTTTCTGAAGATAGTAGGGAGAATGGTTGGAATGTTCAAATTCCTATTTGTGCCAGTATTAAAATAGTAATAATAAAAACTTGTAACTTATGTAATGCTCTCCTTTTTTTTTAAGATTCTCCACATGGATCCAGAGGCAGCACGGACAGCTCGAGAATCACTAGATCTTGCATTTCACATCTCCAACATACTCGATGCCGGGATCGACCGCCACACACTTTCTGTTCTTATTGCTCTTTGTGATATGGGTGTGAACCCTGAAGCACTGGCTGCTGTTGTCAAGGAACTACGCCGAGACCCCCCCTCCTCATCGGAGACCATCGTCTCCAATAACATGTAGTAAGTGTTCCACAAGCAAAAAAAAGAAAGAAGCGACTCTGTTCTTCTGATGGTTTCTTAACTTAAGTTCACATCTACTTTTTCTAAAACTACTTTTCTATTTAGAGCTTACTTGGATTTTGTTGACAGAGAGAGCTTTGTGTTCAGTAATGTTTCAAATACTCACTCCCTTGTGATTTGTGTTATGCATAAGAATACAACTCAGCTTTGTATAAAGATAGTTGGTTTTGGTTATGATGGATGGGAGTTCATAGAATTAGTTGCATTAATTAATTAGCGTTCTAAACTCGGTTGACCTGGTGATCAAAGAGGACTTTGCTATGACTTTAATCTATGATGGTCACCTACCTAAGAAATAATTTTTTAGAAATTTCTTTGACATTCAAATGTTGTAGGATGAGGTGATAATGTTTTGTAGGAATAATTCAAATACGTGTAAGATATTCCTTACCTTCATGAATATCAAGATAAAAAGTGAGCATTCTATAAACTAATAATTTTCCTTAGTTCAATATTGGGGAATTAAAGCCTGAACATTAACAAGTTGAATTAGGTTTACATTGGTCAATTAAGTAATACTGATAATTACTTACTATAATTTTTTGAGGTTAACAAAGGATTTTATAGTTTGTATTTAGTTACAATTTAATCCATATACGTTTATAAGTTTCAACTACCTGTGGAACTTTATTAATCATTTGTGCCATTATTATATTGATGGTTTTTCTTTTCATACATTTTTTTAGTTTGAGTATCTATGTTGATGAATGGTATTAGGATCATGGGTTGAGTAAAACTGAAACTTTTAAAACAATAGAAATCCAATGAAATTTTAAAGTTTGAGGAGAACTAAGACAAACAGGCTACTAAATTGAAAACTTTGTTCAAACTATTGAATTTTAAATTTAAAGTTTGAGGGGCAGAAGACAAATAGGTTACTAGTTTTCTTTTAAAAGCAATTATCCATCACAATTTTTTCTTTAAGAATTGAGAAATGAGAAATAAATTGTAAGAACATTATCAATCAAGGTTTAATATACTGTTTTTGTGTGTTAATTTTGCTACCGTTAAGGTTCGAACTCATAATCTCATGTTTATTATAACATTTATACGGTGAAAAACATTTGTATAAAAAAAATAAGAAAAACCTTTTGGTTTGTTTTCCTTCTGACTAATATATAATATGGAAATGTAGTTCATGAATTAAAAAAATCCAAATATTAAGGGTAAATTATAAAATATTCACAAGCTATGTATTTATTAATCATTTGTTACTATAAAACCTTCACTCAACTCAATTGAGGATTGTAAAATAGGTGAAAGTTAGTTGTATAAAAAGAACATTTCAACTTGTTTTCCTTCAGACTTTTATATCCATATCTAGATCATGAATTCAAACAATCCTATATTCAATTATCATTCAAGTCTCCTAACTTGTGATGGGTTTATAGGTTTTAATTTTCCAATTCAAAAGAGGTTTATATTATATATATTAACTAAAATAAAGAGGTAAAATAAAGAGGAAATGGGCATCTACATTAAAGCAAAAGGAAAACACAACTGAAAGTGATAACAACATTAGAAAATACACATCCAAAGCATTAAAAAAGGAAACTACCATGAAATCACTTTAGGAGGAAGAAACAGAATCCACAATGCTCCCAACAATCTCCTTGGACTCCTTGAGCACCTTGATACTCTTCTTCAGCTTCTCCCTTTTCGTAGACAGCGATGGCGACTCCTCCAACATCCTCTCGATCCCTCCCCCGGTCGGACTCATCAGCTCGCTGACCGTCTCCTTCTCGATCTCCTTGTTCACCAAATTCTGCACACTGTACTGCAAGTAGAGCGCCGTGCTGTCGACCATTCTCCTCAATACAATCTTCCAGTATGCTGTCATCCTCATCTTCAGATCAAAGGCCTGCTGAAGAACATCTTGATGCTGCCTCAGTTTTCCTACTTCGACATTTCCGAATCCTTCGAGGTGCACAATAGCTGGTGGGGAATCATTTCTCAGCACCTGTTTCAAGAATGCCTCTTGATGGGCCATGAGCTTGTTCCATTCTGTTGTGTATGCGGCATCACAGGTGTAGTCTGTGAGCTTCTCCATTTCTACAATCTCTGTTATCCAGCTCACTGTTCGGTCTTTCATCGCTTCGACGACATTCTTCCCGGCTCGTCTGATGGGCTGTTGGAGCTGGGGATAGTTTTCCGAATGGTGCATCAACACGGTAAGGACGACAACCTGAATGTAATCCCAAGCTTTCATGACAAACTCAATTGGTAAATTTGCTATTGTCCTCACTTTCCTTTGCAGGATCGAGAGGAAGGCGGCACGAGGAAGGAAGTTTGGAAGTCCAATGCCCCTGGATTCCTCCAAGACTTTGATCTCTTCTATTAAGAAGTTGGTCGTGTTGTCGGTATTGATGCACTGGTGAAGCTCATTTGAGTATTGATTGATCATCTCAATCATTCGGGCTGTTGAGTGCATCTTTTCATCTTCAGGAAACTCATCATATTCACCCCTGATGAGGATTTTTCGAAGGGACTCTTTGGCTTGTCCGATGACCTGCATGAACGTTGTCATTGCCTCGGTGACTGTCGATAGTTTCTTCGGCATCCTGTTGAGCTCCGCGATATTTGTAGCTAGCTTCTCGTTAATTTGCTTGATCACTTCCGGCATGCATCTAGCAATGCTACCTATCAAAAAGAATTAATTATACAAGATTGAATATATCATTAATAATCGATTAGCAAGCTTATGAGTTTAGAATTAGTTTGGCTACCTCCTTGGATTTGCATCAACTTTTGAGCCAAAACTGGAACGCCCACAACTGATTTGTCAATCTTGGAGAGGAGAGGATGAGTTGCAAACAGTTTAGCTTCTGCAACTCGCGCTTCCTCGTATGTCTCATTGCCAATTCGGTTCCTAACACAAACATAACCAAGCCCGATATTGACATCATCAGCAGTGACCATCTCGTGCAAGCCTTCAGGTTGCTTGTCGGACTTGGTCACAACCGCCAACGTTCTCATTCCGGTCTTGTCGACACTCTGAGACATGCGTATCGATTCACAAGTCGAAAAATCGACTGTTGCGGACAAGACATTCAGGATGATGCTCTCTTCTGGCTTAATATGCTCCATGATTATATCTTTTACTTGGTCATAAATGTCATCAGGCTGGCCTTTAACAGGCACTCTTGTAATTCCAGGCAGATCAACCATTGTAAGATCAGGAACACCATTTTTCTTCACAATCAAAGTCAATGGCAATTTTGATATCCCATTTCCACTACCAGCAATCTCCTCTGTGGCGGTACTGATGTCTTCCGTGATGAACGATTCGTCAGTGTGGATCTTCTTACCGTTGTACTCCAAAACAAGCTCGGGTTCGGGATCAGGGTGGCTTTGGAGCCTCATTATCAGAGGGACCCTGGTGCAGATCCCCTGACCTCGAGGTAGGCTGATGCCAGCCAACGACTCAAGGACACTCGACTTGCCTGAAGATTGATCACCAACAACAACTATGGTAGGCAGTTGGATGCCTTCTCTCATGATCATGAGATGACGAAGCTTGTCGATGGCATCGAGGAGAGGACGAATGCGATCATTGTAGGAGGCAATCAGGGGTGCAACCATTTCCGAATGCCCGTTGCTGCTTGATTCTCCTTGATGAACAGATGAGCTGCTGTACTGTACCATTTTTATTCTGCAGGCTCTGTGGTGGCAAGAAATCATGGTTAAACTTTGAAAAGTAAGAGATAACAAATAAGGTTGCACTTTCTTATGCATTTTGGTGAAGTATATATAACATTCTTTTTTGGTTCCTGTTTCTTGTTTCAGTTAAAAAATATATATAAAATACAAACTAGAGACAAAAAAGCAAAGTTTTGAATATTATAGTTTGCTAACATTTTCTGAAGTGAAACTGAAATCTCTTTTTCTTATTTAAATCAGGAAAAAAAGAAATAAGAAATGGTTAAGAACACTGTTTCAGTTTCTTTTGTTTAGAGATAATAGATAAAGTTAACATACAAGTTTAGCCTTCAAATATTTATGTTATGGAGTTGAAATTGATTAAGAATATTAAACTTTCATTTTTTTTTTTATTCAATACATTGGGGGGTTAAGGGGATCGAAATGTCATTAGAACTCAACTCATATTGGCATTAAACTTTCAATTTTGTATCTAATAGATTCGTGGATTTTGAAAATTGTCAAATAGGTCCAGGACCATTTCGACACCTTTTAAGGTTCAATGACTTCTTTGATACAAATTTGTTGAATTATGTTAAATCACCAATCAACCAAAAAACTTAAAGCTGGTGGATTAGGGTAAATTTAATTATATCAACCAACAAAATCTACGCATTTTCAGACTATACATATTATTCACCAATAAATAATTGTCAAACACACTTATTCTGTTTTTTAGTAATAAAAAAACTAAAGTAAAAAAAAAAACAATAAATAGGAACATTCTTGAAACCTAGCCCCATAGTAACTAGTGTCATATTCTTTTGCACACAGAAAAAGTAAAGGAAGGTAAAAGGTAGAAAAGAAAAGTTTCTTATGCTTGTTTATTGTCTATTTCCATCCTCAAATTCTCATAAATCAAAAGCTTTGCAGCAAGCAAAGCTTGAACTCTGTCTAGATTGCAATGGAGGACAAGAATCTCCACACAATTTTATATTCTATTTTATTTTTTGGTTTTTTTCGAGATAAAAATTTCATTAGTAATATACAACAAAGGGATAAAACCCCAAGGTGTACCACTTCAACCAAACTAAGTGACTGACAAGACCAGTTTTACAATGTGATAATGCTTTTATGGTCATAGAATAGCAAGATTCCAAAGGACCTAACTATCATGACCCTTGACTCTAACTGTTTTTCGATAGACTTTCGAGGGTAATCTTTCGCCCGTATTAATGACTGAAGGATAGGACCCCATCAAAATTAAAGGAAAGGAAGAAAGAAACAACCCAAGAAGGTCATTTGCTTCTCCTGACATGCAAAGCACTCAACTATGTTAAAACCTTGTTCACCAACTCGAACTTAAATTGCAACCATAAAATCCTATCCAACTAAAACCTATTGTAGAATGGTGAAAATCTAGCAAAAAAGAGACTTATCCTAACACCTAAACAGCTAAAGTGAAAAATTCACGATTGAGATATATCTTGAACTGATATCCCACGATTACTTACCGGAAATCTTGCTGCCGGTAAGTGAGCGGCAATCTTGCTCCAGTTAGGCCTATTTGAGTTTACGTTTATGTAATTAAGCTTTTATGTAATTGAGTGTTGATTTATGTTAATTTAAGTAAAATATTAATTTTATTTTTCAGGATTAAGTTAAATCTTATTTTATCCTTTATTATCATTTCTTTTAATTCTCAGAAATTAAATTTGAAAATTAATTAAATTTCATTGAGAACGTTTTAAAAATAAAAACTGAAGATAGGTCTCGTAATTGATGAGCAAATGGTCCCCAAGAAGTGACACAGTGGTTGAAGATTTGGGCTTTTAGGGTATACTCCCCTAAAGATCCTAGGTTTGAGACTCACTTGTGAAACTACTCTTTCGATGTCTCCGATACCTGACATAGGGACGGGCTTGGTTACCTTGTTTCAAAAAAAAAAAAGTAATTGATGAGCAAATGCATGCATCATCTTCGTGCCAAATTTTCGAAGCTAAAACAAAATTTTAGCCCATTTTGATAATTATTTTGATTTTAATTATTTGTTTCTAAAATTAAAGCTTATTTTTACTCATGTTTCCTACATATATTTCATCCTTCCTACAATGTGTTCATCTCTCCTTAAAAATTTATGTGAATATTAACCAAATTTTAAAAATAAACACAAACTATTGGAAGCTACTTTTTTTTCTTCTAAACTTTGGTTTGATTTCTAAAATTATAGGTAAGATTTTTCCATCCAAGTAAGAAAATATATATGATAAGATAGTTCTTGTAGGCTTAAATTTCAAAAATCAAAAACAAAAAATCAAATGGTTATTAAACAAGCGTGATAACCAATTTTTGTTTTATCTAAATATTTCTTTTTAAGAAAGGTGAAAATAATTGTAGAGATAAAGTAGGAAGATAAGTATAATTCTTTAAAACATTTAAAAATAAAATGTTTTTTTTTTTTGAGATTGGAGACTCGAACCTATGATTTTTTGGTCATTAAACATACACTAATACCGCTCAACAACTGCTCATGTTGGCAAAACTAAAATGGTTATTAATGGAAGCTTAGGAATTAACATTTGTACCATCTAAGTTCTTTTTCTTAATCTTTTGAAAATTTTAGTGCATTGGGTTTTCTCATCAAGCCCATAATGTCATAAATATAAAAAGATTGATGATCTGTAAATTTATAAGATTATTTATTTTCCTTTTATGAAGCTGTAAGTGATAAGCACAATGACAATTACAATGGATAATTTATTTTATGCCACCGTGTCCTCTTGAGTTAGATAAGCCCTATGAGTTATGTTATACATGAATGTGGATATAATTTACGTTTTATGTTTATGAAAAGAAAAAAATAGATTTTTATTTTATGAGCAGACACTTCTATTTAAAAAAAATTACAGCAAGGCTTATCTAATTTTAGCTAACAAAATGTGGTTTTTTTTTTTATTTCATGACTATCCGGGCGAGTTTGCTCGCCTAAACTATTGTCATTATGTGACTTTCTACAATATTTACTATTATATTTAGATGTCAAGGAAACAAGTAAGAAATTAGTTTCTAGATAAGTGATCACCGACCTCTTAATTTTCGAGGCCCCACTAAATCATTTCATAATGTTTTTCTTTTCCAAATTTAAACCATTTATACTTATAAATATATATATTAAAAGACTATTGAGCAAGAAAATAATGCATAAATAAAAGATGAAATGATAATCCTAATAAGATAAAGCGTAAGTAAAAAAAAAAAAAAAAAAAAACTAGGCTGAATATTAAGAGAAGGATTTGGGTGCACCCCGAATAGCATTCTCACCATGATATCACCCATATGGCACATTTAGAGCCACACATCTCATCCGGGGTGCAAATGAATGATATCACGGTAGGGTGTTATCCGGGGTGCACCCAAATTCCCCTCCAATATTAAAAGAGAAATTTAATATTTAGCCTTTTATATTTACCAATTCTGCAAACAAAGAAATGGCAAGGAATTAAAATCATGGATAAAAATAGGAACTTCACAGAAAAGAGAGATCTATCCTGGTCAAGATTGCCAATTTAGAGGCCAAAATTTACATGGCACAGTTTTAAGAACCAAAGAAGCTTGCTCAATGTAAAATCATCAGCCAATCAAAATCACAGTCATTGACTATCCAACCAAATCAACAGCCTTAATTACAGCTAAAGTTGTTATGTTATCCAAAATTTTACTGACCCCAGCCACTATCAGCCAGTTGAATAGCCTATATAAATCTCACATCTTCATCCAGCACTCTACAAATAATAATGGAATAATCTTTACCCTTGAGAAACAAGGACTTTTTCCTTTTACTTTTCATTCTGTTTATACTTTTTTGTTGAAAAAAAGGTGTAAAAAAATACAAACAGTGAAGAGAAATATACAAAAAGAAATTAAAGATGGCAGGAGGTGGAATTGTTTCTGGTGGTACGATGTATGAGGGAGGTGTGAATACTTTTGTTATCATCACCTGTATGGTTGCAGCCATGGGTGGTCTCATCTTTGGATACGATCTCGGAATTTCAGGTAATTACTTAAGAGCATCATGTCAATGGAGATGTTGTTATTTGCACACGTGACACTGCGTGTAATTTGTTTTGTTTTTTCAGGAGGGGTGACTTCAATGGGACCTTTCCTAGAGAAGTTTTTCCCATCAGTAATTGAACAGGAAAAGAAGGCAGCAGGAGGGAATCAGTACTGCAAGTTTGACAGCCAATTACTCACATTATTCACATCTTCACTATACTTGGCTGCACTTTTTGCTTCCTTCTATGCTTCAATTGTAACCAGAGCTTTTGGAAGAAAAATGTCTATGCTGGTTGGTGGCTTAATCTTTTTGGTGGGCTCTATCTTGAATGGTGCTGCCGTCAACATCGAAATGCTCATCGTCGGTCGCTTGCTACTCGGAGCCGGCGTCGGCTTTGTCAATCAGTCTGTGCCTCTTT
>JBBMEF010000021.1:4545056-4560033 GCA_037832685.1 Sicyos baderoa | reverse complement strand
GAGGATTCGACTTGGACTTACAATTATTAAACTTGCTACACGAACGTGTATACTTGCACGCTTTGTTAATAGTTTCAACGAAGTTCCATACTTAGTACACCACTAAATCACTATATTCAGATTTCGCGTCGCTCTGTGTGTTTACTATTTTTACAACAATGTTACTCAACCATTATTCATATTGGCGACCAGTTCTTTAATAGAAATAACAAAAAAAATTAAAGAAAAATAAATAATATTGCGTCTCTTCCAGGGTTCGGATACATCCTTTCGATTTTTTTTTTTTTTTTTTTTTTTTTTTTTGAAGAATATAACCCAAACTTTTGTGTGATGTTAAATATGTAAATGTGACAATATCATTGACTTTGATGTATATGAAATCACGCATATGCCCTCAAATGCCTCACTAATTCACATCATACCCTTCTCCCGACTGTACTCCTCCACTACGCTCCCTCTCTCAATACTCCTCTCTTATCGCCGCCGTCGCCGTCGCCGCCGCCGCTCCTCCTCCTTCTCAGCTTTCTCGATTCCTATCTCAAGGTATCTTTTTCTCACCAACCGGCATTAATTTCTTCCTTATCATATGTAGTTTCTCAATCGGAGAACCCTAAATCTTGCCCCGATCTCTGTTCTATGAGCGTGGTTTTTGAATGATTTGCTGTTGATTTCGCAATTTTTTCGATCTCGGCTGTTAATTTTGCTCGGAATTGATTGTTGATTTTGTTTAACTGTGTTGTTGTTCTAATTAGGGCATTCCGAGATTCGAAGACATTGGAGTACTTTCGCGTTTTTTTAGAAAGTTTTGAATTCTGCGTGCAAATCAAGTAATTAGGTTTTGGGTAAGTTCTATTTACTTCAGTTTTTGCGGGTTTTGCATTTTGGGATCTGTTTGAATGACAGGAAGAGTAAATAGACCGTTTTTGGCATCTCTATGGACCCTTTTAACTCAGAATCATTGCATCATCGTTGAGTAATTTGTGCATTCCTCTCAATTGAGGGTTCTTTGCGTCCCCAAGGAGTAGCGCAATTGGTTGAAGACTTGGGTTTTGAAGTGTGTTCCCCTCAAGGTCTCAAGTTCGAGACTCACTTCTGACATTAATTTGTAAAGACCTCCCGTGTCTCCATTCATTTGATGTTTCTCGGTGCCTAGCCTAGGGACAGGCGTGGTTATCCTTATTTCAAAAAAATTGAGGGTTCTTTGCATGTAAGGTGGCCATTGATTAATTTTTCCCGTGTTTGGCATCTTATTGCTACATATGCTTTTCTCATTAGCTTCTAGCAGATGGCTTTCTTAGAAGTTAGAGTCCTTTATTGGTAGGCAGGGGTGACGTCTTTCCTCCGGACTCGACTCCCTGCATTTGGAGCCCTTTTTCTTTGAAATTTATGTCAGTTTTCATCTTTCTTATCCACTAGGAAAAGAATAAAAATAAATAAATAATAATAAATCGACATATAGGAGTTGGGTTCTTTTTTGTTGATAGGAAACAAAACATTTCATTGATAGATGAAACGATACAACGTATCGAAATATTATAGGAGTTGGGTTCTTGTTAATATTCACGGTTGAGCAATGGTATTTGTAGTACGACGAGGGGCTGAAATTTTTTGGATGGCTATCCATTGTCTTCATTAGTCTACATATCATGATAAGCACCTTGATGAGAATTTCATTTGCAAATTGCAAAAGATTTAGCCCAACTTTGGTGTTGCCACGTTTATGTCTTTTAAGAAATTATTATCAGTTTGTAACCCTTTTTTGAACGGTCATCTAAAAACATTGTTGTTTGGCTTCCATGGGAGGAGATGAGGATGATGTCAATTATAAATTAAGTGATGAATGTGTGGGATTTTTTGCCAATATTTAAGGCCCTTCGTAAGATCTCTGCTCTAATGGGATAACCACCTGGATTCTATGTTGGTCGATCATAATAGAATCTTTAGGGGTGATATAGATATGATTTGAAAACTTCTCTTTGGACTGAAGTGACGAGGCCTTTATGTGATTACCACAAGGTCTGTTTTTGTGTGGACTTTTTATAGTTTGACTCTGTTTTTGTGTGGACTTTTTTTATGCTCTTGTATTCTTTCATTTTTTTTTTTTCTCAATGAAAGTTTTGTTATTTATTAAAAAACACCAACCGAGAAAGTTCACCAATTAGGCAATTTTCAGTATGAGGATGAAGGATTCAAGCCTGGCCAACCTTTATAAGACAGTACACCACCACCTTTATGAGGTCTCCCACTTCTGTCCACTCTTCCACATTGCCCAACTCATCAACTTCCACTTATATTTTCATGTGATTATCGACTTATTCTCACGAAATGGATTAAACCCTACTACTTTTCTCAGAAACAAAACTTATCATTGAATAGAGACTAGTGCTCAGAACATACCCTCTTTAAAAAAGAAGCAAATCAAAGGCAAAATAGCTACCAAGGAAGAATAAAGGCATTCTAACTAAACATAAGTAAAATAGTCTCCAAGAGGTGGCGCGGTGGTCAAAGGCTTGGACTTTGAAGGCGTGCTCCCCTCAATGTCACAGGTTCAAGACTCACTTGTAACATTAATTTGTAGACATCTCTCGTGTTTCCATTCCTTTGATGTCTCCTGGTGCCTGACCTAGGCATGATTTTGGTTTCCCCGAGTGAAGCTCAATGTTCTTGGTTTCCAAAAAAAATAAATAAAGATAATTAAACTAAAGAAAACTCAGCAAACAACTTAAATAGAGAACATAGAGGAAGATTTCAAATAACCAGGCTAAAAACGATCAAGCTGAAGTAGTTGCTTTCACATCAGCTTTAATCCTAAAGGCTTCTACAATTGCAATCCAATCTGTGCGTGTTTCAAAGGGTTCAAGGGACCATTAAATTTGATCCCTAAAACTAGGGGAGCCATAGGCAAGAGAGAAGTTAATTCCCCAATTTCTCACTGAAGATAATATCACTTTCTTGGGTACAAGACCTTTTCAAATGTTGTTGTATAGTTGCTTGTAACTTTATTGTTCGCAAGAGGCAAGATGCATAGATAGTGATTTTTTTCCAAGGCAATTCTGCTTCGTTCGAATGATCTGATATCAGTCCATTTCTTTGGGTAGATAATCCATATAAAGAAGGATAGATATCTTTAAGGGGCGAGCCACCCACCCACAGATCATCCCTAAAAGAGATCGTTGTTTCACGACCAACCTTCATTGAAATGTTATTTAGAATCAAATGCCTAGCTTTATGAATATCTTTCCACGGGCCAATGGCTTTGTGAGAGGATAGGTATACCATTCTAGCGACCAACCTTCTCTTCTTTGTCATCGTTTGACGTCTCACCCTCTTCTAGCGTCGGGAGTTTTTTTGCCGAACCTTTCTCCATTTACGTTGTTGTTTGCGTCCATTCCCTTTCTTTCCAAGCATTCTTTTTCATCGGCGCCTCCTGCGTTTCTATTCTTTATCACATGTTTGTTTTCCATGTATTCTCTTATTAGAACCTTAGATCACATGTTTGTTTTCCATGTATTCTCTTATTAGAACCTTAGAACTCTGACGTTGTAACATAATAGAAGCAAGCACTTCTCGCGACACCCTCTGCCTTAGCGAAGCTACTCCATTCTTGATTGTTTCAATCTTTAGCTTCAGTAGTGTTTTTTTGGCATCATTCCTCTGGCTTCAATCCTCCTTTGGTGCCACTTCTTCCGAGTATGATGGATTTGCTAGCCTCTATTGATCACCCTCCTTGTGTTTCCTTCCTATTTTTCAGCCTTTTTCCGGCTAATTAGACTTTGCAGCTCTGCGTCTTGCACCGAAAATTAAAAAAGAGGTTTACTTTTGGTAGGTGGTGACCGTTCACCTTCATCAACCCTCGACATGCAACAACATTTTTGGGGCATCTTCCTTCTTCATCGACCATCTTCTAACGACATCAAGAACACCAAAACTCTTCTTCTTCTTTTGCTTTTATCGGGCGACATCAACATACAAGGCTCTGTTTCGATTTTAGGGCAATTACTCAAGAATTTGACATGCAAGCCACCGCTAACACCCATCATCGTGTTTCTATCTCCGTGTTTGAGATTCTACTATGTCTTCTTTGGTGTAGGGGCTTGTGTTATTGGTTTTATCTTTTCTTTTTCCCTTTGTAGTTTGGCTTATACTAACGGTCTATTTCCACTCCTGTTTCGTCCTTTCTTTATTCTTATTGCCTTTTCGATAGAGTTTTATGTAACTGTTTCACTCATCAACGAAATGATTTTGTTTCCTATGATAAAAAAAAGTAGTCGATTTTTTAATTTTTTCAGTCTTTGTCGGTATGAAAACAGTACAAAGACCATTCTTTTGTAACCATGGAGCAAGTATTTGGATTGCTGATATAATATCAGATTCACGTTCAATTTTCTTTAATAAGTAAAAAAACCTTTTCTAATTTATTATGCATGCTCTTTTTTTTTATAAGAAACAAATACATCTTCAATGATAAAATAAAAGTGTTACAGAGGAGAGAGCCATGTTCTGAGCTTTTTATGGGTTAGGAGGGGTGCCTGTGACATACTCCTTCAGTGTCTCCGGTGCGGTGACTGGCCTAGGGACGGGCGTGGTTACCTTGTTTCAAAAAAAAAGAAATCACGTAAATTATTGTCTAGCAGTAAATTTGATGTGCCTAATAAGAGAAATCTTCCATTGATAATTAAGTAGAGTTTGGATGTTTCTCTCTACAAAATTAATCTCCATGGAGTGGCATAGTGGTCAAGAGGGCCTTAGAGAACTAAGAGGTATGCGTTCAATCTACGATGGGCACCTACCTAGAAATTAATTTCCTACGAGTTTTCTTGACATTCAAATGTTGTAGGGTTAGGCGGTATGTCTCATGACAATAGTTGAGGTGCACGTAAACTGGCCCTGACAGTTACTGTCACTGATATAAAAAAAAATGAATCTGATTTTCTATCATTAACGTAAATTGTATTGTTGGATTGTCTAGTAGGTCGAGTATTTTAAAATAATGTTGATTATTTTCATAAAAAGAAATCAACTCAGCTGTTTATAATGGATTATCTCCTCTAACATGCATTACTTTCTTTCTCATTTTTGTGGCAGTGCGCTACACTAGAGTTTCTAGTACCAGTTCTTTATTTCAACCTAAAGAAGACTTGCAGAATCATGTGATATTGGTGCCTTCTTACTCTGAGAAATAAATGGCTGATCATTCTTTAATTGTATCTGATACTGCACTTAGTCTGGTAGACAACGCCCTGGTTATTGGACAAGAATTTCCCGATGTTGAAACATGCCGAAGAATGTTGAAAGATATTGCTATAGCTATGCATTTTGATATTCGTATCGTGAAATCTGATCGTAGTCGGTTCATAGCCAAGTGCTCCAAGGAAGGTTGCCCATGGCGGGTGCATGTAGCAAAATGCCCTGGAGTTTCAACCTTTACAGTTAGAACCCTACATAGTGAGCATACTTGTGAAGGTGTTTGTAATCTTCACCATCAGCAAGCCTCTGTGGGGTGGGTTGCCAGATCTGTGGCAGCACAAGTAAGAGATAATCCACAGTATAAACCCAAAGAAATTCTCCGGGATATTCGCGATCAGCATGGAGTCGCTGTATCCTACATGCAAGCTTGGCGTGGGAAAGAACGTAGCATGGCCGCACTTCATGGAACTTTTGAAGAAGGGTATTGCCTTCTTCCTTCTTATTGTGAACAAGTAAGGAAAACAAACCCAGGAAGCATTGCATCAGTTTTTGCAACTGGACAAGAAAATTGCTTCCAGCGCTTGTTTATTTCGTACCGTGCTTCAATTTACGGGTTTATAAATGCCTGTAGGCCGCTTCTTGAACTTGACAGAGCACATCTCAAAGGAAAATACTTGGGAGCCTTATTGTGTGCTGCGGTTGTCGATGCAGATGATTCATTGTTCCCGTTGGCCATTGCAGTTGTTGATGTCGAGAGTGATGAAAATTGGATGTGGTTCATGTCAGAGTTGCGAAAGCTTCTTGGGGTAAATACTGATAACATGCCTAGATTGACAATACTATCTGAAAGACAAAAAGGTATAGTTGAGGCAGTCGAAACTCATTTTCCAACTGCCTTCCATGGATTCTGTCTGCGTTATGTAAGCGAAAATTTTCGCGATACATTTAAAAACACGAAGTTGGTCACCATTTTTTGGAATGCTGTATATGCTCTCACTGCAGCTGAATTTGACAGAAAAATTTCTGAGATGGTGGAGATCTCACAAGATGTAATATCCTGGTTTCAACACTTCCCTCCCCAGTTGTGGGCTGTAGCTTATTTTGAAGGTATGCGATATGGCCATTTTACATTAGGGGTTACAGAGTTGTTGTATAATTGGGCACTCGAGTGTCACGAGCTCCCCATCGTGCAGATGATGGAACATATTCGTAATGAGATGGCTTCTTGGTTTGACAATCGGCGTGAAACGGGAATGAGATGGACATCCATTCTCGTACCCTCTGCCGAGAAGCGGATTGCCGAGGCAATTGCAGATGCGCGCTGTTATCAAGTACTTCGTGCAAATGAAGTTGAGTTTGAAATCGTCTCAACCGAGCGCACAAATATCGTGGAGATACATAATCGTGTGTGCTCTTGTCGTCGATGGCAACTATATGGTCTGCCTTGTGCCCATGCTGCAGCTTCTCTAATGTCCTGTGGGCAGAATACTCACCTATTTGCTGAGCCATGTTTCACTGTTGCTAGTTACCGCCAAACTTATTCGCAAATGATATACCCGGTCCCTGATAAGAGCCTGTGGAATGAACCAAGTGAGGGGGCCGAGGGCGGGGGAGGCGCCAATGTTGATATCACAATACGCCCTCCCAAAGTTCGCCGCCCTCCTGGAAGGCCAAAAAAAAAAGTTCAAAGAGTCGAAAATTTAAGACGCCCAAAACGGATCGTGCAATGTGGCCGCTGCCATTTGTTGGGACACTCGCAAAAGAAATGCACTATGCCACTGTGACGTTCAGTAGATTGTTGAATATATTATCTTCCCTCAGAAATGCAGTAGAATTAGAAGAGTATATGCAATCTCAAATTCTCATGTAACCTCTAGTTGTGAAATAAGACACTTAAAGTTATTTTTGACCTAAATACATAGTTTCTTTTTTCGATTTATCCTCCTTGCTCATCAACCTCAAATTCTCAGGATGAGTGTGTGGTAGGTTACAGAGCATAACTTGGAGTGCTTCTTCTTTGCCTCATCCAAGATTTCATACGATACGCCTCCTTCATTTGACCGACATTCGCATAACGACTAATTACGACGGTGTAACTGTAAACATCTGGCTTTAGCCCTATACTCTCCATCAGTTTTATCAGCTCCATTGCCTCCCCTAAATCACCAGCTTCGGAAAATCCATCAATTACAGTATTGAAAGCTTTATTTCCTGGAGGAGGACCATCAACAATCATCTTTAAAAGTGAATCTTTTGCTTTGTCATTTTTGGTGTTGCAGAAACTGCGGATGATCCGATTTCTCTCTTTCACCCATTTTCTCCCTACTTTTGGAAACCATTAGACAACCTCAAAAGTCATTAAATTTCATTGAACATCGCCAAAAATAGCATAGTTCTACTGACATCTTGTACGACTTAGGAAAATCGAACCAACTAGTACCCATCACTGGCCAAAATTTTAAAACTAATTTTCGTTATATAATATTTGATGGTAGTAATTTTATCCTTTTAAATGTCATTCCAAAATTACTTATGATGTTCAATGGAATTTAATGGCTTTTGAGGTTGTCTTGTTAGTTATGAAATTGAGGGGGAAAATGGGTGAAAAAAGGAAAATGGAGAAGATGAAAAGGAGGAAGATGAAACTCATTTGATTTTTTTTTTTTTTTTTTTTTTTTGCAACTCATCAAAAATTAAACCACAAAGGAAAAAGGGACAACCAGCAAAATGTCTATTTTTTAAATAATTATTAAGCAAATGTCTACCATTTTAAATACTTTAAATGACTGTCTGATTCTAATTATTTATAAATTATTAAATAATTAATTATATAACAATTGGTTATTGTGCCCTTAATAATATATTTTTAATTTATTTGAATCATTCAAATGCATTTTAATTCATTCCTAACCACCAAACTAAATATTTAAATAAAAGAAGATTTAAATTTCTAACAACTTACAAATATATTTGTTAGTAGTATTTCAAGTCTTTTTTTAATAAAACAAATACACTGTTATCTTGTTTTGAAATCAGGAAAACCAAAGGGCATGTTTGCCCTACTGGACAAATAGTGGAGTTGGCTTGCCTTGACTTTTATTTCATGTTTGCCCCCATGGACTTCCATAGGTCCATCCAATTCCTATCCAACCCCATGCGTGGACCCCACATTTTTATTTAAATATTTAAATATTAAAAAATTACCCAATATTTATTTTTTTATTTAAATAAAAACTTAAACAATTCACTTCCCATCGCATCAAACATAACTTTATTATTAAAAAACTATTAAATATTTATTTTTTTTATTTAAATAAAAACTTCAATCATTCTCTTTCCATCGCATCAAACATAACTTTATTTTTTCTTTTCTTCCCCTCAAACATAAATTTATTTCACTTGTCTTCTCTTCCCATCCCAACTCAATCCAACCCAACTCATCCTCTCAAAGTCACATGCCTGAACAATACTGATTGAATAACAAACTTTTAAATAAAATTTTAAAAAGCAAGAAAACATTTTCCAACGTATCTTATACGGAGTGAGGGGAATCATAATTTTTGTGGAGAACGTGAATGATACTTTAGTTCTCTTCAATTCCATCATTTGCAAAGGAGGAGCTCAAGCATTCAATTTCATCATTTGAAAACCTGAAGCTCGCAAAATAAGAACATAAACTCTTAATCATAACTGATTTACATATTTTATTTTTATTGTGTACTAATATGTACAACAAAAGATGCATGTTAAATGTGCTCGAAGTTGTGTGTACTCATGTAGTGCTCCACAATCTAGAATATATATTTTGGGAGTACACGAACACTAGAGGGATCGACTTGACATCGAATTTGAAAAGAAATAAAAAAAACCGTTGAGACTAATTGTTGTATATTATAAGAGACGTGATAATAAGATTAATTGTTTGTATATGCATGTACAAAAGTTCGAGTCCATGAAAAAAATGAACAAGATTTTAGTAACACATACATAAACACAAGATTAAATATGTGAAGATTTTAGTTTTTTTTTCTTTTTAAGTAACACAAAAGTTAGAGTTCATGAGAAAAATATGTGGGATATTGTTGCTTGACATAATTTACGTAATGAAGATTATGTGGGATATTGTTTCTTCATTGTTGATTTTGGATGAGAAAGAATAGAATTTGATAGACGTATTGTCGATGTCCAAGCAACAAGAAGATCATCAATTCATGGTAGATACTATTCTACATTTCCACTCTAAATTTTGGGAATATATATAAAATATTGTTTTAATGATATCTTTAATTATTATTTTCTTTTTTTTTTGAAAAAAATGAGATTTTAATTTTAAAAGAACTATAAAGATATTATTTTGTTTTTCATTAAAATATAAATAGTTGTAAATGGTTAAAATCTCCTAAAATGGGGATTATTAATATTTGAGTTGAGTTGAAAATCTCTTCGATCCAACCCATGTTCACCCCAATCAAGAGATCATCTATTCGGGCACAACTTTTAGGCATTGCAGTTAAAGAGGAGACTATGTGGAAACATATTTGTAGAGCAAATTGGCTTGAGCAGGGGGACATTAATTCTACAAAGAAGGAAGAGCACAGTTATTGAAATATTGTTTACGAATGGAGTTGCGGAGATTGGATATTGAAAAAGCCTTTGACACAGTTGATTGGGTTTTTCTTGACAATATCCTTCGGATCAAAGGCTTTGGGGTGAAATGGAGAATTTGGATACGAGGTTGTATTTCCTCCACTAATTTCTCAATCATTATCAATGGTCGACCTAGAGGAAAATTTCGTGCTACCAGAGGGCTCCGACAAGGTGACTCATTTGGGAATTAATATTGAGGATTGATGAATTGAAGTTCCTGGCTTCGCGATATGGTTGTAAACAGGGTTCTTGGCCTGCTTCCTATTTGGGGCTTCCCCTTATTGGAAACCGAAGTCCTTATCTTTTTGGGAACCAATATTGGAGAAAGTGGAGAAAAGAATTGGCTCATGGAGGTACAACTTTATATTTAAAGGGGGAAGACTCACATTGATAAATGCTACACTTGCAAACCTCCCAACATACTACACGTCATTATTCAATATGCCCTCCAAGGTTATAACAAAGCTTGAAAGAATGATTAGAAACTTCCTATGGAAGGGAAATAGCAATACAAAAGGCTTGAATCTCATTAAATGGAGTAAGGTCTCCCTTCCCATTGAACTTGGTGGCCTTGATATTACTAACATGAAAATACATAATGAAGCGCTTCTATTGAAATGGATTTGGAGATTCCTCAGGGAGAAGCATGCTCTGTGGAGGAAAGTACTTGTGGCTAAATTTGGGAATTGTTTACGTAGTAATCACTCTGCATCCATTAAAGCATCAAGAGGGCTTCGGAAATCAATCTATAATTTAAGATCTCAGGTTATGGGCAAAGTATCCTTCAAGGTTAAGGATGGGAGCACCACTTTCTTTTTGGGAGGACCCATGGATTAATGATATTGCATTGGCCAGACAATTTCCTCAGATTTATAACCTTTCCAAACACAAGAAGATGTTGATTAATTCACTATGGGACCCGACTCTCTCATATTGGAATCTGAGCCTAAGGAGAAACTTGAAAGATGATGAAATTGATGAGCTTGGCTTGCTAACATCACTATTAAGCATCACCAATTTGATTGAGGGTGAGGAATTGCCTATTTGGAGACTGGATCCGAAAGGAATCTTTTCTGTACACTCTATGGTGAAATCTTTATCCCCAGTCTCGGAGGAAATTGATTACAATTATGTGGATGCAATTTGGAAAGGAAAATTCTCTAAGAAGATCAAATATTTCTTATGGGGATTGGCTTATGGGGCGATTTTAACTCATGATAAATTACAAAGACACCTCCCTCACTGTTCGATGTCTCCACAGTGGTGTGTTATGTGTAAGAAAGAAGCGGAAACATCTAGTCATTTATTTCTTTCGTGCGCTTTTGCTACTACCTTCTGGAGCTTTATCAAAAAGGTTTTTGGATGGCACATGATCCTTCCTAGAGATAACCAATCCCTCATTATATATGCTATTCTTGGCCATCCTTTTCATAATGAAAAGAAATTATTATGGGAACTCTGCTACAACCTATAGCCATTTTTTTGACACCATCACTCTTAATGTCATATCCTGGTGTAAACTTGACCCCCTCACTTATATAGTTATGATGTTCTTATTAATCATTGGAGGGCTATCATTTGATCCTCTGGATCCAATATATTTTGTAATAGACTATATTATATTGTAATTTCATATATCAACGAAAGGTTTCTTATCCAAAAAAAAGGCCTCCATTTTTCATAATCAATAGACAACACAGCTTAAACAAATGACTGTAGAACCTACTTTAACCGAATTCAAGTTATCGCGCGATAAAAAAAGGCCTCCATTTTTCATAATCAATAGACAACACAGCTTAAACAAATGACTTAGAACCTACTTTAACCGAATTCAAGTTATCGCGCCAAATTGTCTTTCGGACATTTTTCGAACTCGTGTCCCTCAGTCGATGAGTTCACGCTGAAGAACAGCTGAATAGACCAGCCATTCTTTTGAAATAATATCCCTGGACCAACATAATGCAGTTTCATCTCTGTAGAGGAAGATTATTCAATCTAAGAGCAAGAATTAGAATTAGCATCAAACTCACATTATGTCTAAGAAAATAAATAAAGGGGCCGTTGGGTTTTCCTTTTGAAGTACAAAATTTCGTCGATATAAAACCAGAAACACGACAGAACGAGACAGTGCACATTATTAGCAATATCATCTAAATATCACCCAAGAAAAAACTAGTACATCTAGCGAAGACGAATACTAGAAGAGGCCTGCGTTCGGCCAGAATACTAGAAGAGACCTCTATTAGATTGTGCTTAAACCGCAATGCTCAATTCTTCGGTCTTCATATCTTCCTCTTCCAGTTCCCGAACCGCTCGCATTAGACCCATGGTAATGCCATTAAGATGCAAACCATTTGCCTTCATTTCTTCAAACAACCTCTCTGCTGTTCTCCAATCTAACGCCTTAAAGCAAAGAGATTGGATTAACTTGTTGTACTCGTCTGCATTAGGTTGCACACCGAAATCTTTCATCTCACTCATTAACTTCAATGCTGCGTCGTACTCTTCAAGTTTGCAGTGACTACGGATGAGTGTGTGGTAGGTTACAGGGCATAACTTGGAGTGCTTCTTCTTTGCCTCATCCAAGACTTCATACGCCTCCTTCATTTGACCGCCGTTCGCATAACCACTAATAACGACAGTGTAACTGTAAACATCTGGCTTTAGCCCTCTACTCTCCATCAGTTTTATCAGCCCCATTGCCTCACCTAAATCACCAGCTTTGGAATATCCATTAATAACAGTATTGAAAGCTGTATTTCCTGGAGGAGGTCCATCAGCAATCATCTTTAGAAGTAAAGTTTTTGCTTTGCCGACATTTTTAGTCCTGCAGAAACTGCTGATGACAGCCATGTATGGCTTAATGGCACGTTTCCGTTCCTCCTTTGAGAGATCATCCAGCATTTCCAGAGCCAATTCAACAGTTTCATCATCTCGACAGAGAGAAGTAATCAAGAAATTCACAGAAAACTGAGGTAGGTTCAATTGTTTTTCTTTCGCCAGCAAGTAAACTGAATGGACATCTTTTGCCTTGTTTCCTTTACAAAACCATGAAATAATCTTACCAACTTTATCACTTTCAGGCAAGATTCCTGCATTAAGCAATTTCTCACAGACCGGCCAAGCCCAATCGTAAGAAGAGTGCCTGCAAAGCGCTTCAATAGTAAAATAGTAAGACTCAGCATTAGGAACACAGCCCAAACCCTCAAAACTGTCAAGCACTTCTAAAGCAGCTTTCCCTTTTCCCAACTTCGAAAAAAATGCTATTAACTGATTAAGAATCACAGCATTCAACAAACCATCCTGCTTTTCACCAATTTCTCTAATCAAATCCCACAAAGAATAAGCATCTCTTTGCCGAAGATCGCCACGAACCAAGCGAACAAGAACATCTACAACTTGAGTAGTTACTTTGAACTCAGGATGACTATTCAAAGCCCAGCGGAAAAACCGAATCAAATTCTCACCCAAAATCTGTGGGGTTTCAAACACCTTCAAAACAAAATCTTCATGAAGAGTCAATCCCATTTTATCAAGACTTGATTCAAAGGACCCATCAAGAGTACTCTGAATCAAAGAAAGCACACTTTCTAATTCCTCCAAATTGACCTCATAAATCTCCCCTTCTACCTCATTTCCTTCAGAAACTACAACATTTTCCTCTAAGATATCACTATTTCCCTCAACAACCACAGACTCTCCATCAAACTCATGAACTTCTTCACTAACTACACAGCTTCCAATCGACGTATCGCCACTTTCACCAAATTCATCCGTTTCCCCTAAAACCGGCCTAGAATCCCCTGTGGGCATCTCAGAATCTGAAAAACTAGAATCATGTTGAGAAAAATACCTAGGGTTTCCAAAGAAACAGGATCGAGAAGCCGCGATCGAGCCCGAACGTTGCAATTGAGCTCCAGAATCCGAAAGAGGCACGTCCGGGCACCGGGCTATGCTCCGAGAAGCTCTCAAGAGAGAAGCTCTCGCCGCCGCAACGGATCTCCACATTCTGCAATGGCACAAGCGATTATCTCAAATGGGGATGGAAATGGCGATCGAGTTCGGCTATGATTTCATCACCATCAAATTCACTGCAAATCCAAGCAATGATATACAAAGTTTCGATCAAAGTGGAAGAAAGAAATCGAAAAAACGAATCATACCTTAAAAACTTGGATGCGAAAATGGAGGTTTAAGCCAAAGTGCGGCGGGGAATAGGAGATGAGAAATATCAAACCGAGGGCTTTGTTCAAAAACAAATCTCTCATTAAAAAAAATTAAATAAATAAATAAATAAAAATTAGGGAATTTGCACTGTACACCAAATTTTCTACTCTATATTAGAATTAATTAAAGTAACTTTTTAAAAATATTGTAAATATAGTAATTTTTTTTTATAGATTCTATCAGACAGTATTGATGGAGTCTATCAAACACTATTGATGGAATCTATAAATCTGATTTTGGTATAATTATAAATATTTTCAAAAAGTTGCTATTTATGCAAAAAATTTTGCTTTATTGTAATATACATACAAATTCCCTTAAATTTTATTTGGTCTATTTCAAGATTAAATATTTTTACACATATTTGAGTGATGCTAATATTTACTCATAGTGTGTTTTTTAGTTTACTTCTATATTTATTTTTTAAAAAAAAAGTAAAATCACATAATAACTATTGAAATTTAAAATTAGTCTAATGAATCTTTTAGTCAAAATTATGTGTAAATGATTGATTTTGTTATCTAAAGTATTAAAAATGAATATTGTTAAAATATTAGAAATAAAAATGTTTCATTTTAAAACATATAGGGTATGTTTGGCTATGGTGGGAAGGGAAAGGAAGGGAAGAGAAAGGAAAGGAAAGGAAGGGAAGTGAGAGTAAGTTTATGTTTGGTGGGAAGGCAAAAGAAAGGAAGTGATAATAAATTTATGTTTGATAGGAAAGAAAGTGAAGTGATGTGATGTTTATATATAATAAAAATAATATATGTTTAATTTGTTAATATAATATTTAGTATTATATTTTTTTTCAATGTCATTTAAAAACTTATTTAATTTTATTTGTTATTTAAATTAATTTAAAATTTAGTATATTATTATAAAAAATTCAAAATAAATAAAAACAATAAATAATTTA
>JBBMEF010000021.1:4502520-4539459 GCA_037832685.1 Sicyos baderoa | reverse complement strand
AGAAATTTTGAGAGAAAATAGGCTTAAATTTGAAAAACAAAAAACAAGAAACCAAATGGTTATCAAACGGGGCCTTAACTATTTGATTTTTTGTTTTTTCGTTTTTGAAATTTAAATTTATTTGGATTCAACCTGCTTACAAAAAGTTTCATACTATAGTAGGTGGATCCTAAACAACAAAATGCACAACACAAACTTAGATTTGTTAAAATAATTATGTTACTCATACATTTAAAAACTAAACCAATCGACAATGAGTAGAGTAATCATTAATTTTATGAATACTATGAGATATAAACACGTACTTGTTAGAATTTAATGAGTTTCGATATAATATTGGAATATCACAAGGTTTTATCTCAAAATTAATTGACAATGAGAGAGTACCCTCTAATTTTACAAATGATGTATCATCACATTTTTAATGTGGATATTCAACGCAATTCAAATTTAATAATTAATACTTACATAAAAATAATTCATCAACTAGAAATACAAAAGTAAAATTTGTCTTTTAGGAACACAATTAAATTTCTATAGGATTATTGAAATGAAATTTTAATATTTTAATATTTTTTATTTTTTTAAGGCTAGTGGTATTTTTGAAACATTTTAAAAGTTTGAGGGGATTTTTGTAACATTTTAAAAGTTTAGGGGTATTTTTTAAATCAATTTTTAACGGTTTCCATCCAATTTTAACGGTAAGGGCATTATTGAAATTTTTGTTAAAGTTTAAGGGCAATTTTGATACTTTTGAAAGTCCATGAGCATTTTTTGAGAAAATTTTCAAAATATAGGGACATTTTCTATAATATAGCCTATTTATAACTCTTCAATCATTTCTAACCACATATTTTTAATCGGCTCTTTCAAATCAATCAAAATAACTCAATTTTAATCCAATTACTTTTTTAACTACCCAAAATAACTATTCATTTCCAATCTATATCCAAACTATATTATGACTCTAACTCTTATACATAAAACTTACATCATACCAGTTTTTTTTGTTACAACTCAATTTTTAACTACTTCATATAACTCTTTAAGTTAAATCCTACTATTTAAAACACTCACTAAATTTCAAAGTTTCGGTAGTGAATGTATAACTTTTACTAAATGAGTCGTCAAATTGTAATTTGTCAAAAATGTGAATGTGTATAACCATTCTCTGCAATTTCCGATCCCATTTTCCACTATAAATACCTGTGACAACCATTTTTCTCTGCAATTTCCGATCCCAAGATCACCGGAGCGATAATGCCGAAGAAGGAGTCATCGGAGCATCATCAAGAATCTGCAGATGATTCCAACGCTCAACCATTATCTCGCGACGATTTTCCTCCAAATTTCCTCTTCGGCGCTGCCACTTCCGCCTATCAGGTTCACTTTCACTTGTTTAACAACACTAATCTCGAGTTCTATGGCTTCCGTTTCCTTCGATCCATGAATCTGCATTTGTTTTTGCCTTTTCGCGATTCGATTATCTTATCTGATCTCTTTGTTTGCTTTCGATTTTGTTCTGTTTCGCTGATTTGATTTGCGTTTAGTGTTCTGATTTTCGATTCTTCGTTTCTTTCTCGTTTGTAAATCCCTAAGCTAAATTTGGGGAAATAATACCTATTCTCGATAGGTTCTTTCTTGCCATTACACATGTCCCGGCCGGGTCGGGGAATGGCTCCCCCTTCCCCGTCCCATCACTAAATACAATTCCGATGGAGAATTAATGAGGATCGGGTTAAAAAAAACTCAGTTTTTTTAGTATTTACATATATTTTCTTAATAAATTTTTTAAATAGATAATTATTCATTCAAAATATATATTAATTTTTAGGAATTTTTCATATATAATAAAAATTGGCTAAAAAATTGTATTTATAGCACGAAACTGAACATAATTGCACATATATCAAAATTTTGAGTGATTGAACCAGTTGATCTCAATCACTTAAAAAATAGTTTTTTTAATAATTAAATAGTTAATCATTAAAAATAAAAATTACAAAAAATAAATAAATAAACGGGACGGGATCAGAGAAACGGGGAGTAGGTTCTCGGACCGTATTGGACTCCGATTAACTTGCGAGGAATTTAACTGGGCAGGGCGGGTCCCCATGGGAAAGTGGACTTCTCCCCTTGCTACCTCTGATCTGTAAAATGTTTCATAGGTTATTTAACATGAAAATTTATGTGGTTGCATATAGGAGAGATGCCCCCACCAAAATACTATATATACATTTAATAACAATTGGAATTATATTTTATTTTTTGTTCAATAACAATGGGAGTGTGAATTCAAATTCATGACTTTTGAATCAGCATACATTTTATGTCTTCTAAGCTGTATTTTGTTTAAAAAAAATAATAAATTAATTAAATAATGATCCAAATTTTAATGAGAAAAGAATGAAAACCAGTTAGGTCGTACTTTGGTGATTACGGTGAGCACATTGATTAATATAGTTGATTAATTCAAACATTTGTTATAGAATCAGTTTGTAACTATCTCTTTGATGTGAAAAGTTGATGCAGAATAAAAAGAGGTCAACTATTAAAGCATTATAAAGTGAACTTGCAAGAAAGTTAAACCTTTTGTCTTTCATGAAGCTGTGGCCTTGAGATAGTTTCTAAATTCAAAATAATGTATTAAAATAAATATCAAATCATTATTTGTGAAGAAGATTACATACCATTAGCATGCATGCACTGCACCATTTCATTAGAATTGTTGGAGTCAAAATTGTTCTCTTACTTATTCTTTTATGAATTTATTAATTAACTAACATCAGACACAGCAATAGAGAAAAAAAACTCTATAAATAATCGATAAATTATAAATTTGATTAGTCCTTCAGGGGCGACGCAATGGTTGAAGTACCAGGTTTGAGGCCCATATGGAGATTAATTTTCTAGGCGACCCCAAATTTCGTCTCTATTTCCTATGTGGTCTCCCAGTGCCTAATTTGATTTTGCAGGTTGAAGGAGCTGCCAAGGAGGGAGGCAGAGGTCCTAGCATCTGGGATGAATTTTCACATATTAAGGGTAGCCATTGTTCTTTAATCTTGAAGTTCTGTCATCTGATGAAATTTCTCGAACCAGATATCGAAGCTGATTTCCTCGTGGTTGTTAAACTTATTCTGTTTCTGTCATATATGCAGGAAAAATACGTGATGGCAGCAATGGTGATGTAGCAGTTGACCAATATCACAGATACAAGGTTGGTCAAGCTCACTCTTAAGAGTGTTCCTTATTTATTAATTTCCTCATATATAGAAAAAAAAAAGTGCTTCTGATTATTGTTCATTGTCACCTAAATTTGCAATTCTTGCCTTCATACAAAGTGTTTCTGCTAGTTAAGTTCTAGATTTAAGTTATCTCCTTTCTTCTGAATTCAAATCCAATGTATGAGCAGTCCTTCCCTTCAAAATACTTAATCAAAAAGTAGAAGTTATTGTTTCTCTGGTGCATCGTTTACAATATGAAAAGTGCTTTAAAAAAATTCAAAATTTTAATTCAATATAATATCCCAAGGATTAAGTAGCCGTGTTAGACAAGGAACGAGAAATTTGTTTAGCCGTGTTAGACAATTTTATCGTTTTATGTTTCTTTGAATATTGTTCTGTGAGGGTGCTTAAGGATACATTATTTACAGAACAATGTGCCTGGGGTTCTTAGATTTCAGCTCTTCGCTCCTTTCCTTCTTTCCTTCTTACCTTGGATTGGGACGCATACATCGAGAATCCAATGTGCATTTCATTTATTCAGTGCTGATTTTCGCCTACGGCATCCAGGTCCAGTTTAAGAGTCTGTCTGACAGCCCTTTCTCTATGTTTCTCTCTCAAGGGAACAAGTTCATTACTTCAATTTTCAACGGTTTCTTTCTATGTTTCAAGAAACCTTCATAGATTTGGAAGTTGGAATTTAATGGCATGTTGTTGAGGGGCCAAGGGTTCAATGAAGTTTGAGGGCTTTCCTAACATCTGATTCTTGCTCCATTTTCCAACATAGCCTCATATTTACCAATTAAACTCATTGCTAAGGCCCCGTTTGATAACCATTTGGTTTCTTGTTTTTGGTTTTTCAAATTTAAGCCTATTCTTTCTCAAATTTCCTACAATGTGCTCCATCCTTCCTACCATTTATCCATCTTTCTTTAAGAAAGTAGGAGGATACTAACCAACTTTTAAAAACAAAAACAAACTTTGGGAAGCTACTTTTTTTTGTTTTTAAAAGTTGGTTGGTCTTCCCCTACTTTCTTAAGAAAAGATGTATACATGGTAGAAAGGATGAAACAAATTGTAGGAAATTTTAGAGAAAATAAGCTTAAATTTAAAAAACCAAAAACAAGAAACCAAATGATTATCAAACGGGGCCTAAGGGATCTTGAAGTTGTGACTGTGAGAGTATACTCATAGCAACTTACCAAGAAGAAGAGTTCCTATTTCTATGTATCAATTGTGAGACCCACCCACATGAATAAGAGTCATTTCTAGTTAACCAAAGGACATCCTACCTTGAGTCTCTTCCCACAAAATAACCATCAACTTCTCAAGTCTTCCAGCTAGTTTTGAAGAAACTCTAGGCCCAACTTTTCATTGATAGTATGAAAGAGTTACACGGGCATATCAAAACTAGAACTAAAAGAAAGATCAATTAACAAGAGACATATATAGGCTAACAAAGTCCATCTTTCTCGCCTAGTTGAGCTCATCTCCTCTTATGATATTAGGTTTGTTTTGTACTGATGTTTTCCAGAGACACTGATTACTACCATGAAATTATCATAGGTTGCCTTTTGGATGAAAAAGCTAAGAAAAATTCATTGTAAACCAATAAATCTCTATCATTGTACTTTTGGATTAAAAAGAAATAGAAACATTTGCAAACGAAGGAAGACAGGTTTCTGTTTCCGTAACGTTTATCCATCGCACCTTCTCCGATTGCAGTGTTGAAGATATGGCTTACGGCAACCACTCTCTAATCTTTTGGTTCACCAACAACTAGAATGTATTTTGTAGGCATCCTTTATGGTGGTTTGGGTACTCCTCATCCCCCTTCCTCTCATATTTGGTTATCCTTCGTTAGGATTGTTTCTTATAAAAGGAAACATATTAACATATTTAAATCTGATCTTTTATTTATATGGCTACGTATGTAGGTGCTTTATTTATTTATAAAATAATTACATTATTGTTTTTTTTATTACTTTATGTATGTTTAGGAAGATGTTGAACTTATAGCAAAATTGGGATTTGATGCTTATCGCTTTTCAATATCGTGGTCCCGCATATTTCCTGGTAAGTACTAAGTACTTTGTAAAACATTCACTGCATTTTTGGTAATATCAAAAGAATATTAGGTACATGTGATGTGATGAATCCTTGATATTGGATTTAGACATCAAGAAGGAAGAGGGAAAAATACGTACATTAGATTTGAGAATACAAGAAGGCGTGCAAAAAGAGAGACCTTATACGAACAGTCTCCAATCATGAGAAATAGTGCCCAAACAATAACTACCAGAAAACATAGAATCAAATGCCCAGAGAAAAATTAGAAATATAGAATTTAATGAGGTTCCACTCCTCAGCCCAAAATATTTCCACTCCTTTCAAAGTTACGTACATTAGAGTAGTTATTGTCAGATTCAATTCCCAAATTTAATTATATCAACCAACACTTTCCCTCATTTGTGGACTTCGAGTTTTAAAAGGCCCAATAAAAGAAAATCAATATTGATTGGGGATGAAACGATTTGACAAAGGTTTAAACCCATGAGTTCCTATTCTAATACCATGTTGAATTAGGTTAAATTATCAATCGACCTAAAAGCTGAACCTGATAGATTGGTGTAAATTTAAT
The DNA here is from genome assembly GCA_037832685.1 of Sicyos baderoa. NCBI lineage: Eukaryota > Viridiplantae > Streptophyta > Magnoliopsida > Cucurbitales > Cucurbitaceae > Sicyos > Sicyos baderoa. Next base: position 4,533,597 of record JBBMEF010000021.1, on the reverse strand, counting down.
TATATCCACCAATTTTAGAACACTAGTTATGGTAGTGCCAGGGTTGGGAGAAATAAGGAACTACTTAGGTTAGTTGAAAGGAAAGGACAGCTTCAACGAATATTGGTAATGCTTGGCTTTCTTGTATTTCTGTGACCTTAGTTCAATTGGAATTCATCTTTGTAGAAAAGAATCAAAGATATCAGCATTGCTTGTAAAATATATAAAATATGTTGAAAATTGAAATAGAACTTGTTTAGTGTATTATTTTTATCATTTCATATTAAGATCTCTTAATCGTCCCATTTTCACCATTTATTGTATTTTATATCTTTTCGCTCATCAGGAATATAGCTTTCACGGTAAGTTTGGTTCCACATCTTAAATCCCTAATTGGTAACATGTTTATGATCATTTTTCCACTATTGTTGTAAACAAACTGTTGAAATAAAGAAATTGAGATTTCAAAACCTGTTCCATTCCACTCCCAAGATCTGGTCCTAGTGGGGGTTCTCTCCCAGGTGTATTGGGTCAAGCCTCCTTAGTAGAAAACTGATAGGCCTACATTAGTGTGTATGGTAGGAAGAGGGGTAGAAAGATGATATGAAAATGAAAGAAAAGAATAGTGCTGGGGCCTGGGAGTGACGGTTATGGCAGTCAGTCGGACCCTGTTTGTTAGCGAAGTTGTTAGAGGAGGAGTAGAACTGGGAGCTCTCAAATTCTTCCTTAGCTCTTGTTTCTCTTTTTTAACATGAGTTTTCTCAAAAAACTTTTTATTGTTTTTTGCTCTTTTTAACAAAAAATCAGAGTTTTGCCCCACTACTTATCCAGGGTCATCTGCGCCCGTCCCAAGGCTCAACCGGTGAGATAACAAGAAATTTACAATTAAGCTCACTCGTAGATTTTAAAGTTAGAGACTTCCAAGGGACTACCTTGGAGGCTCAAAGCCTCTGCTAACAAGGCCGTGCCTTGGGGACAGTTTTCTCAAAAACTTTAATAATTTAAAATCATTAAGATGTCTTAGATCTAGTGTTGAGATAAGCAAAATCTCCATGAAGAACTCTTGCAGTTATATTATTTATCTCCCCCTTAGGTTATTTCCTTCCTGTTATTGTTACTGGCCTTTTAAACCACCAACATTCTGTTGTTTTCAATTCTTAGCATCATGATTCTAAGCAGGCAGAAATTATTCCAATTTAAAGTCTCTTTGTTGTATTATTGCAATTTCTATTGACAAGCCTTTTTACTCTTTCAGATGGTTTGGGGACCAAAGTCAATGTTGAAGGGATTAGTTACTACAATAATCTAATCAATGCACTTCTTGAAAAGGGTGAAAATATCTTCCCATGAATTTAACTCTCAACTCGTTTCGGAGAAAAATAGGTTGATGGATTTTAATTAACTATTATTTTATATATATATATATATATATGGTGCAGGAATTCAACCTTATGTAACATTGTATCATTGGGATCTTCCTTTGCATCTTCAAGAGGCAATTGGAGGGTGGCTAAATAAAGAAATTGTGTAAGTTTTTTCCATGATGAAAAGTTTTCTTTCTTATAAAAAAATCTTGCGAACTATATGTGGTCTAAACAACCATGTTATTTTTAACCATCATGAGTTGACTTGTGGTCAAGACCTTAGGCTTTTATTTTTTTTATTTCTGCACATCCTTTCCTTTTTCTTTTTCTTTTTTCTCAATAAAAGCTCGGTGAGTTATCCAAAAAACAAACTGAAATCATACACTTAATTTGATTGCCGGAGTTGCGATTGTAAAGCCCCATGGCAATGTTAGACTTGTTAGTTGAACATTTAAGCTTTCCTTTTGTTTTCCAGGTAATGTTTGATGTTTGTTAATCTGACATCTACACTAAGCATGTTTGTTAACCTCAAAAATCAAGCTTAAGAGACTGAGAACTAACATAGTTTAGGGACTACACTCTTTTTGTGATGACTTAAGACATTGTCTTTCGATCATGAATATTTTTAAATTATTTGTTATTTTTTCTATATGTTGTTTAAACATTGCGAATTCCACGTCAACTAACAAACTGTTTTATCACTTGCTTGACGAACAAACAGAAATTACTTTGCAATCTACGCAGAAACTTGTTTTGCAAGTTTTGGTGATAGAGTAAAGAACTGGATTACAATTAATGAGCCTCTTCAAACTTCCGTGAATGGACATGGACTTGGTATCTTTGCTCCAGGAAGACGGGAAAATCCATCAGTTGAACAATATTTGACTTCACACCACCAAATCTTGGCCCATGCAACTGCTGTATCCATTTATCGAAATAAGTATAAGGTATGATATCCAAACATGTCTACACTAAGCATCCTCCCTTTTTTTTCGATCTTCAGATGAGTACATGATTTAAATGTTTGGTTATCTCTCCCTCCTTGTCAATATGTGTTAGGATCTCACAATTGTCCCACATTAGAAAAGTTGAGAGTCCAACAAGCATTTATAAGAGATATGGGTTACTCCCCTCATTGCCAATTAGTTTTGAGGTGGAACCTCATACTCTCTAATATATGTTGGTTGATATAATTAAATTCACACTAACCCACCAGCTTAAGCTTTTGGGTTGATTGGTGGTTTAACATAATTCAACATAGCAGGAAATTATGAGTTCGAGCTCCTGCCGAGTCATTTCATCCTCAATTAAAAATTAAATTTCACTTGTAGGGCATTTCTCAAACTTCAAAACCCATAAGTGAAGGGGAGTGTGTTGATATAATTAAATTGGTTTTTTTTTTTTTTTTGAAAAATAATTAAATTGGTTGATTGGTGGTTTAAACTTTAACATAGTTCAACAATATATATAGACACACATGGAGGCCCTAAACTAATAGTAATAAAACTAAAATAAAGGACAATCGACTAACAAGCTCTTATTTGTGTGTTTTATACATAATGACAATGGTTATCTTGCATTTTTACCGGTATGTATTTTGCTCTTTGATTGGTCCCTATCTCTGTTTCGATGTGTTTATAACACTCACTTAATCAATGAAGATGTTTTCGCTACCTATATAATTAAATAATGATTATAAATAAATAAAATCAAGTTGCTAATGTAGCAAGCCAAAATTTCGAACCTTCATCAGTGTAGTAGAAACTCCAAAAAGCAGCCCATATTTGTATACAGCTAGTAGATCGCCACTGACTAGGATGCAAGTATTGCACACCACTTTCTGCTGCAGCTGTCTGTTGTATTTCCTAAATTCTTGAGGACACTGATCATTAGAAAATGCACTGAGGATGCAGTTGCATGAGGAATGTGGGTCCAAAATTTATGCTTCTGAAATGCTGAAAAGCATTTACTTTCCCACATCATATTAGTTTTCTGTCATGATTTTGCATCGTGTTTTCTATTGATCAGATTGTTTAGTTTGTTCTCCTAATAAGAGTAATTCTTGAATTTCTATTTCATACATCAATGAAATTGTTTCCTATTAAAAAAACGAAGTTCTATTCCATCTGTAAGAAGAGTAAAATTTTCTTTCATATTGCTTCTTTAATCATATGAACAATATTTGACATTTTCCACATCCACTCGTGGTTTTTCAGGAACATCAGCAAGGACAAATAGGTATATCTGTAGATTGTGAATGGGCAGAACCTAATTCGAATACAGTTGAAGACGTGACTGCTGCATCTAGACGCCTTGATTTTCATTTTGGGTGGTAATTTCTTGACTCTTTTGGTGTCTTACTATTGTTGGGAGAGCTAAAGAAGTTATACCATTTCGTAATATCTCTCTCTCAGCCCTACATGAACATCCGTTAACATACATTTCATTGTTTTTTTTTATAGGAAACAAAATATTTCCTTGATGTGTGAACTAGTTACAAAAAAATGGGGTCATTTTATAAGAAACAGTGCCAGTTTGAAATTTAAATAACTGAGACTATAATTACAAAAGGGCTGAGTCTTTTTGCTCCAAAAATAAGGCTAAATGTGAATTAGAGTCAAGTAAAGAGCATGATTGCATACATTTCATTGTGTGCTAGTGATTGTGATAAAGGACATTCTTAGTTGCTCTAAGTCTCTCCCTTACATAGTTATTTAGGAGTTTGAGCTATTAATGTTGGAATAGGTACCTGCACCCAATATACTATGGAGATTATCCTGAAGTAATGCGTAAAGAACTCGGAGATAACCTTCCGAAATTCACTGATGAAGAAAAGGAGTTAATTGTGAATAGCGTGGACTTTGTGGGTCTGAATCACTACACATCAAGGTTTATTGCTGATGTACCAGAGAGTGATGATCAGAATGATTTCTACAAATCACAAAAGATGGCAAGAATTGGTAAATCTCTATCTCTCTCACCCCCCCCCTGTTTGAGAGCAAGGATTGTGTTTAACGCTTTGCTATTATCAGCTCAATGGGAAGACGGCGAGCTTATCGGCGAGAAGGTATGGCTCGCATCTCTCTCTCATGAGCATGGAACACATCATAGGATCCACATCCACACGTGTACTTCTTACTACTGCAATAAAGGCATTTGCAGTGCGGCATCTTTATATCATGTGTTCAGCATTTTGATGAACAATTTTCATGCAGGCGGCATCAGAATGGCTTTACGTTGTTCCTTGGGGCTTACGAAAGCTTCTAAACTACATAAAACAGACATACAAGAATCCAATTATCTTCATAACTGAGAATGGTATGTGAATCGAAAGCCTTCTAACAGTATAGGCATGTGCTGATTTTTCTTGTTCAAAGAAAAATTGCAGTTTAGTTTTTCAACCAACAATGTGATAGAACCCAATTTTTATTTTTATTTTTTTATGATATCTGTGACTGTCCGGACCAGCTTTCGCGGACCTCGACTAATGTCACGGGACATACCGCCTGACCCTACAACATTTGGATGCCAAGGAAACCCATAGGTATTAATTTGAAATTAATTTCTAGGTAGGTGGCCACTATGGGATTTGAACTTATCACCTTATGCATCCCAAGACCCTCTTTGACCAATTGAGCTACCCCATGATGGTTAGAACCCAAATATATTGAAACATAAAAATTTTGAAATTACAGTAAAACTCTTCAAGTATTTGATGAATTCTTGGGAGTTTGGAACTTTCCCTCTCCTAAATGCCACTCAAGCCTAAAGCCACTAAACCATTCTCTGCCCTCAGCCTTTACCACTCACTTTGTAACAAATCACACTAACAACTTTTCTAGCTAATTACTACTATACCCTTATCATATTCCAGATTCTACCCTAAAAGCATTTCTATCACCATGGAGTGATGCTTTGCAATGAGTGTGAACCAATTTGAACTCAGTTAAGCAGTGGTCTTCTTTATTTCTTTTTTTTTTTCCAAATTTTGGTTTGGTTTGGTTTGGTTTTTACAAATATAAGTGAGAGGTAGCTATCTAAGTAAGAAAAAACATACAGTAAGGTAGTTGTTGTAGGCTTAAAATTCAAAAACCAAAAACAAAATACCAAATGATTACCAAACGGGGCCGTAATATTTTGTTTACGATTTCAGGCATGGATGATGACGAAAATGAAACTTGCCCACTACACGAGATGCTTGATGACAAACTGAGAGTTCGTTATTTCAAAAGTTATCTGGCTGAAGTATCTAAGGCAATCAGGTTGGCTGCAAACTTTTCTTCCTTTCAAATGTTTCCTTGATCAATAAATAATGATGACATTGTTGTAGATCTAGGAGGCTCTTAAAACTGTTCTTTTTAACAAATTAACATTAACTTTTTGCTCAAGTTATACTCTCGTGTAACAGACAGTATTTATATTCGCTCTCAAACTGTGGTCGCGTTCAGATACGAGACGTAAAGGATGCAGCATGATTTTCTATTGTTAGCAAATATAATTATGCTTCTTTTTCACTTTACATTAATTGGGTACACAAGTAAAGATTTCTTGTTCTTTTTGTTTTATTTCACAGAATTTTTGTTACTTTAAAATTTATTGTTCCTAAACTTTCTTACTCAATCATGTTTGGTTTTTATTTTAGTTTCTAAACTTGGTCTACAGTTTCTTATAGGTTGAAATTCCACTTTTGTTCTCATATTTTCAACTTCTGTTCATTTTGATTCATGAATTTTCCAAACATTCATTTTAGTCCCTACTATAGTTTAACTTTAAAATGTATTATTTAGTCTCCATATGACTAATTTAGTCTCTTAATATCTTGCTTTATCTCATTTTTCTGGAACATAGCACAACACTATACTGAAATAACATTGTGATACATCTGTGGTAAAGGATGTTCCTTTCATATAAAATTTGCATTATTATGATTACTATTTTACAAATGGGACCAAAAGGACATAGTAATTAGCAGTGTGTTATAGTCTCCAAGAGGTGGCGCAGTTGGTTAAAGACTTAGGCTTTGAAGGTGTGCTCCCCTTAAGATCCCAGGTTCGAGACTCACATGTGACATTAATTTGTAGACACCTCCCGTGTCTTCATTCCTTTGATGTCTCCCGGTGCTAGCCAGTGTGTTAGAGTGAATGATGAGTTGATTTTTGAAGCTAAACTAATATGGGGGAATTTTGTGGACAGGGAAGGAGTAGATGTTAGGGGTTACTTTGCATGGTCATTGCTGGACAACTTCGAGTGGGCCGAAGGCTACACCAAACGATTCGGATTGGTCTATGTTGACTACAAAAATGGCCTAACTCGCCACCCTAAATCTTCTGCTTATTGGTTCCTGCGTTTCTTGAAAGGCTCTCAACACAAAACTGGAAAGCATGAATGAATGAATGAAACAAACACAAACCAAATCACTCCTTCCCTTTGTAAGCCTCCTTTTTTTTCATTTCTATTTTCAACCCTTCAATCTTCTATTACTTTTGTTTGCTTTCAGCTTGGAATTTAGAGAATGAAGGTACATTTTAATTGATCAATACTTTTGACTTGCTTCTCAGAATGAAGATAGGCAAAAAGGGTCCAGCTCTGGTTGTAGCCACCAAGGGAGAATCTATCTACTTGTGTTGCTTGGCAATAAATAATTTGAATGTCATTAGATTTTTTTTTTCTTTTTTATTACATTTGGACCTTTTGAGGAGAAGATTTAAACTCATAACCTCGTGTTTACATACATCAAGTTAGTTGAACACAGAAAAATTAAGTAATTAGACTTGTTGACTTATTTATAAGTTAGGAGTATGTTTGAAGAAATAAAACTATACGGAATGGAACAAGTCCTTAATAAATTGCTCTCCATTTGTTAGCTATCATTACCGATTCTTATTATTGTTTAAATTTTGCAGAAATTATTTAGGTAAAAGATGAACATTTGGATATCAAAATTTCACTTTTATGGATATATTGATGTATGTCTAATTGTATATCGATTGATATTTCTATAAATAAAATATATATCATATGTATTTAAATAAAATAATTTATTTTTTATTTTCAAACTAGGTTACATAGATATTGTTATTACTATGTTGTGGTTGACAGGTGATATTTTTTTATGGTTTTGAGGTGTGTACATATAAATATATATGTAAAAAAAAAAAAAAAAATTACAATGTCTAAACTGTATTTTTAAATCTTTTAGAAAAAAACTTGTGTTTGAAAATAAGTCCTTAAGCTTATAGGATCGACAAAAAAGTTAAATGCCCATATTAAGGTCATGTGTTGCAACGACTAGACAGAATTGAAATTTTGTATTATTTTTATTTTCCAAACAAAAAAGAAACTCCAATTCTTTATTAGAGGACCATTTGTGTTGTTCATCTACAAGGTAATGCAAATCCATTCAATCATCACAAGTCTCTATAAGATAACACAAAATCTTCAGAATCCAAACCCAAATGTTAACAATTTCAATATTTAACTCTAATCTTATAGGATTGGAAATTAATATTTCAGGGTGTACTTATATAGCCATGAAATTCTAGGCCGAGCGAAATTAGAAATTATTAATTAGCTGCAATAATTGAAAGAATTCATCCACTTTTGTCACCAGCTTCAAACAAAACTAAATTCATAGACCAAGAAACAACAATCAAGCTTGCGATTACACCTCATTTCAGTTAAATACATGCTATTCTTCAAACACACTCAACTAAATACTATTTTATATAATAAGAAACTAAACTAAATACTATTTTACCCAAACAGCCATTACAAAACAGTCTAATCCACATGTATTCTCAACTAAGGGTGTGTTTCGGCAAGAAGAAGAATGATATAATAATTATGAAGAAAACGAGAATTAAGAAAATAATAAGAAAGTGAAGGATCATGAAGGCAATGATCACTTGAATTTAGAAGAAAGGGAATGATTATGAAAAGAATGATTATTTGTGATTGGAAGAAGAGAATGATTATGAAAAAAATAAAATAATGAGTATGATAAAAATGAAAGAGGATAAAAGTAGTTAAGAAGAGAATAAAAGAAAATATATTTTTTGAAAAACTTGATTATGGGAAAAATGATTCTAGAATCATCCACATTCTCATTCTCCTCTTATTCTCGAAAAAAAACGTTCTGAAAGTTGAAAAGAGTAAAAAAGACAGCATTGTAACACAAAATCCAACATATAAAATAAAATCAAGGTAGATAATGAAGATACTACAAAGTGTGTTATGAGTAGTAGCATTCCTGGAGAGGAATATAACAAAAGTAAAATATCACATCAAACAGAGAGTAGAGTAAGATTGCATAACGTTACATTTTGATTATTTCTAGTAAATCATTCTCGTCATTGGTCACGACATACCGAGCTTAAAAAGGGCAAGAAAAATAATATCTGAGTTCATCTTCAGAGAAATTTCAACACCACCTTTTTATTCACTCCTCTTCTTCTGCCTCTTCCAGCCAATTCACAAATGGTTCCAGTGCCTTCACAAAGCTCTGCCTGTTATGTTGCATTTACACAATTGCAGATTTAACACTCACATTCCTAAATAACAAAATTAACATCTAAATACACTATGGTTTCATTATCAACCAGTGCCTTCAACGCAATGCACAGTGGCGATACTAAACAAGTCTAAGCAAGCTGCCTTCAACGAGGCGCTCGCCTTTCCTCTACATTTTGCGCTTAGGCATTGCATCAGGCAAAGACATAACTGTTTAGCATACTCAATCATTTTAGAAGTATGATTGAATGTACATTGTTTAGATTATTTTAAAAGATTTAAACTTTTAATTTTTAAAATCTGTTTTTTCCTTTTTGTTTAATTCTCTGTATTATATACTACTCACTTCATTCAGAGCTCACACTTTTGTCACCTCTCCCCTCGAGGGGAACAAGGAGAGTCCTTTGCACTTTGAAAACTATAATATAGACGGAAGTTTTCTTTCTCTTTTTTTTAAACAAGGGTAACCACGCCCATCCCTAGGTCAGGCACCGGGAGACATCAAAGGAATGGAGACACAGGAAGTGTCTACGAATTAATGTCACAAATAAGTCTCGAACCTCGGACCTTGAGGGGAGCACACCTTCAAAGCCCACCACCCCTCGGGGACAATTTATAAACTGAGGTTGAAACAGCAATTTATGTAGAGATGATTTGCATACCTGCCCTTGGGGTTTGTTCCTTTACGGAACCAAAAGAGTATGGTATCCTCAGCCAGCACATCCTGGTCATACAGAGACCTTATGATTTCGGGAAAAAGCTTCATCAGCTTAGCATCCTCATAACATTGCATTTGAACTTTGTAAATAAGTTCCAGTTCAAGTTTCCCTGTGCTACAGAAGGTATTCAACAATGCTGCCCATGTTTTCACCTGTATGAAAAGAAAAAAGGTCAATACTTATACATCCAACAGATTTTGTCTATGTTTTCGATTAACAATTTAAACACGTAAGCTGATGCAAGTGTGTGATAAAAGTTACCTGACGAAGAGCTGAATTAGCATTCTGTTGTTGGTTCTTTCCAGACCACTGAACAGCATCCATTATCACATCCCACAAAATTCGAACAACCTCGATATCAGGTAAGTTGGCATCTCTCATTCGATGCTTCACAGTTTCTATGACTTCAGCAATGTCAGTTTCCTCAGCTATTTGAGTTGTCAAAGAAGATTTCATTTCAGTTAGCTTCACATCAAACATTTTCTTTGCGTTGTATTCCACCAAGGGCACCAGCCCTTCCTTGCTGAAAAATGGAAGTAGTTGATTTAATAATGATAAAGTCAAATGCAGGCATGAAATTGATGACCGCCTCGAATATTTAAGAAAAACAATCAACAAAATCATCATATTTTATAGCTTAGTTTACCACTACAGTATCGCATTATTATGTATTAAAATAATTATTCCATAAATAAGAATAGGAAAAATACTTTTCAACAAATGTGCAAAGTAAATAATATACTTACGTGAAATGCTCAGAAAAGCCTTCAGCAGATCGCTTGGCAGATGGAAGGAATTCCAGAAGATTGTCTTCCACTTTGCCCCTCTTCAGGATGGAAATCAGATCATCAAGGCTGTTATCCATAAGGTATTCTTTGAAAAAATCAGTTATAAATGAAAGAACTAGCCCTTTGGCCACGAGATTATCCTTAAGCAATGGCTGAAAGACCGTCTCCGGAGGAAGGCCCGACAGCTTCTGGGAGAAGGCAAGGGCTGTGAAAATTGCAAGTTTTTTCCTTTCATTTTCCTCAAAAAACTCGAGGGACTGCAGAAACCTTCGCATAACATTTTCTAGATACTTGATAAGAAATGGCCTACGCCTCAAAATTTTCTGTATGTAGATAACAGATGGTAGAATGGCTTCACGTTTAGGTTCACAGTCTAATATAGAGTATGGATGGCGCTCTCCTTCATCAGGTTTTGTTGTTCCAGGCTGCGTGCGTCCACCAGTGAAAATTACCTGGCAGTACAACATATGTTAGTGATAATCAGAAGCAAATAAGCCATCAATGCATAATTCCACAAGAAAATGAATTTTGCAATGCTGCACAAATTTTGATTACTCTCTGATTTCAAAGTGAAGATAATATATTGGAGGACAAAACCGTTGGGCTTAATTTGACTACTTTTCAGGAGATTTAACTTGAGAGAGAGTGAGATAATTGAGAAAACAAATACAGAAGAAGCTTAAGAGTTTATCTCATTTATAGCTTCTAGAATGTGTTCCTATTCTAGGTTCTTAGTAACTAATAGTTTAATCCTCTCGTGCCCATTATTTTAGTTACAAAAAATTGATAAGTGTTGGAAAAAAAACTTCAAAACAAAATACAAGAAATCATCAACGAAAAAACAATAGTTGAAAAAGAAGTTTCCAAACTTCAGAAGAAAAAAAAGAACTTTTTGAGTGGGGCTTAATTGGCCTACGCGTGGGCTGTGCTGAATGCTGAAGTTCTTCAAATAAAGGTGGGTCTGATCTAACAAAATATGACATGCTTTTGGAGCAGCAAAAACGACTTGAGCACGTTGAGAGCGTGTCCAACAAAACTTGGTTTGACAGAAAGAACAAGCTCAAGCTAATAACCCTACTCCTGTTAAAGAAGGTAAATGGATGGATTGTCTAGAAATAGGTTACACTGGCAACAAAAATCACTTCTACTAGTGTGTGAAGTCTAAGAGTGCATCATTCCTACAATTGCGGATAAAATTTGTATTGTATAATGGGAAAAATAAGAAGAAGCATATGATTTAATCAATATCAAAAAATGCTGCTCAGAAATAAAATAGAGAAAATATTATATTTTAAATCCAGAACGCAAGGAAATGTAAAATAACAGAAAATATATGGAATATATAAGTAGTCAAGGCTCAAAATGGTGTTTCACATTAGAAAGTAACAATAACATAGTATGAAAAGTGAGTGTATAACATTATCAAAATGATTACCTCAAAGAATGTGTCCCCGTATCTAGAGAAGTCGAGTTCTGAAGACTCAAAGTTCCTGGCAACAAGTTCCTATACAAAAACAATCATTGTCAGATTGATAAAATTGTTAATCACATTTGTGCTGAAAACTATCTTGGCTATCATGAACAACGATGCAGCAATTACCAAATCACCAGCATTATCCAGATAAATCTGGACCACTGCATCAGAAAAAGACGCAGGGTCCAGCGGTATCGTAATATTCCGTTTGCGGGTCTTAATCCGCGTGCCACTGCCAAGTCAAACAACATGATGGAGTAAGTATATAGTTCAGATGGAAAGAAAAAACTTTAAGATTACCAAATTAATGCATGCGAAGAAAATAAAGAATTACTGAACAAATAGCTACTAGCATTATATACTAAAGGTCAAAGCATCAAGCATGACATGAACACAATTTCCACAAATGAAAGCCATAGATAGAAAAATGTTAAATTGTGTTCTATCTAAAACAATGACAAATAACACTCAGAACCAGGTAACAAGTAGAAACAAGTTATGGGAAATCAAAATATTGTCTGAAGGTAACCATCAAGATATCAAGATCCTATTTTGGGGATTGTATTAAAAAAACCAAGAGGAAGGGGGAGCACCCACGTAACCTATCTTCTTCTTATCCTTCTCAATGACTGCAGGTTCAGATAATATTAACTTATAAGCTCCTAACTACAATATAATACCTCACTAAAACAATAACAAATAACCCTAAAACTCCATTCATCAGGTGTAATTAAAAATATCAGTCTAATACTACAAAGAGAAATGATCAACAGATGTATTAGATTAATATAAGCAGCTATACCACATAAGGAAAAATTAACCAGAAACTAATTACATGCAAAGAACACATAGCCATGAATATGATAACAGTAGAAAAATGCTTACCCAAGAGTGGGTTTCTCCTTCGAGCTGCAGTACCAAAAAAGGAGAATCCAAAAAAAAATAGTGAGTCAGTCTTTTAAAGTACGTAGCAAAAGTGTACTAAATTTACAGTTTAATCACAGATCATATAAATTATCAAAAATTAAAAAAACAAAAACAAAAAACACGCTTTTGTATGGACTATGGGATAAATCGACAAAAACACTTATTAACAATTAAAAAGCTCAACGACGTGCATGAAAAACTTCAAAACCTGAATACATCACCAAGGGAGCGTTAATCTAACTTACAACTAAAAGTGACAATCAAATTATGAAAATGAACGGAATTGAACAAAAAATACTTCTTTTTATCCTATCAAACGAAGAAAAATAAATTACATGCTTTCAAGATTAAACCCTAATTATGCAAATCTTTCTAGTCCAAACAAACCAAGAAACCAGATCCACTACAACAAACGAACCAAATCCAACAAATCGATAAACTCACAACAAAACTCGACGGTCTATCAAAACCAAAAGATCGATAAAACACCAGAAATTCCAAAAACACAAAAACAGGGAGCGAAATTTACATCAAAACGCCTAAAATCTGAAATCAAACGTGATAAACTCAACCAAACAAACAGATCCAGGGAGCGAAACCTAAGAATCAGAATCATCATCAAGACCTAGCTAGAGCGAGAGATCAAAACATCGAGAATGAGAGAAAAGAAAACCGATTCGAACCTCATAAACTACGACGAGTGAAGATCGAAGAAAGCTTGAGAGTCTGTGAAAGTCTCGCTTGAGTTCGTCGCTTGGAGATGGCCGGAAAGGAAGAAACAGAGAAAGAGATGGGGAAAGGTAAAACGAGAAGGGTTGCTGCTCGAGCAGGGTTTATATAGCGAGAGGGGATTGTAATTACGGTGAAACAGGGTGGTCAAATTAGAATTAGAGTGGAAATGTAAGGGCTCAATTGCAAACCTATTATTAGTTGTGGATCGCATAATTTTGAAGCGCTTGTCCGGTGAGTGGGACCTACGCGTCTCGGTCAACGATTTCTCTACGACCAAATTATAGTTTCCAATTTTATTTTTATTTACTTTACATTCATAATCAACCAATGTTACCTAGAAAATATTATTACTTTTAAATAACATAAAATTCAAATGCCAATTTTTATAATTAAAATTAAGACAATTGAACTGAATTACTATCAAATAATAAAATTATTAGGTCACTAACCAACGTATAAATCAATAATTAGTCGCAAATCAATCAAAAAAATTCAAACAACGCAACATATTTTAATTTTAGTGTTATAATGGGTAAAGTTGGTGGAGTACATTAAATGTTAATATCATCGATGTCATGATTTTTCACTCTAAATTTTAAGGTTACATCACTAACATTAAATTTTGGGAAAACGTACCCATAATTTTATGATTATTACGTCGTACAAGATGTCACTAGAGTTCGGTTTATATTGGCATGATTATCATTGAGTTAAACACGCTTTTTGCACATATTATTTTATCAACTATTCAATTGGGTTATTAAATCAAATAACGAATTGAATAATTTTATAAGTTGGAGTAAGATAGCTTGATTTTAAAATCTGTAAACAAAATAGACTTATGTCCAACCACGACCATTTTCTTAATGATAGCTGCGTGACACTTTACAAAATCTGTGGATTTTTCATCTAAGTCTTTATAGTTACCTACTTTGTCCCATATATTATCGTGATAAAATTAATTATTCAAATAAATTGTCATGATGTCTTTAGTTCTAGTCGTTCAATCACTAAGATCTCGTTTGATAATAATTTGATTTCTTATTTTTTGTTTTTTAAATTTAAACCTATTTTCTCTCAAATTTTCTACAATTTGTTTCATCATTTCTACTAGGGGTTGGGTTGGGTTGGGTTGAGGTGATTTTCAACCCAACCCAAAAAATCGGGTTGATCAATTATCCAACCCAACCCAATCCAATTAAAGACACAACCCAACCCAACTCAACCCAACCATTTATTTTCGGGTTGGGTTATCAGGTTCATAATTTGTAACTAAACTAAAATTTAAAAAACTCACCATGATAAGTAATGTACTCAATAAACAATTTATAACACCTCTTTTTTTATTCCTAGAAATTTATGACTAATATTAACATAAGTATACTATTATTACTAATGCAAAATTCAAGTTTACCTAACTTCAAAACTTTAAAAATAAGTTTAAAAAATATTAAAAAATAAAAGTTTAACAATAATCATTAAATAAAATAAATATAGAACATATATTATAAATAATTAAATAACATAATAATTATGTTATGGGTGAAAAAATATATTTTAAAACTAAATATGAAATTCGGGTCGGTCGAGTTGGGTTGGGTTGATTTAGGTCAACCCTTGACCCAACCCAACTCCATGAAAATTCCATGATTTTCAACCCAACTCAACCCATTTATATATTCAACCCAACCCGATAATTTGAGTTGGGTTGGTTCGGGTTTCTCGGGTTGTCGGGTTAGTGTGCACCCCTACTTTCTACCATGTATATATCTTTCCTTAAGAAAGTAGAAGAAGACCAACCAACTTTTAAAAATAAAAAAAAAAGTAGCTTCCCAAATTTTGTTTTTGTTTTTAAAAGTTGGTTAGTATTCTCCTACTTTCTTTTCTAAAGAAAGATGGATAAATGGTAGAAAGGATGAAGCACATTAGAAAATTTAAGAGAAAATAAGCTTAAATTTAAAAAAATAAAAAACAAGAAACCAAATGGTTATCAAATCGGGCCTAAAATATTAAAAAATTATTATTATTCAAGTAAATCCTCACGAACCAATCCTAAAATCATGAACTTACACTCTAAAATAACAAATCTCATATGTGTTTATCTGCACTTATTATTTAGTCTAATCACTGATTGATTGTTAATTTTATTATTTAGTTGTAATACCATTTCATCTTAATAGTGCCCTTTATGTATAGTTTACAGTCTTTTCTACCAGATTGTACTAACAAAAAAACTAGTTTGATGCTCGAACCGATTTAATGCCACTAGTAGCCATTTTATGCAAATCGGGGTTTGAAGCTCTAATCATTCCGCATGTTTTTGTTCAACCAATCTCAATATTATCTCCTTCAAATTATATATATATTTATAGAGAGAGAGAGGGAGTATTGGTCATCTTACATATCCAATTAATAAAAAATATGGTAAAAAACTACCTTTCAATGTGGGATATTATGAAGTTTGTTTGTTTTAAAACTTTCGTATTAAATCAAATAATAATATCTTAGGCCCTGTTTGATAACTATTTCGTTTTTTGTTTTTTGTTTTTGAAATTTAAGCTTATTTTCACTCAAATTTTCTACAATGTATTCCACTATTTTTATCATATATCTATCTTTCTTTAGGAAAGTAAGAAAATACTAACTAACTTAAAAAAAAAAAAAAAAAAAAAAAAAAAAAAAAAAAAAAACTTCCAAAAATTTGTTTTTTTTTTTCAAAGTTGGTTAGTATTCTCCTATTTTCTTAAGGAAAAATGGATATATATGATAGGAATGGTGGAATACATTGTAGAAATTTCGAGTGAGAGAATAGACTTAAATTTCAAAAACCAAAAAACAAAAAATCAAATGGTTATCAAACGGGGCCTTAGTTTCTTTGATCATTGTGGCAGTCGACATGATTTTAGTTAAAATCAATTACTACAAGACTGGGAAAACAAAATCCCTCACCCAAAACAAAATCCCTCATCAATGGATAAGTGACAGTATAATATAAACACACATGATCAACATGGCAATATGCGTGTTCTATTTTCTTTCCATTTAAATTCAAAATATATATCTTATTCTTTCCATTTTTGTTCTTCACATTTCAAATTGTAAACAATTCTATTGATGAATGATCCAACAAACAAAAAATACAGATTAGAATCTCTATTTCAATTGAAGTTGAAATCAAAAGTAACCTTTTTCAATGTTTAAATTTTGATTTATATCCGCAACTTTGATAGAAATTAGGACAATTTCGAGCTAGAATATAAGAAATGTGTTTATTTTATATTCAAATGAGCAAACAAGTTTTAAAATAAGTCAATTGAATTTTCATGAATATGCTAAAAAGAGTTGAATTCAACTAGCATAATCGGTAATTAACCGAACAATAAAATGTATAGATCCAAATTCATGTATGTTGACAAAAAAAAATTAAATAAAGTTTATAGTCTCTTAAAAAAAATACAAAATATATAGAGAATTTGTACTATATACCAATTTTAGCGCCTCTATTAGAATTATAGCACATTTTTATAAAAAAAATTGTTTATACCAACTTCTCCTTGATTTTTTTAAAAATTCATTATCTGCCCTTTCTCATACACACTCTTCTTCTTCGACCTATTATTCTTCGACCTATTCTTCTTCTTCCACTCCTTCTACGGCTTCGTCTTCGATTTTTTGTTCGATTTCCCCGGCGTCGTCACCGAAATACCCAACATCCGTTATCTGCACCTAGAGGGAAATTTCTTCGCCGACCAGATCCCTTCAGAGATCGGAAACTTACAATAGAGATAAATGTTTTCGGCGATTCAAGACAATGATTTTCGAGGAACGATTCCGGTGACGATTGGAAACTTGACGAAGCTTCGAGAACTATTCATTGGTTACTACAACACTTTCGTCGGTGGGTTATCGGCAACAATCAAAAACTTATTCGAGCTAATTTTGTTAGACGCTGAGCTGCAGGTTGACCGGAACTTCCCGCTAGAGAACGAAAAGTTCAAACAATGTGTAACATGTTATACATTGATTGAACTAAATCATCATCCTTTAAATGTATTCCATCAGTTTTCCAACGATTGATCTAAAGCACCCTTATTTAATTGAATCAATCAATTAACAGTGATTGAATTCAATCAGCAATATTTGATTGTATTTAATCAGTTGTTCAATGATTGAACTGCATCACCTTTATTGATTGAATCAATCAAATAAAGAGCAAATTTGGACCAAAACATAAAGACCCAAATTTTCCGAGTGAATAAGTTCAAATTCATGGGCCTTTTGGTCTTTTCAAATGATCCATTTTTCATTTTTGGTATCTGTACAATTATTTTCAGTTGTATGCAATTTTTTAGCCCATTTTTATTATACATGAAAAACCTCCACATATATATATAGATATATCTTTTCCAACTTAAACTCCCTTTTTTCAAGAACAAGAACGAAGCAAATCACAGTGAAATCAATCGCCACATGAGGTAGAGTTTTGCAAGCAATCCAAGAGCGCAATTGCAAATCCTACCATAAAACAAAAAGGATGTCTTAGACATAAGAATCATTCCCCAAAAAATAATCCGACCGACCAAATCTCTAACATGTGTCAATAGGTGTCAGTTACAAAAATAAACCAATTTATTTTTTATTTTTCATAAAATATTGATATTTTCATATAATTAAATATTTTTCTCATTAAATTATTACAAAATTAACTTAAATTTAAATGTGTTTCCAAAAATTCTCATTAAATTATTACAAAATTAACTTAAATTTAAATGTGTTTCCAAAAATTATTTTAAAATTCCCTTACAAAATTATATGGTGAGTATATTATTTTAATCAACCGATCGGCTCGGTTTCATTTTCTAAGAAACCAATTAGGTCAGTTCACTGTCAATTTTCACCAAAAATCGAAACCAACCAACAAAGGAGCACCCCTACAAAATAGTACCTATAACATTGTTTAGTTCACTTACATCTTGATAAAAAAACCTATTGATCAGACCAACAGAATTAGAATCAGTTTCCACAAATATGTTGGGGTATATGATCAAAAGGCCATAAAATGTCTTAGCTAATGATATTTTGATGCTACTTTTTTCAAACAAAAAAACAAGCGGTTATCAAAGGTGAGATCATTCATCTAGTTTTTTCAAGTCCACAAAGAAAATCCATTTGAAAGATGCTCCATTGTTCTGTTGTAAGCAAACTAATATTTCTATTTGGTAAACCAACTCCAAGAAACACTAAAAGGGCCAATGGTGATGATCAACCATGAACAAATCTCATACCGTTCATAAAATTCAAGAAACACTACAAACGTAAATATATAAACTCCAGTCTCAAGCATTGTGACAAAAATTAGTCCCTACATAAATAAATAAAGTACCAAGAGCTTCTTCAACTCCTGATTTTTTGCATCTCAATCTCAGAATATAGCTCACTACTTCAAAGATCTTGCACAGTCAAACCTACAACAATTTAAACCAAAACATGAATGAATTGCTTATGAGTATACAATAAACAATTGAAATTGTTTAAAATTAATCCCGTTTGATGACCATTTTGTTTTTTAGTTTTGGGTTTTTGAAATTTAAGCCCATAACAACTACCTTTCCATATGTTTTTTCTTACTAGGATATCTACATCTTACTTATAATTTTAGAAACCGAACCAAAATTTAGAAACAAAAAAAGTAGCTTACAAAAGCTTGTTTTTATTTTTGAAATTTGATCATTCACCACTTTCTTAAGAAAATATGAATACATTGTAAGAATGATGGAACACATGGTAAGAAATTTAGATAAGAATAAGTTTAAATTAAAAAAACAAAAAATCAAATGGCTATCAATCGGGACCTTTATGATTGAAGTTCTTGCATGCATGCCACTGCGAACAATTTAACAGTTCAATCTTGAAATCAGTAAGATAAACTATAGAATATATTGTCATAACTGTGTTCCCTAAAAAGAATACCTGGTGGAAGAGACTGCTTCAACTTGTCGGCCTTCTCGGAGTCAAACACGCAGAGCGTGTAAAGGTACTTGGAGCAGCGAACCTTAAACTTGACTACATCTTTGCTCCTCTTGATTTTCACAGAACGGGCATCCTTTCTTCTTGCAGTGAGAAGAAAGTCTTTTATCTCGTGTATTTGCTTCGGCTGGTTAACAAGAGAAACAAAAGAGAATCTCAACTATTTTGCTATCGAGATCTTAAAGAAATAGCATTCATAAAAGCAAGTTCAACAACCAAAGCAAAACATAGATTGGAAACAATTCATGATAACATCAGAGACAGAAAAGATGCATAAATACAACCCATTCACTTATAAAAGAGATCAATTAAAGAATTCTGTTTCCTTAAAAAAAAACTCATAATAGAGATAAATCATAACATCAAACCAGCTAAGTTCAAGTTTATTTTTTTTTTGTTATATCCGTGACTGTCAGGGTCAGCTTTCGCGCACCTCGACTAAGTTCACGGGACATACCGCCTAACCCTACCCATCAGCTTATGCACCCCAAGGCCCTCTTTGACCAATTGAGCCACTCCATAATGGTTCAAGTATTCTATGCATTAGAAATCAACCAGAGCCAGAAGGTTTAAAGTTATAGGATATTCTATGCTCACACAACATTTTTTATATATATATATATATATGACTGACTGAGCTAGCTTAGGCGAACTTCAACCTATTGAAGTATTGTTACGGGACATACCACTAGTCCAAGTAACAATTGAATGTCAGCGAAGGCATAGAAAATTAATTCGTACGTAGTTGCTCATAGAATATTATTATAACAAACAAAAAATGATAATTTTATGTCAACAATTATGGAGAACCATATTTCAGTGAACTTAACCAGTGCAATTAAACAACACTCGAACAAAGAACTCAATCAACACATCAAAAAATAACGTATTCTCATCCAAACTCCTACCAGCATCAATCCGATCCATAGTTCCGTTGTTCCAAAATTTCAAGACAAAAATCCAATAAAAATTCTCCACAACAGTTGAAGACAATAATCATTCAAACAGTATTCTGAAGAATCATTACAGTAAGTCAAACAACTATAGAATTCAAGCATACAGAAAGCAAATAAATCAATGCTTGAGAAAGTGCAATGAACAGAGAAATCAATCAAGAGTAGCGAAACGCATCATGAAAACGGAGAGCGAATAAGCAGAATAAACCGTGAAGCTATGAGAAAAAGAAGGATCACCATTTTTAGGGCTTGTGAGAAGCAGAGAAGCGATTGCGGAGACGAACGGCGTTGTCTACGGATGAAGATGAGAAGACAACGCGCGTGGAGTGTCAGAATTAGGGTTACGGAGAAATGTAAGGCCGAGAGAGAATGGGCTTTTTGGGGTTTGGGTTTGAGAAAGATTACTGAATGGGCCGTAATCTATTGCATTGTTGGGCCGATAATATGACAAGCATTGGGCTTAAGTTTGTTACCCAATCAATTTTTTTTTTTTTTTTTTGAGAATTGTTACCCAATCAAATTGCAATATAGGATATATATACATATATTATTTATATTTTCTTATGTTTAAATGTATAAATGGATTGTTATTTTTATTTTATTTTTTAGTACAAGTTGAGGGGAGGGGGACTACAAAACATACAAAGAGGGTAACTGCTCCTAGTGTTGAACTGGATTTCCACCAAACAATAAAATCATGAGACCACCAAACATTTTTATTAACTAGTGAATGTAAATTTCTGATTTTTTACATAGTAAATATAGCTAACTAAGGAGGTGTTTGGGTGAGAAAATTAGTTTGAGAAGTTACTTGAAGTTAAAAAAATTGAGATTTTTGTAAATGTTTGTATAGATGTTGTTTTTCGTAGAAGAGTTAGAGTTAAAAGTTTATTTAAATATAGATATATAATGGTAGTTATTTTGAGTAGTTGCAAAAACATAAATATAAATGAGTGATTAAAAATGAATTATTTTGAAAAATTAGAAATGAATGATTAGAAATGTGGAGTTGTTTTTTATAGAAAAAATGATAAGTTATTTTAAGTAGATATAAAAAAAAACTCATTTTTAGTTTTGTAAAAATTTAATAAAACCTCAATCTAAATCTTTCTTAAATACGACAAACAAACGCCGTGAAAACATAAATATA
The DNA here is from genome assembly GCA_037832685.1 of Sicyos baderoa. Classification (NCBI taxonomy): domain Eukaryota; kingdom Viridiplantae; phylum Streptophyta; class Magnoliopsida; order Cucurbitales; family Cucurbitaceae; genus Sicyos; species Sicyos baderoa. The sequence goes on along the minus strand of JBBMEF010000021.1, from coordinate 4,511,972 downwards.
ATTATATTGAAATATAAATATAAAAAATAAATAAATAAAAATAGCAGTTACTAATTTAGTTGATTTGTTGTACTAATTTAGTTGATTTGTTATAATTCAATTTTACCATCAGGATAAACGGTAACAGGTTTATGGTCTCACCAATTTTTAAATTTTAAAAATATATTTAAATATAAATATTATTGAAAAAAAAGAAGTAATAACCCATTAAGTAAAACCAATAACCTGATTGATTTGTTAGAATTATCTGCACTCTTTATTATTAGTATGCATTTAAATGGATTAAATTATATCGAACACTACCATTTAATTTTTTAATAATTTTCACAAATTCTAAAATTCAAAATAAGTATATGAAAACAATTTTCTTAAATCAAAATAAGTACTTGAAAACTATTATCTCAAATCAAAGAATATCAAAGTAATGGAAAGATACGTTAACGTAGTAGTTGTAGGTTTAAATTTTAAAAATGAAAAGTCAAATGATTATCAAACGGAATCTAATAATATCTATCAAACACACTAACACCTCCTAAGTTCTACCTAGTAGTGCCTTTAGGGTTTGTCATCTTTCTCCAAACCCCTCAAATACAGTACAACAGTAAAGGTTTTTGAACCTTCAATTTGAATAGAAGTGATCAAATGTCTAAACAATGTTGAGCCACACAAGCATTTTTTTTTTTCTTAATTCAACAAGATTTGAGGTAGGGGTACTAGATCGTACAAGATGTCATTAGAACTCTACTCCTTCTGACACGAAGACATGAGTGGATCGGGTTTGTCATAATAAAACACGCTAAGATGACTTGCTCTTTCCAAATAACAAACTCAATGAGTAGGTGCTGCCCTTCTTAGCAGCTGCTTCAACACGATTCCCACCAATCTACAATAAAAGATTACATATACACATAATCACAATAGGATTAGAGATTTTTTTTTTAGTTCAACCATTATTGGGTGAGAGGATTCGAACCATAACCTAATCTTGTAACAACTATACGATTAAACTATTCCCTCTTGTTGGCTTAGATTAATAAATTTATGAGAGATTTACGAAAGTGTAGGAGCCAAATTACACAATCTAAAAATATATAATAAAATTTGAAACCAGAGGATACCTTATCCATGAGCCAGTAGCCGATTGATGGCATGTATTGCACCAAATACATAACGGCGAGGACGGGCTACAGGAAATAAGCAACAAATTAAATGTAAAATTAAAAAAAAACAAAAACAAAAAAAAACAAAAAAAAAAAAAAAAAACAAAAACAAAAACAAAAAACAAAATGGTTATCAACCTTAGATATAACCATCACGGAGAGGCCTATAGGTCAAGAGGGCCTTGGAGAAATAAGAAGTGATGGGTCCAATCCATGGTGGTCACCTACATAGGAATTAATTTCCTACCGATATTCTTGGCATTCAAATGTCGTAGGGTCAGACGATAGGTCCCTTGATAATAGTCGACATGCACACAAGCTTGCCCGGACAACCACGAATATTGAAAGAAAAATAACAACAACCTTGTCTTGACATGTACGAGGTCCCCAGTTTGAAACTATTTATCTTGGTATAAGTTTCACCAAGATTCAAACTACCATTCTTTTTTACATGCAAGATGCAATTCATTATACGATGCTTTGTACGTGATATATCTATATCTATCTATATAATGGTATTTTATGGTTCAATATGTTCTACATCATAGTAGCCTCAAAGAAGATCATTAAAAGGAAAAGTCTACTTCCAAGATATTTGATAAAAAAAATGATACTTTGTGATATGTTTGATCAATTAAAAAACGGATACCTGATATGACATCCAAGCTTCTTTTAGATTATGGCTAGCAGCAATAATTGTTAGCTCGGCACATCTTTCGGACGAAAGTCGCTTCTGCAAAAAAATAAAATAGTACTCTATATAAACTCTTCGTAGAGTGTCATAGCTACACAGAAAGCAGAAACATATATAAAAATTTGTATCAATCTTCCTTAGTACTCGAGGACACAATTATACAAACGATAAAACAGATCTTGTTCAGCTAAGGTCGTGTTTTTATCAATCTTCATCATAGTGAAACCACCCATAAGAACCATGTTCTGACTTTTATCCGGCGAATATCCAACAACCGATTCCATTGTGTGAATAATGGACCCAGATCCTAAAAACAACAATGCTTTTGAATAAGCATGAGTAATCAAATGAAATAAAGCAGCCCGATACGACCCCATACCCAAAGCTAACATCATATAACCCAATTGAGACATTGTAGAATAGGCTAAACCTCTCTTAATATCTTTTTGAGCAAGAGCTAAAGTAGCTCCAAATAGTACTGTTATTATACCTATCAAAGCTATTAGCTTCATGATGTAAGGTATTTTTATAAAAATAGGAAAAAGCCGAGCGACAAGTATGTAGAACCACCCATATATTGTGATCCAGCAAACACATAGCAATGCCCTTTTTCAATTCAAACAGATTATGGATAAAAATGTAGGACTAATAACAAAAAAAGTTAATATAATCAAATTTATTAATGTTTGAAATTACGGAGAGAGCACCAAAGAGTAGGCTTAACCAACGGTAATTGCATGTATCCTTGATTAAAAGGTTATTGGTTCGACGAATTCCTAAATCCTCAAATATTGTTGTTGTACTAAAAATAACCAGGGAGAGAGAACCAATCAAACATGATTGACACAAAAGATAAATTAAAATTTACATACCTCAGACACACCTTTCTTCCCGGCAGCTTCTGCACCTGAGCTAGTTGATGTTTCGATCGGTCCAGGACAAATAACGGTCACTCTTAGTCCTTTGTGGTAGAGCTGAGATTCCCGATTGTAGCAAAATATAAAAGAAAACAAAAGGTACATGATTGTAAAAGGGGAAAACTAAATGATATTATGAAAGAAAAGGAAAAGGTAAGAGATTTTAACCTCTGGTTTCACAGTAGAACTATTCCACAAAACCATGGAATATCATTAAATCCAATATATTAGGTAACAGTTGCAAGATCTCTTTTAAGAATGGATTGATCAATACTTATACAATACAACCCATCAATGGAATTTATATTTGCCTCATAAAGAAGAAATCAAATGTAAAATTAGTGATTGACTTCAGGTATATCCAAGATTATGGAACTCAAGAACTAAAGAACACAGTTGTACAACGTAAAGTAAGGTCATCGGTGTATCCAAGATAATTGCCAAAGTTATTTTGAGTAGGCTTAAAAGGTTATTCCCCGTGCTATAAATCTGCTCTTTGCTTGGAAGAACAATCTTTGATGCTTGTTTCATTGTTAATGACCTTATCGATGGTGAATGGAAGAACAGGAGAAAAAGGTCAGTCTTGAAGCTAAACCATGACAAAAATTTGGCAAAGTTGATTAGTGTTCCTTGGACGTCATCCTTTAAGTAAAAAGGTTTTGGTTATAGATGGAGGAACTAGGTTGGGCGCGCATATCTAGTATAGGCTTTTCTTATAATATAAAGATAAAATTGAGAGGAAAATTCAAAGCATCTATAGTTTTTGTCAAAGGGGCCCTAACTTTCATTTCCTATTCATTCTTGAGATTCATCTAAGTCGATTCCTCAGCCCCAAAAAGAAGACAAAATGAAAAAAATTGAAGTAGCCACCCACTAATGCTCAAAGTACATGTCCCAAAAAGGACTAAACCATACAAGAAGAGGGAAAAGAAGGTTCATCTTACCTCCGATCGCAAAGAATGAAAATAACCATTCAGTGCATGCTTTGATGCAGAATATATAGCTTGTCCTGGAGCAGGTGTTTTTCCAGCAGCGCTGCTCATCTGTAAACAATGCAGAAAGACACTACAAATTAGAAGTCAACAATTTAGACCATACAAGTGAGAGGAAATAAAAAAGGATGAAACAATATAGATACAGGAAAATAAAATGACAATGGTCCAAATATAAAAAACTGACACTGACATATGATAAAAAAATTTAACTGAATCAGGTAACCAGAGTAGTAACTACCCAGAGGCAGAATAAACCCACTTTTGACTCTCATGATTAAAAAAAATATATTAACTTAATTAGGTAAAGGTAAAAAACTAAAGATAGACTTTTTTTGTTATATAGCACAATAGCATATTTAGTGTTTTTAAAAGCTCGAGAAGCACTATAGCCTCCAAGAGCTTAGGTACAAAGCTAAAAGAAAAGTCTGTTTTTTGTGAGGCACTCTATATATAAAAACATTCATAAAGAAGAGATATCATAGCTTGAGTAGGAATATAAAAAAAAAAATAATAATAATAATAATAATAAAATAAAAACTAAAGGGAGGTTTGGGGTGGTGAGTTGGTAACTGTTATTTGGTTGATAATCATTGTTCGAGGATAATCATTGTCTGTGTTTATGGTGCAAATAATGATTAGTGGGTAATTATTTTTATGTTTGGGGTGTAGATAATAGCTAAGAGAGGTAATAATCGTCTGTGTTTGGGGTGCATGTAATGGTTAGTAGGTGTTTGGGATGAGAATGGATTAGTGAATGTACGATCATGATTATTGAGTCATATGGTTTTAAAAAAGATGAGTGAGATGAATAGTGACTATTGTTCATTACTTGAGTAATCATTGTCTTAGTGGAGTCCCAACAGCCCCTAAGTGTTAGTAAATGTTATTTTTTTTAATTAATAAAGAACAAAAAAAAAACTCTAAATGCAAGGATTTTTACATTTATGATTCATAAAATGTATTGTTTTAATTCTCTAAAAACATATACATTTTAATAACTAATCAAGAAGTCCCAAGGCGCAAGTTCGACGCCTTATAGATACACCTGAAGATGTGTGCCTAAAGGCGTCTTTTTACATGAGTCTCGCCTGTTCAAGGCGAGACACTAGACCAGCACCGGCGAGCCTTTTAAGCACTTAGAATATTCAGAGTGTAGCTTCAGGTTCGACCTCCAATTTCGTCCAATTATAAATTGTATTTCAAGAAGAGAAAAAGAGGAATCTCCATTCCAAGTATGGATTACAACCGGTAGTTTTTGGTTAGTTATAATGTTTAAATTTCAAATAAAGATAAAAACAGCTAATTTATTGGTAATTATTGGGTAATGTCTGCCACTGGATGATTACTACTGGTTATTATATTTATAAGTTTTGATAGGGGGTTGTAACTCCTTGATGGGCGGTTATGTTTGTAATTTCTATAAAAAGCTTTAAGTTCAGTAGATAGGGAGTGTAATTTTGATATGGTAGTCAGTTTGTAATGTTCGAAACCGCTCGAGCTGGTCAAATGTCAATAGGTTGTGATCTCTAACTTGTTGTCTAATGGTAAATAAAAGAGATACTTCCAGACTGATATTATCGTATCAATTTAAGATGCAGTAATGAGTCTAAAATAAGTAAACAATGGCAAAGCATAAGCAGTATTTGTGGCTTCCACTTACAACAACAAAATGACCTCGGCCCCGTCGCAGCATAAAAGGCGCAAGAAGCCGTGTGAGAGAAATGGTCCCCAGAACATTGACATCAAATGTTTGCTGCTTGTAAGTAAAATGAAAAGGTAAAAACAGAAAGATAACACAGTCAATAGCCAAGGGATGAGTAGTACTGAATATCAAATCAATGCATTTCTATGAACACTCTCGCCCCATTTGAAGGATAGGATCTCTCTCGCCGCACTAACTCACAATAAGAAATCACTCAACAGTTCAGAAACCAAATTGTTAGCGTCGTCCGTTTATTCCTCCATACCTTCATACTTTCCTCGGATACATCCAACGCTGTAGTTTTCTGTAAAAACAAACAAACATGGATATATAAGCATAATTTCTAAAGGAAAATCAAAGCAACGTCGAAACTCCAGCAGAAAGTAGCTACCAAATTCCCGAGACACATCTCAAGACACGATCCTACCACGAAAAAAGGGAAAAATCTAGCAATCATGTGGTGGCTAAAGCTCAAGAGTAAAGAAAATGATGTGGACCATGAGAGAGAGTTCTGAAATAGATTTTCAGTAGTAGACTACAAGAAATTCAGAGGACAATCTTGAAAGTCAACGAGGCTGGAAAGTGATGATCGGGCATCTAAACCAAGCAAACTAAGAGAGCTCATCATTTAGTTATGCTTAATGAATGGTGATAGAACAATCTTGGTCAGTCTATGGCATCAAAGATTCAAGACTAATGGTGATGGAGCAGAAAAATTCATCAGATTGATTGGAGAGAAAAATCAAATAGTGAGATCTCAAGGAATGAAAAGAAAAGTTACTGACAGAATGTACAAGTCAAACCAATAAATGGCTAAGATTTAAACCAAGGTTCCTTTAAGAGAAGAAATTGATGCAAAGATGCAAGTTGAGAGAGAGAGAGAGAGAGACAAAGCAAACAAGAAGTACAATGGAATTCAATGAGCAACAGGGCAATAAAGATTAGAGAGGGAGCTTGATGGAACATTTCCCCCAGAAGTAATGGTGGTAGCGAAGACGTCAAAGAGAGAGATATCATTTTCAAGCAAAGACAATGATAGTGATATGTGTGTTAACCAGCAGCAGAGAATTGTGTGGTCTTGTGAATACGAGCACACGGACTGAGGATGACATTTCGAGGGACCTATCAAACTATAGGTTCATCAGTGCATGCATGCATACATCTTTTTAGGGAACGAACGCATGCATGCAAATACACACAACAAGGTTGGGTTTTGTTAAACCACGGTTGTTAAGACAAAAATCATCCAAGTGCCCAAAAAAAGTCCCATGAAAGCACCTACATTCAATGTGCATGTCGGTTTTTGCAACGTCTCCATGATTCTTACTTATCATAAATAAATATAAAAATAAATGATTGCACCTAGTAGATACGATTCCCGACTAATAGCAAACAACCGCATAACTAAGTTGTTGCCTCATTTACTTACAGCTTCAAGACTTAACATAAAATTCAAACCCGTTAGCTGGAATTCTCCTGATATGTAGCACACCCTAATCTACGGCTTAGACTGATACCCTGAAATATATCTAGCGTATTGGTTTTGGAGGAAATTATAGCTTTATCATTTTATTGAAGCGTCACATGCTAAGGATTTATATAATGCAAGAAACCAATACTTGGATGTAGAAAAAACCATGCTCTTTCCTCTATATATTATAACATGAACTCTTCTGCTGATAGCCACGGGCTAGTTGAAGAACCGAGTTCAAGAGAATAACACCAACACCGGAAATAGACAACTAACATTACTCAAATAGGAAAATTTCATAATATCATGTTAAGGTGTAATGCAACTATCTTTACTGCCATTTTTCAAAATCTTAGATGATTAGTCAAATTCGCAATACCATTATTCAGGTGAAAATATATACAAAATATTAGCGACTTACAGGACGCTCGAAAGCTGCATTATGGATCATATAATCCACACCAGAGCCAGGAAAAAAGGATTCTGCTATCTCTACAGCCTCTTTCAGTTTACTTTCCCCAGAAGCCAAATCTAGAGGTAAGACTTTCACATCATAAGGTGCAAATTTACCTGTGACGAACAAAAAGCTGTTTTAGAGCGAGAGAAAAATTTATCGGCCGAAAAAGCAACTTCGTTAGGTGTAAAACGCAAAACCAGAGAGCTCGCTCTTCACTCTCTCCAACCCAGCTTCATCCCGCGCAGATATAATAAGCTTGGCCCCCAAACCAGCAAGTTGTTTTGCAAGAACTTCCCCTGCATCCACAGGAAATTTTGAAAATATTATACAAAAAAATGTCAAAGGGAATTTACCATCAACAACACATTCTACCTCTTATATTATATTTGCAACACAATTTCTAAAATAATTCATACATAACACATAATTTTCTATCAGTGATAGAACTCAACCAGTGATAGAACATAATTTTCTATCAGTAACAAATTTCAATTAGTGAAAGATTGAGTCTGCCACTGATAGAACTCAGCCAGTATAGAACTCAATTTGAATTTTTCTGCTAGATATGAATTAGTTTTGATTTTATGCCATAGATGGAAATATTATATTTTGATCTTTTTTATTATACATGCAAAATCCCCTAAAGAAAATAATAGCAATCTTATAACTGAGCATACAAACAGCAATATAGCAGAAGATTCTTGAATGATTAGAATTCAATACAGTAACAAATACATTAGAATTCAATCCAAGTATAGTAAATAAAACGTTGCAAATAATATAAGAACACACAAAATATCAAGAAAAATACCAATTCCTCGGCTAGCACCAGTAATCCAAACAACCTGATAGAGTATATAGTTCCAATTAACATAAGAATATTTGAAGAACAACGTAAGTTCCTATTGCAAAAAAAAAAAAAAAAAAAAAAAAATCGAAATCAGCAGACCTTATCTTGAATTTCTTCTCGCTTGACACTCGATTTGGACATTAAAGTGAAATCACCTGTGGATTTGAACATAAGAAGTAACGCAACAACGATAGAAAAATCAAATTCCTCCTTTACGAACTAATCGAATTCAATTTTCGAGTGAAATTTGCAAGGATTTTTACCATGCGCGGTGGCGAATCGGAACAGCAGGAGAAGGGTGATGGAGAGAAAGACGGAGAAAACAACGAGAATCAGCATTCTTCACTGTGCTCGATTCGAACGGGAACCAGTGGTCGGTTTTAATTTTTGGAAATGTATATAATAATTAAAAATTACCCAACTTGTGACATGTTGCATTATCTATCGCCCGGTTGATAACGTCCTCGTTTCGTGTTTCTTGTTTATGTTTCTTTTTTTTGAAAAATAGTCTTGTTGATAACAATTAATTTTCTTGTCCCAAAAAATTTGAAAACATTTCTATTACTTTAGCTAGAAATTGCGTTCTATTTCTATCTTGTGTGTGTGGAGCCCATCACGGGAAGAAAATATGCTCGGGCAGGATGACAAGGAATAGTAATTTTTACCTTTTTTTTTTTTTTTTTGTTGATGATGTAATTTTTAGCACTTTGACATCCACTTATGTGCATTATTATTTTTTTTCTTTTCAATTTTTATTTTACAACTTTTCAATTTTAATTGGATCAATTATATATTTATTTATTATTTAAATTTCTAAAAACATCGTACTATATATATATGAAACTCATAATACTAATTTTAAAATACACTAATTTTTATTAATAATAATATTTATATTTTTATATTATAATTAAAATAGGGATGTCAAAAAATGTCTATCTATGAAAAATTTCCAATATTGTATTTATAAACTATCTTAAACAAAACAAAATATTATTTATATATATATATTACTTTATTTCTAAATTTTACCATTGATACACATATTTTAAAATGCTTAGCATGTGTATTTATATCTTATTTGTATTTGTTCATCATTTTTCAAAATTAAAATTAAAATTTTGTAATATGAATATTTATATATACCAATTTGTTTCTAATTTCACATTATTCATTTACATTTTACTAATACAAAATTATTTTATA
>JBBMEF010000021.1:4465467-4502420 GCA_037832685.1 Sicyos baderoa | reverse complement strand
CGGCAAGTTCGGATTCTTCTTCGAAAGAGTCGGAGAAGAAGGAGTCGGAGAAAAAGAAGAAGCCGAAGAAGAAGAAGAAGGTGCTGGAGAAGAGGAAGAAGACGAAGAAGAAGAAGCTGAAGAAGAAGCTGAAGAAAAACAAGCTGGAAAAAAAGATGTCGGCAATAAAAAAACAGAGAAGAAGAAGAAAGGGTAGATTGGGGATTTTTAAAAAAAATATAAAGATTTTGCTATAAATTAATTTTTAAAAAGAAGTTGCTATAATTTTAATAAGAATTTGAGATTTTGCTATACAATGCAAATTCCCTAAAAAATAATTAATTATGTATTTAAAAAAACTAATTTTAAACCTGCATTTTAAGTATTTATTAATTTAAATAATTTTTTAAATAGTTTTTTAGATTTATATATTTACCTAGTTTACCAAAAAATATATTCAACTCAATTAAACCGATCAATTTGGGTTGGGTTGGTTCGTTGGGTAGTCTATTGAACCACGAAGCCCAAACAGCCCAAAATGAAGATCAGATCACAACTCGAAACCCTACACTAAGCCCAAATAAAAGTGTATTTCTGAACCCTTCCCGCCTTCCATTTCTCTCCATCGCCAGATTCACCAGCCACGATCTCGCCCTTCTCTCTCACTGGATCAAGGTTTGTTCGCCATTACATTAATGGCTTCCTTCTACAACTCTTCTTAACAATTTCCAGTGTCCTTTTCTGTTTACTTCATCTTAACCTCAACAGGTAACTCTTAGAGATGGCAATGGCTTCGCAAACCCTCGATATAATGGGAGAGCGACAATCTGGTCAGGATGTTCGCACTCAAAACGGTAAAATCTTCACAAACGCTCCATTGATGCTTCGTTTTATCTTGAATTTGTGAGAGACAATGTGAATTACTCGTTTGAGTTGTTTGGTGTTTTCAGTCATGGCGTGTCAAGCAGTTGCCAACATCGTTAAATCCTCACTTGGACCTGTTGGCCTTGATAAGGTATTGCCTCGTTTTCCAACTTCTCACACTACCCTATTGCGGATTATTTTTTTGAAACTAGGGTAACCACACCCGTCCCTAGGCCAGGAACCGGAGACATCGAAGGATGAATGTCATAGGTGAGTCTCGAACTTCGGATCTTGAAGGGAGCATACCTTCAAAGCCAAGTCTTCAACCATTGTGCCCCCTTGGGGACGAGATTGCGGATTTTCGCTAATGGCTATACTTGTACTCCTAGCATTTTTTAGTTAAGATGTAGTTAGAGTTCGTGCCGTACTTTGTATTCGTTCTCCTAAATCTCGACGAGTACAACCTATGCGAGGAGCTTCGAGCCAAAAGAAGGCATGTTTATAGCACTTGATGTTATTACTCTAAGGATTATTGAAGTTTCTTAACTGGCAATTTTCTCTTTCTATAGATCTCTTTAAAAAGGAGAAAGAAATTCTTTGGGAAAATTCACCAAATCTATCTGATAAAGAATTTGGCAAGAGAGAAACAAAAAATCTTTCAGGGACAAGGGAAAAAATACTTTATTACTTTATTTTATTCGATTCTATTATTAATTTGATCACCTCTTGGTGTAAACAATCAAATCCCTTTTTCACTATAGCTATATCACCCTTCTATCTAATTGGAGAGGACTTTTGTAACTATCCTTTAGGGTGGCTTTTGTTAATTTCATACTTCACTGAAATTGTTTGGTATCCATAAAATTTATTATTAGAACTATGTTTTGTATGAATCATGGGATTGAAACAATGGTTCTCATATCCAACGTGTATATAACTTAACTAGTTAGGTTGTGTTTCTGACGAAGATGTTAGAGGTTTAAATTTCCCCATCCCCACATGTTATCGAACTAAAAGAGCTATAAGTGATAACCTTTCTCTTTCTCTCATTTAGCAATCTTCATATCATCCCAATTTTTGGCTTGAAGGTTAAAACCTAAAATATTTATTTATTTTTAACCATAAAATGTGTATCAGATGCTTGTGGATGACATTGGTGATGTTACAATCACCAACGACGGTTGTGGATGACCTTTCTCTTCTCTCATTTAGCAATCTTCATATCATCCCAATTTTTGGCTTGAAGGTTAAAACCTAAAATATTTATTTATTTTTAACCATAAAATGTGTATCAGATGCTTGTGGATGACATTGGTGATGTTACAATCACCAACGACGGTGCAACAATTCTCAAGATGTTAGAAGTAGAGCACCCTGCAGCGAAGGTGGGCGTAGCCTTGTTGTTTATGCATATATGATATATGTTTGCAGCTGAGCATCTAAAAATATGCTTCGCTAAGGGTTTACAATTTTTATTTCTTTTTCTCATATGGTAAATGTTAATTTTATGTGTTTTTAGGTGCTAGTTGAGTTGGCAGAACTTCAAGATCGAGAAGTTGGAGATGGCACAACTTCAGTGGTCATTGTAGCAGCAGAGTTGCTTAAGGTAAGTTTAATTTATGTCCTCAGAATTAATAAATTATCTTTTCTTATCATGGATTTCTAGAACTTCATTTCCCCTTGTATCTTAGAGAGCTAATGATTTGGTGAGAAACAAGATTCATCCAACTTCTATAATCAGTGGGTACAGAGTAAGCAAAATTTTCTTCCTTTTCTTCCATTTTAGTGAAGTATCTTTTAGTTTATCTTTTTCTAGCGATGTTAACACATTTTTAATTGGGGTTTAGTTGTTTTTCTGAAGATTTGATTTTAATATTTATTTGCTTCAATGTTTCTTGATGTTGGTAGCTTGCCATGAGGGAAGCATGCAAGTATGTCGAGGAAAAATTGTCTGTTAAGGTGAGCTGTCTCTATTTAAATTTCTATATAAATGTTGAAGATGATTTATATATATAAACCATAAACATTCAGCTTTTGAGGACATGTATGGATTTAGGTGCAATGCAAATACTACACCAAGTCCAATCATAAAAATGTGTTATCAAGCACTATTACTACTGAAAAAATGATGGGAAAAAAATTCGATGTTATTAGGTTAAATTGGCATGCAACCTTTTTTTATGTTCAATTTTTGTGTCATATTTGTTTCTTTTTTCAAGGAAGTTTCCTTAATTTCTTATGGGAAACAATACTTTCATTGATGAATGAAAAATAGGAGAGTTCCCATTGAAACAAGTTTTAAGTACATAAAGCACTTCCCTTGTGTAATAAGCATAGATAGGCTATAATCACAGAGTCTTCAAAAGATGGACCCAAAGAAGAGCTATATACAGTGTAGATTCCCTAAACTCGTCAAATGGAAGAGAAATATCTTTGAAAAGTTTTGTTTCGTATCCAAACAAAGACAGTTTTCTGACATTTGTTTTGATGTGCACGATCAGGTTGAAAAGTTGGGAAAAGACTCGCTTATAAACTGTGCTAAGACAAGCATGTCTTCCAAGTTGATTACTAGTGATAGTGACTTCTTCGCAAACTTGGTACGTTCTTGTCCCTGATGAGTTCTTTATTTACAGGTTGTGCATCATTTTTTTCAATTTTATGTCGTTACCGTTATTTTTTTTTGTAAAAGAATGTTGCTTGTGGTTTCTTTACTAACTTCTGGAAATTATTAAGACTTAAAAGAGGATTGTGAATGCTATGACAATAATAGGCTGTTTAATGAACGATCCTTTGATTTCAATAGTAAAAACTAAATAAGCAACCATGGACAATGGTGACCACCTACTTAGGATTAATTTCAAAATTTAGTAAGGTGAGACAATTGTCTTGTGGGATCTTAGTTGAGTGTGAGGCGTGTTATCTCTTGAATCTTAAAGTGCTTAAGAAAAAATGAGTTCAATTCATGTTGGCCATCTACCAAGGAATTAAGTTCTTACTGGTTACCTTGTCAACCAAATGTTTTAGGGTAAGACGATTGTCTCATGAGAATAGACAAGGTGTGATAAGCTTGCTTAGACACTAGTGGCTATAAGTTTTGCAAATTGGCCAACCAAAAAACTAGACCATGCTGTAATTGTAAAGAGTGCTAAAAAATCAGTTGCATGAAACTAACTAGAAACCTTTGAAACTCAAAAGAGTAGCTAAAACTTGTTTGTCCCACTCCTTCAAAAACAGAAGACAAAGAAAGATCTATCAAACTCTTAAAGCAACCGAGTGTGTTTTATACATAATTAGATTAACTTTGCTACTACTGTCTAGGATAATAAAAAAAAAAAATCACAATGTCTTCTGCTCTTTATTTTATTGCTCAAGTCTTGCATATTTCTTTGTCTGTAGGTTGTAGATGCCGTGCAAGCAGTCAAGATGACCAACGCAAGGGGAGAAGTTAAGTACCCAATTAAGGTTTGTGATTTTTCCAGTCTGGTTTTTGGAAATTCTTCAATATTTCTTATTTGATTTAAAGTTATTTTTTTAGTTCAATTTAGTCAACAAAGATTTATAATTGGCAGTATCAGTGTGATACATGTTCTACAACGAGCTGTTAATTAGTTATGTCTTTCAGCTCACTTTTGGCTCCTTTAGAAAGGTTATGGAGCCTTGGATTGACTCAATTTTACCTATTCTTTGAGAATTTTCTTATGAGAAAATTTTGATTTGAAGAGGAAATTTTTGGGTTTGGGATTTAGTTTATTGTAAGGGTTTCTTGCTGGAATTCTTGTTCTCAGTGGCTATTATTTTGTGCTGAGACGTGAAAACTATTGGGGCTTTCTGCCCCTTTGATTTCCCTATGGTCGTAAGAGTTACAAATTGAATGCTTATGTTGTTCCGTGTTTAATAAGGGCTAACTGTATTACTGTTAGCGTATTCTGTTGGTCTTTATTGGAAACAAATCAGAATTGTCTTCTTCAAAGTGACATAATATTCAGCATTTTTTTGTCCCAAAATTAACCTTCATTCCAACTAAGCTCACTGGTGTCTTCTTTCTCAACCCCTTTCTTAACCTTCGTGACTTCTCCTGCATGACAGAAGTGATATGGAGCTGTGAAAATAGATCATGGGCTATTGATTGAAAAATCATCTATATTGAAGTGCATGTTATCGTGAAGTTAAGCTTGATTTCTCGAATAAGAGTATGGGTTTTGATAAGGATTAATACTTTGCGTTTCAGGGAATCAACATTTTGAAAGCTCATGGAAAGAGTGTAAAAGATAGTTATCTGTTGAATGGGTATGCTCTAAATACTGGTCGAGCAGCTCAAGGGATGCCAACTAGAGTCGCACCTGCAAGGATTGCTTGCCTTGACTTCAATCTCCAAAAGACAAAAATGCAGCTGGGTGTACAAGTTCTTGTCACTGACCCAAGGGAACTTGAGAAAATTCGACAGAGGTATTTGATAGCACTTGGATTTCTTTTGAACTTGATGCTGACCCAAATGTTCTATTGAATCAAATTATGATATTCTTTCCCTAAAGAGTCTCTTCACTGCCTTTTTTTTTTAGAAAAAAAAATTATTTTCTCCTTTTGCATCCCTTTTCTTTTGGGAAAACTTTTAAGTAGTTTCCTTTTAGATTAATCAAAATTTAGAATTCTTGTATTGTTTAACCTTTTCTTTTGTTTGGGATTTGCCTTTTAGATTAATCATAATTTAGAATTCTTGTATTGTTTAACCTTTTCTTTTTGTTTGGGATTAATGGCACATTTTGTTCATAGAGAGTCTGATATGATGAAAGAACGTATTGAAAAGCTTTTGAAAGCTGGGGCGAATGTTGTTCTTACCACGAAAGGGATTGATGACATGGCACTCAAGGCAAGCTTCTTTAGTCTCTGTTCTCATTTGTTTGCTTTCATCTATACCCCTACTTGTTAGTACACTACTACTTGTCTGGGATTGTTTTCTGATGTCTTTTATGGTGCTCCTGTGTTTAAATGTCTTACACCTAATTTATTCGCTTAATTAAAACCTGCTTGCAACAAGACAAATGAGATAAAATTCTTTCCCATTTTGTTTGTTTATGTGGGCCTGAGTAGATATGCCTCTAGTGTTATACTTGTAGAAATAACTTATTGTTTGTACTTGTGTTTGTGTTTAGTGATTCTTAAAAAATAATAGTAAACAAATTAGAAACATTTTGGGATAGTTTTTAGAAAACATTAAGTTTGTATGTGTGTGTGTGTTTTTTTTTTAATTATTAGGTCATTGTATCGTTTGAGTTTTTTTTAATTGATTTCCTGATTGATGGTGATTATGTAGTTATGTTGTATTTATAAATACTTTCCTTTATGTATGCACATTTTTAAAAAAATAAATCGTTGATATAATTTTTATGAGGATCATCCTTCTTGGTTTTAACCTCTTTTTGTACTTTGTAGTTTGACTCATTTTTTCTGTGTCCGTATATTCTTTCCTTTTCTTTTCGTCAATCAAAGTTTGATTTTCATATAAAAATTGTAATTATTTTTTCCAATGATGTTATTGTCTAATGATTTTGTTTTTCTAATTTCAGTATTTTGTGGAGGTAGGTGCAATTGCTGTTAGGCGAGTAAAAAAGGAGGACATGCGCCATGTTGCCAAGGCTACTGGAGCAACCATGGTATGTTAATAGTTACCTTTCCTCATGTATAGTTACCTTTCCTCATGTATAAGGTGTCCATTTTCATTTAATCTGCCAGCTTGTTTCATTTTAATGGTTCACATAAATTGGTTGAGGGTTTTCATGGTTGCTCATTTCAAATGAGTTTCCTCCCTTCTCGTGTTTCATCTCTCATTCAGTGGGGGGTTGGGGACACTTTTTTTCTTGTAGGACATCTAGGTTGGGGACACTATTATGATTACTTGTGCACTCAGCCTATGAACTTAATGATAATTCACATCCAAAAATCTTGGAAAAAATATATATGTATAGATAATGAACCAAACTTTCGTTGAGAAAAGAATGAAAGAACAATACAAAAGGGACATAGAAAAAACAACCTTAGCAAACAAGGGAGACCACCTACAAAAAGGGCTCCAATCTAGCAAAATTACTCTTAAAGGGTAATTTCAATTTTTTTTTATTGCATTGTGATTATGTCTCAGATCTTTTAGCATATCCATTAGTGGAATCTTATTGTTTCTCTAGTGGTTATCTCTTGATCTATACTTTTTAGTTCTATTGTACCATTTTGAAAAGTTGACACCATATATAATCTCTATATGACCTTTTTTCCCCCAGTGAAATGAAGCTTACAAACCTCTTTTTATCTATGCTACTGCTTCCTGTTGTTCTGGGACTTTCTACGTCTCTTTTGTTACAATGTCTATTATTTTTATGTTATTAGTTGTCATATTTCTTGTTCATGGACATGTAGGTTTCTACATTTGCTGACATGGAGGGGGAGGAAACTTTTGAGTCATCATTTCTTGGATATGCTGATGAGGTTGTAGAGGAAAGAATTGCTGATGATGATGTTGTTATGATAAAGGGTTCTAAAACTACTAGTGCGGTCAGTGACCTTGTCCAGGCTCTCAAGCGGTTTATTTTATTTTATTTTTTTAATGTGAAACGTTAACTTTCATTGATGGAATAAAAGAAATCCTATCGGTACAATTTACAAAAAGCATCTCCTCTTAGCAATAAGCAATGTGAGATTATAATCACAAACAAAATGCAAGCGATGTAACCAAAATAGAGCTAAATACAAATAGGATGTAAGTGATTATAATCAAGCTGTTGTGAAACTAACTCTCCAACCTAATCATTGTAAATTACTAAATTTTAAGTTGATGGTGTTTTTGACTGTTAGGTATTAATTCTAATCACGATAAGTTCAAATTAGTACACCTGTGGTCTAAGAATCTGACTTAAGTTTTTTCTTAGAAAATAGATAAGATTTTGCATGGTTGCTGAACCATGGAAAATAGTATACTTACGTTGTGTAATATATATTTCTATTTCTGTTTCTGTGATAAATCTGATTTTTTTTCTTCAAAATATTGATTCTTTAGGTCTCCTTGATTCTTAGAGGTGCGAATGACTATATGCTCGATGAGATGGAGAGGGCTTTGCATGATGCATTATCCATCGTCAAAAGGGCCCTTGAGTCCAATACGGTAAGGCTTGGTGTGAATTGGAATCAGTATCCTGTGTGTAATCTTATGTTCTAGGCTAGCAGATTTACAGCATGTTGTGTGTTCATTAACTGCTTATATGTAATTTTTCGTTGTTAGATTTGGGAATTTCTATCGTTGAGGAAGAATGTTTTGGATGAGAACAATTATTTGATTAATTTCAAATGTTCCTGTAAGAGAATAAAAAAAATGAAATCCATCACATCAAATATTTCTCTCCCCATAAAGCCTCCAAAGTTAAATTTCTCAGCAAGACCTTACTCACATTAGTTCAAAATACCTTAGTTTTGTTTTTGAAAAGGATATCCACACATCATCGAATAAAAGAAAATATCTCTTTTACAATCTCAAGAATAGCCAACTGCATCCCAAATTCTTTATAGAAGTTTATTTCTTTATCTTAGCTATTATTTTAATGAACCAGACACTGAAAAGAATAAGCATCTTTACTGTCCACTCTAGACAATGTAAACTAGCTTAGGGAAAGTGCACAAGAAAGTATTTATTGTTTAAGAAGTTGATGAAGGGTTTAATGACCGGGTGACGTGATACAGTATGTAAGTTTGTCAACTGCTTGGTCTGTTCTATGCTGTTTTTGTTGCAATTACTAACTGTTACCTCATCATACAGGTTGTAGCTGGTGGTGGTGCAGTTGAATCTGCATTGTCTGTGTATTTGGAATACCTTGCAACAACTCTAGGCTCCCGTGAGCAGTTGGCAATTGCCGAGTTTGCAGAATCTTTATTAATTATCCCAAAGGTATAGTGTTTAATGCAGCAAATTTTTGAAATGTTCTAGGGTGTCATCATTTTCACTTGCATTATGTTTTTGGTAGGTACTTGCTGTCAATGCTGCCAAAGATGCTATTGAATTAGTTGCCAAACTACGGGCTTACCACCACACAGCACAAACCAAGGCAGATAAGAAGCATCTCTCTAGGTATTTAAATTATTGCATCAGTATGCTTTATCTGCTAACCGAATGGGTCGGTGTCGCAGTTGGTTATTTTGTTTAGTATGCTTTATCTGCCCTCCTAATTTTTCTTGCTCTGGTAGGTAGCTTTGTTTTGTTATTTTTTATCTTCACCTTGGGTGTGCATCACACACACACACACACACACATATATATATATATATATTTATATTTTTTTTTCCTTCGTATATGTCAGTTAGGTTACTATGACGCATCAATTTCTAAAAAAGACCTCACGTTTCTCCTTCAAGGAAACTCATAGAAAATTTCATTTTTACACGCGTTTTCTCTACCTGTTGTCGTTGGAGGTTTTACTAAAACAATAGGCATTTTATTTTTATTCATGTATGTAAATGAGTTTGTATGTAAATG
This sequence comes from Sicyos baderoa, assembly GCA_037832685.1. NCBI lineage: Eukaryota > Viridiplantae > Streptophyta > Magnoliopsida > Cucurbitales > Cucurbitaceae > Sicyos > Sicyos baderoa. The sequence continues at coordinate 4,493,065 of JBBMEF010000021.1, read as the reverse complement.
AGACAAAGCGGTTGAGTTGGGATTACATTGGTTCTTTTTAGCCTTGCTCAGCCTTTTTAAAAGTTCAAGGTGCACTACGGCAACTTGAAAAAAAAAGAAAAAAAACCCTTAAACTTATGATTTTTGCGTGTAGGATTTGTTAAACTTATTTTTGCGTGAATGTTTATTGATTTTACTTCCATCATTTTGAGCAGCATGGGGCTAGATCTAAACAATGGATCCATTCGCAATAACTTGGAAGCTGGAGTCATTGAGCCGGCCATGAGCAAAGTCAAGATAATCCAGGTAAATTACATGTAAATTTGTCTTTATGTTTACTCGTTAACAACCTTCTTCATATTCTTTTTTTTCCCTCCCAGTTTGCGACTGAAGCAGCAATTACGATTCTTCGTATCGACGACATGATCAAGCTTTACAAGGATGAATCTCAAAATGGGGAGGAATAGGTTGTTGTTTTTTCCTTCATGATTCTAGATAGAGAAGATTACTGCCATTGGTTTTTTTCATAGGTAGGCAGCCTTGTTATTGCTGACTTGAGTTTATTATATAAAGTAGATTTGTATCCAGGTGGTGAAATGTGCATTTCTATCTATTGTGTTATTTATGTTGACAATACTTTGGGCAGCTACTGATCCTTCTGCACATTTTGATGATGCCAGTTGGTCTTTTTGGAGAAGTTTTGGCCAGGTTTGTTTTGAGAGAAAATATTATTATTATATCATGTGTTAATTTTCCTGTAATTTTGAACACTGGTTTTTTTTTTTTTTTTTTTTTTTTTTTTTTTACTTTTGTAGCATGTGTTAAGGGCATTTGATTTTGTGTATTTTGTTTTCATCTTTAGTATAAGATGAGAACATGGAAAGTCAAGTTGAGAAACATAACCTCAAATATAGTTTTCCTTCCCATTTAGACTTATATCTCACAAGGTATTTAGTTCTTGGGTAATTTATTTTTTGATTAAGATACATTTTTAAAATACTAGAGTGTGGATTCTCACAAGGTATTTAGTTGGGTAGTTTTTTGTTTTTTTATGAAAAAACTCAGTTGAGCTATGCTTAAATTTACCTAAAAAAATGCAAATTTTTACCTAAAATCAGATGTATTTGTCATTTTAGTGGCATCTTGTTTAGTGATCATGATTATAGCTTTGAATCTCCCTTTTATTCATATGCACATTTATTTGCCTTGATTTATTATTATTATTATTTTGGGTCAGAGGTTTTTTATTAACAATTATTATTTTGTATATTGTTGGAATTTGTGAAATTGAAATAAAATCCAACATAATGCATGAACATGGAACTCCAGTCAATTCTCACACAAGTATGTCATAGGATAAGCAGCCCTTATATTTTTATTTATTGGTGCATGTAAAAGCTAGAAAACTATTGATACATCTTAATACAAGTCATTAAAGTTGAGATTTGCTTATTGCCAAATGAGACTATTTCACGGGAAAATGAACGCATTCATTGGTCAAAAATTTAAATTTATTATTAAATGGGTCCAAATTTAAACTTATTGCAAAATGGGGTCATCACGTCTTTCAGAAAGACGCGACCCTAAAAAAAAAAAATAATAATAATTAGGCCAACCAATTTAATCTTAACAAATTCTCAAATTCATTATATATTTTTTTAAAAAATTAACATCTACTAAAAATGTACGCTCTATTTAGATCTTTCATAACAAACTTACGTGTGAATCCAATTTTTCCTAAAATTATTTAATTAAAAAAAACCTTCTAAATAAACAATTTATCATCCACCCATTCTAAAATAAGCCTACGATATAATTTCTAAAATAATTTATTTATAGCATATTAATTTCTATCATTAAGTAATGATTGTATCTTTCATTGAATTATACCACTAACATTTTTTTTTTGTTAGCGATGAATTAGTATTGAGTTTATGCTATTTATTGAAATATTACATTTTTTTCAAACAAAAAAAAACAAACAAATGGTTATTCACTATAATTTTTCGAAAAGAGAGAAACGAATTGAGAGTCAAATATGAAAATTAGATTGTTGAGATATCAAAAGAAGTTTGAGAGTTATGATGCATTTAAAACTACAAGAAAATTTTAACTTGTTCATCTCCTCAACTCAAAACTATTTTTTTTTATGGATCTCAGCTCAAAACTTAATCGCCGGTAAAAAATATATATAGTCTTTTTTTAGAAGGTAAAAAATATATAGTTACATCTATGAAAATAATTTATTTATTTTGTGAAAGTGTACGGCCATAAATGGCCGTATATTTGAAAGAAAGGGTGCCGACCAATTAAATAGAAATCTTTTAAAATTATATAAATATTATAAATACAAACTTTTTATAAAAAAATATATAATGGATTTGAGAATTTGGAGTTTGTTAAGATTATGTAATTTTTTTATTCTTTTTTTAGGGTCGCGTCTTTCCTAAATTATAGGAATCAAATAACAACTCTAAATGGAAAATATTATTCTCTAACTTTGACCTAATTTCAACCCTCCCCTCAAGGTGGGTTGTGTATGACCCTCAAGGTGGGTTGTGTATGAAACACAAGCCAGGCTTGAAGTTAAATTAATAAGAGTTGGTCATTGTGATGATGATGCGCTAATTGGACTAATTGGAATGAGATGCCAGGGCCAACTGAGAATTGAGAAGAGATGTTAGGCCAATTGGATGAGTGATGTCAGGCCAATTGGATGAGTGCTTTCAGAAAGACGCGACTCAACTTAAACCGTTTGATCATTGGTCGCGTCTTTCAGAAAGACACGACAAAAAAAAGGGTCGTAGCGTCTGTCAGAAAGACGCGACGACCCCATTTTACAATAAGTTTGGACTTGGACCCCGTTTGGCAATAAATTTAAATTTTTTACCCCTAAATGCCATTTCCCCCTATTTCTCCCCTATTTTGACATTTATTTATTCTTAAAGAGTCAAATCCCAGCTTGTCTTGTTCTTGCTTCATTAGTTCACAGTGTTGGTGCATCTTTCAGAACATGAATTCACACAACCTTTCACTTTCTTTCCATCTGTCATGTTCATTATAAAAAACACAACAAAATAAAATATATATGTCAAAATAACATAATATTATATTAAAGTGAAAAGTTAATCTCTGTGGTTGTTCTCTTTATTGTATGCATAAGTGAATCCAAAAATATGGAATTGTTTATTCGGTAGAGTTGGATTTAAATTATTATGAGCTGTTGAATTAAAATGTGTGAAATCCACATTTATATACTAAAAATAACAATTTTAACATTTTTAGGGTCTTCATCTAATATGCATGCCATAAATAATATTAAAATATATGTGAGATTTCTTTCGTATACAAAAAAGAAAAAAAACAAAATTTAAATTTTAGGAGGTCTTTTATCTTCTAAACATGTCATTAAATATTATTGTCTTAGGCGATGAGTTCAACCCATAATGATCACCTACCTAAAAATTAATTTGTTACGGATTTTCTAGACATTCAAATGTTGTAGAATTAAATGGGTATATTCTGTAACATTAGTCGAGGTGCGCGAAAACTAGCCTAGACAGTCACATATATCAAAAAAACAAAAAAAAACATAACATGTAAAGTACATACATACAAAAAAAAAAAAAGATTGCGACATACATATTTTTAAAATTTATAAAAGAACATTGTGCTCGAGAAACAAGTATTGGGTCCAAAAAAATAAAATAGAGATATGATCTAAAACTGATAAATCCAAAAACGACATCATTTTAAAAAGACATTAAGAATCTCACATTTAAAATGTGAGTATACCTCTAACATGTATAACATAGATGAGTTACTCATATTATCTCCAATTAATTTTGAGATGAAAACTCATACTATATCATACCTGGGCGATTGTTAGTACGGAGGTTGGTGCAGAGAGAAGTGGAACAACCGAGCTTGCAAAAGTAACGGTTATCCATGTGACTCAATTCCATTGGTGAAAGATCATTGATTGTCAAAAGACAATTGGCAACACAAATTCCACAGTCGAATATGCTGCCGTTGACGCAGACACCCATGATGCAGTTAAGATAACAACTATTTTCTTGGGATGTGGACTTGCCTACCACCAAGCTTAGAACCAAGCAAAGAATCACAAATGATTTCATGATTTTCCCTTAACTTAATTTGTGTTTTTCTTAAATTCTTTGTTATGAGTTCTCAAGGATTGAGATTTCCTCCTTTAAATAACCATTTTGCCTTGGTGGGAACAACATTTCAAGTTGGTAAAAAATCATTAAACCCTTGACTCATATAATTAATCCAACCATCTTTATCTTCTTTATTTTTTTTTCTTTCAATTATGTGCGACCATCATATATATATATTACTAAGAGATACTATCTCTATTAATTATGTGCCACATGGATAATATATTATATCATTAACTTTGAGAAATGTATATAAATTCATTAGTGAGTTGATCTAGTGGTCGGGAGAAACTTACCTTTAACTCATATAACTAATCCAAAAATCTTGGTTTTTTTTTTTTTTTTTTTTTTTTTTTTTTTTTTTTTGTTTGTTGTTTCAATTATATTTGTGTTGAAGTGCAACCATCCATTGTATATATTTAAGAGATATTATCTATGTTAGTATTAGCATTTTGGATTTAATAAAAAACTAAGTAATGAAAGTCTTATTGTTGTCATATAGTACTTTAAAAAATAATTTCCTACAATTACTTTTTACCAAATATTATAAGTTGAGACTATTTGTTCCAATGAAAACAGTCTCTAACCAGAGATTTATGGGGAAAAAAATATAAAGATTTGAACAACGCACGACTTTTAAGATAAACTAGTTTGGACTATATTTAGTCTAAAAATATATATATATATATATATGATGGTCGCAAATCAAACTTCGGGCACTTTTGGCCCATATACAGAAGAGGAGTGAGAAAGGAATGTGGGCCAATTTTATGTTTGACCCGTAGACTTTCGTAACTCCACTCAACTCCATGCATGGATCCCACGTTTTTATTTAAATATTAAAATATTAAAAACTACTTAATATTTATTTTTTATTTAAATAAAAACTTCAACAATTTTATTTTCATCACATCAAACATAACTTTATTATTAAATATCAATTTTTTTAATTAAATAAAAACTTCAACCATTATCTTTCCATCCCATTAAATATAGTTATCATTCCCTCCAAACATAAATTCATTCTCTCTTACCTTCTCTTCTCATCCCAACCCAATCCAACTCAATTCATCCTTCCGAACTCAAACATGCTCTTCAGGTTTCATCTTATTATTATTATTATTATTATTATTATTATTTCAATTCAAATTATGACAGAATTTTTAATATCATAAATTTATGAGAATAATTAAATGTCGTAGATATATTTTGTTTCCAACTATTTTCCTTTGCAAAGAAAAGATCAATTCTTTTTAACTATATAGATTATTGTTTTGTTTTGTTTTGTTTTATCTATTTAAAGTAGAGATTATTGAAAGTTTAGGGTCAAAATAAAATCTGAAATTTTAGGGTAAAATTTAACCACATTTGTCAAAAAAGTTAATTCAATAATAATTGAGGTTGAAAACTATTCAGAATCCACAACCTACTCTGTTAATATGATACATTTACATAAATTAAACCATTGATATCAGAGATATGCTCCAGAGATATCCGTTTAGGCGGGAAATGAGAGAGTAAACGGAGACAAAAAAATCGTCGTTAGGTAAGTGGGGACAACGAATGTATTTTCATCCTCGTTTCTCTGTCCTCACCCCATTTACATTTTATTTTAAAAAAAGCTATTTTCCTCTTTTTTCTACGAGTTTTTAATCTTTAGTTATAATTTTTTGTTGGAGCGGATGGATGAAATTAAATGTTTGGCTGCAACTTTCCAAGCTGTTTTCATCTGATGTGGTCGGGAGTTGAATGGTTTGGCGCATGAACTAGCTAAGGTGGGGGCTGACTCTTTTTTCTACCAAATTATATATTTTCATGAAAAAACAATTTATTAAAAATTATGAAATTTATTATGTATGCAACTTTGGTGTCCTCTATTAGAATTATAGCACATTTTTATCAAAAATTTGTTATACCAAAATTCTGAGTGATTGAACTGAATCGAATTCAATCATAACTAGTGATTGAACTTAATTAGTTTGTTAAGTGATTGAGCTCAATCACTAGTATTGATTGAGTTTGATTCGGTTCAATCACTCAAAATTTTGGTATATGTGCAATTATTTTCAATTTTGTGATAGAGATGCAATTTTTTAGCTCATTTTTGTTATACATAAAAAATTCCTTAAAAATATTTATAGAAATTAAAATTAAGAAGGGAAGACAAAAAAACTGAGTAAAATTCTTGCCAATTCTTGTCGGAGAATCCTCCCTCCCATTCCCACAAAAAAACAACATATATTTTTCACTTTAATTTTTAGAAAATTTGTTGTGTATACCAATTTTAGAATCCTCCATTAGAATCATAACATACTTTTATCAAAAATTCGTTTATACAAAAAATTAGAGTGATTGAACTCAATCGAACTCAATTAATAACTAGTGATTGAACTCAATCAATTTGTTAAGTGACTGAGCTCAACTCATTGAGTTCAATCAATAACTAGTGATTGAACTCAATCACTCCACTACTTTCAGTTTTTTAATATATGTGTAATTATTTTCAATTTTGTGCTATATATGTAATTTTTTAGCCAATTTTTATTTTACATGAAAAATTCCTTAATTTTTATCTGTTTATTAATTGTAATTTTTTATTTTTTATTTTTTATTTTTTTATATATATTTGGTATTAATTCAAGAACTGTTTTTAGTGACTTGAATTATTTTGTTGCAGATAAGTGTTCCATAATTTTCTCCACTCTAAGAAATATGTGATTAGATACCATTGTCTTAGCTCGAGTGCATTCACATAATTAAGTCCATAAGTATTTAGTGTTCTCTCACATTTTCCACTCAATTTTTTCTGTTCGATGGATATGACAACTCAAAGATGGATTTAATTTTAAAAATTATTTTTCAAATAAATAATTCAAATATCATAATTTTGTGATCAATTAAAAAGTGTGACAAACAAAACATATAAAAATTATTGGGAAAAAATTATATTTAATTAACACAGTTTTCGAAAAATATATTTGTTGGTCCCTAACTCTAGTTTTAGTTGGAATTTCACTTTGTTTTATATTTCAAAATTAATTAATTTTACTTTTAATATTTTAATAATACTTAATTTTAGTTTATTTTTAATATTTTAATAATACTCAATTTTAATTTTTGAAGTAACAAAATCATTAGTAAATTAGTAATTTTAAAATATAATATTTTAATGATATATAATTATGGTGTTTGCAATGTTTTTTTTTTTTTTTTTTTTAATAATAATAATAACATGAGACTCAAAAGACACATTGTCCTTTTTATATTTTTAGATGAAACAAATATTAAACTTTTTTTTTTTTTTGTATCTTCTAGAGAATAAATATAAGATTAATCTGTTTCTCAAAAAAAAAAAAAAAAAAAAAAAAATTCATTTATCACTTTTTTTCTTCTCATCAATCGGTCATAAATAAAGTAACAAACAAAACATATAAAAAATATTGGAAAACAAATCTATTTAATTATCACAGTAATAATAGAATGAATTAGAGTACGACAAATGTTACAAATAATTTAAAAGGAAAGAGAGAAGAGTTTTTTTTAGTATAAATTGGGGGAAGAGAATGATTACAATATCGATTCCAGTAATCGAACCTAGGAATGTAGCGTGGAAATAGATTAACATCAAATTCGTGTCACCGACCCATTCGATAGAGAGAAAGTTTATAAATTCGAATCTTATAAATTTTGTTGAATAAAAAATATATCGTGGACTCTCAATCAAGTAGTTAGTTGGGTGAAAATATTTTAACTCATTTGAGGTACTCTTCTAGGCAAAGAAATGCTATTTTTTTAATCAAATTCTCAATTTCATCAGCTTTGTTGTTAAATTTAATTTAGATAATTGTTACAACTTTACTTTCTTTTAAATTTTATGAAACAAAACAAAAAAGCTTATCTTTAATTTGTTATTAATTTGTTCCATACTATATAACGTTTGTGGGGAGATACGTTGGAGAATCGCTTCGCTAGTTCAAGGTATGTATGGCTCTTAGCTCTCGGGATGTTGTTTGGTAGTGCGTCGGATTAGCGATGTAGCTCAACTCTTCGGGGGATGGTCTCTCATGGTCCGAGCCCTCGTGGGCCGAGTGTTTGCTCGATTTCTTGATGGACTAGAGGTGTCTATAAATTAATGTCTTCCATAACACTCTTTGAATTTTTATGAATTAAAATAGATATTTTATGCATATTTATTTTTTTTGAAACAAAAGAGTAATCATGTCCGTTCCTAAGCAAGACACCAGAAAATATCGAAGGAATGGAGGTACAAGAGGTGTCTACAAATTAATGAAGAGTCTCGAACTTGAGATCTTAAGAAGAGCACACCGTTAAAACCTAAGGTCATGTTTGGTGGGGGGATTAACTTAATTCGGATTAAGTTAAGCCCCCTAAGACGCGTTTGGTGTAGGCGTTAGGCAAAGCCGAATTTCAATTTCATTAAACTCAGATTTTGAACAGTGATTACTGTTGAAATCCGAGTGATTTTTCGCCTCTTTCACTCATATTAACTCTCTCTCTTCTTCTCTCTTCCTCGGTGTGTTTTTCATTTTTTGTTTTTGATTCCTCTTCCGATTCAAGCTTGTAATGGTTATTTGGTTTTCATATTCATCAATTGCTAAAAACATTGAATGTTGGAGATGGTTGAGTGGGGTGTCCTGATTTTTCTTTGATTTTAATTTTGATTGTTGCAGAAGAGAGAATGAGAAAGAAAGGGGCCTTTGCAATTTGGAACAAACAAAAAAAACGGATTGTGGAACAGAGAAGGAAGGGAAGGAAGGGAGGAAGAAAAAAACTCTTTACTACATTTTTCTCCAAGTTAATTGACACCTACTCACTAGTGGAAGAATTTTTGCCTTTCGCTGCCAAGTGGGGTGTTATTTATTTTAGGGGTTTTTGCTAGACCAAATTGATAAAATATTTACAAAGGTAAATTTGAAATTTTTTAGCAATCATAATCATATATACGATTTATACTAAATAATTAATAGATAATAAGTTTTTTATTTATAAGAATATTTGTTGGCATATAATTAATGTATTTGTTTTTTAAGATTCATTACTCTTTTCATTCTAGATATAAACTAAAAGTGAGACTAAAACTAAAAAATAAGCTTATTGTCATGTGTATAATATCTCTACCTTGTAATTTTAAGCTTATACCAACCTTGTATTAAAATAATAAAACTAAAATTATTTTGATATAATTTAGATGTTTCCTAAATTTGTTGAATGGTATAAATGTAGATATTGAGTTAAAATTGAAATAATATATATATATATATATAAATGTTATGTTGTTCCTATTTCAAATTAAAGTAATTTTGTCATTTATCTATTGTTAAGGAAAAACAAATTGAGGAGTATATATTTAAACAAAATGTATGAAAAATGATAAATAAAAACTCAGGTTAAGTTAATCCTTACACCAAACAACAATCAGCTTAACTTAATCCAGCTTAATTTAATCTCTCCACCAAATACAGATTAACTTAATACCCAGCTTAACTTGATACCCAGCTTAACTTAATACCGATTAACTTAATCATAATCCCTGCACCAAACACGCCTTCAATGTTTGTTGAACAAAGAGAGAAAAATGTGAGAGTGAAACAAAAGTGAATATGTTTCTATTAGAAATGTGGAAATTGGTGATATAAACTTCTCATGGAAGTTCACCTTTTTATAGGTACAAAATATGAAGCCTATTTAATTTCTATAATTTAAAAGAAACTAAAAATAAAAACTTAAAACAACTTAAAAAAAAAAAAACTTAGATAGAGTTAAGTTATCTTTATAAAAAGAAACTTAAACAATTAATAAAAAGAAACATAGACAATAAATATAAAACTGAAAAAATAATTAAAAAAAGAAAAAATTCATCAATTTCAACCAAAGAACTACTAGTCTAAAAACAAAACTACAAATAAAGATTGCAAAGAATTCAAGAGACCAAATTCTATGATTTGTCAGAATTGTAAAAGGCATGTTTGCTCAATGTGCGGCTACCCAATGACTTGGTAGTCGGTAATATTGGGATGTTTGGGACAAGGAGAATGATAATATATGGGGAGGATGAGAACTAGAGGAAGAATATTAAAGAGAATGATTATATGTGTTTGTAGTGAAGAGAATGTGTTGATTTGTGAGATTTTATTATAATTCCATATGTTTGATTCTTCCATATGTGTAATTCTTCCTTTTTTGTAAATGATTTCTTGTTGTAAACTTAATTTCTTTGAAGAGTAGGTATTCTCCTATTTAAGAAGGAGCATTGTAACATCACAATTATCGAATTATTAACACAATACTCATTGAAAAAAAAACAAAATACATATCACATAGCTACAAATCGTACATATCAGCACATTGACATACAATATATAATTTCATAAATTCAAACATTCAACAAAAAATAATTTATGCATATTACAATGTCACATAGGAATGCATTAATCAACACAACACCAAACATGGATCAATATAGGTAGATTACCAACAACAAAGAACAATAGTATACATATCACATAGCTCATCAAAAAAAAAAAGAAGTATACATATCACACAGTACATCACCATGGAGTGAAAATTGATTAACACCAAAATAGATAATCAATCACATCACCATGTTTTATTTATTTTTTAAATTTATATTACGTCAATATAAAAAACAACAATTTCATCCAAATATTCTCAACAGTATATTATATAACAAAATATATAAATATATTTATATTTATATTTTTTTTCAAGAATTAAAATTAAGTATTTTTAAATTATCGAGATTAAAACTATACATTTTTTAAATGTCACACATAAAAGTTTTTGTCAACATTTGCTATTATGTTTGATTCATAAAAGAACCCAAATTGTTTCATAGTTGCATTAAAATATTTTATTTAAGAGTAATAGTCAAAATAAAATATATAATTATAAAAACTAAAATGTAATTTGTTTTAAAGTTAGAATTTAATATTTTATGTTTTAATAAAACCTAACCCATAGCTAGGGACATTAGACTAATTAAATACAGAGAAAGTTAACTATATTTAATATACCATAATTTTATACCAGCAACTAATTTTGAACCTGTACTAAAAAAAAACTAATTTTGAACTTTTTCCAAAAAAAAAAAAAAAAACTAATTTTGAACTGCACGAAATCATAATTTACCCTTTATTTAATAATAAAAAAAGAACTTAGATTTCGATCCACCGTCCGCTGCGATCGTCTCCGTGTTGTCCCGACGAAGGTTCTTCCGATTCAACCCAGATTTCGTTTTAGGGTTCTTTCCTTCCATTTCTCCGATCATGGCTGCGACTCGATTGACGCCAGAAGACGCCGAGCCCTTGCATCAAGGCCGGGCTGCTCCCTCCGCCGTTGATCTGGTCTCCGACGACGACCGGTCAGTGGCCGCCGACTCGTGGTCCATCAAGAGCGAGTACGGCAGCACCCTCGACGATGACCTGCGTCATGCCGACGCTGCCGAGGCCCTATCTGCCGGCAATTTGCGTGCCGCTTCCGATTACAGGTCTACCGCTGTTTCTTCTTTCCAGTTGTCTCAATTTTGCTGCAAATTGTTCAATCCCAATTCGTTTCGTTTCTAAAGCATTAAACGTTCATGTTATTGTTGTTGATTTCTGGGATAAATGAATATGGTTCTGTGGCGCAGATTATGTACTTTTCTCTTACACTTGCCTTAATTTCATGAAGGTGCGATTAGATTCTCATTTCTCCAATCATTTGCTCTTTCTTTCTTGGTAATATGGATAGTGTTTTAAAAAGCCCCAAAAGATGCGCCAGACTCATAAAAGCCCTGGCTCAATGTTGGCACCTCGCCTGGCCTATGGCTTTTTTTTTTAAGAAATCTAAGTAAAACTGTAATATTTTACTCGTTTTTCTCTGTTTTTTTTTTAAATTTCTAATTCAATCAACAATACTGCAAAGTTTTATATATAAAAAAAATACAATTAAAATATAATACAATTAAAAAATTCAATTAATCCTAATTGCTAATCCACTTCTTTGTTTTCTCTAATTATCGTCAATGAAGGAGTCGCTGGGGATGAATATATATTTAGCGACCATAAGTTTGATCTTTAAGACTTTAGGTTTTTATTTGGGATTAATATTTTAATGTTCCATGTTTTGTATGGGTGAAAATGTGAAAAATTCTTATATTGAATAAAATTAATATATATGTTTAGTGTAGACACACATATATATACACAATAGTTTGCTTTGTTTTTTCTATTCTATGCATGGTGTGCATTGGAAAAAAGAGCTCGCGCCTCAGGCTCCAAAATGTCGCGTGCCTTTAAAAACACTGCCTATGGATTTCGGGTGGATTTATTGTGCTGTGTTTACCTTTGGCTCTTTAATCTGCACGAGTAGGAGAATTGTTCTAGTTGTGTTATTTTTGCTTTGTTTGTTTAGTGAATAGATAGATCTAGATTTCACAACGTTTAGCTGTAAGCTGTAACTAATTGCTTAGAATTGGGTCAATGAAAAATTAATGACCTGATTAATGGATTCCAATCGTGGTATCCACTTATCTAGAATCATATATACCTAAAGTTTTTTAGCAACTATAGTGGGGTTAGGCGGTTACCTGGTTGAAGTACACATCAGTTACCCCATACCCTCATGAATATCGAAGAAATTTTTTCTTAGAATCTTCACAACTCTGTGGGCAAGTAGAATATTCCACTTCTACTAAGCTTAAAAAATATTAATACATGGGATTTTTTAATGGGCGTAGTTTAATCCTAAACAATACTTGTTACATTTTCAGTTCTGACAAGGATGAAATAGAACCAGATTCTGAAGCTGTGACATCAATGCTAGGTCTTCAAAGTTATTGGGATTCTCAATATGCTGGTGAACTGACAAATTTCCGTGAACACGGTCATGTTGGCGAAGTCTGGTACGTTAGCATATCTTGTTTTCTAATATTCTTGTAATATCATTATGTTGGCATTCTGGAAGAATTATGTTGTTGCCATTCTGGTTAAAGATGTAGCTAGTAGCTAGCAGCACATTAATTTTGTGCACTTTTTTGGCCTGCTATATTGTTATACTATCGATCATATTCTCTAATCACCATTCCTTATCAATGTACCATATTCTGCTACACAGACTACTGTTAGTTAGTTCTGTTGAGTGATTGAAGATCTGTTTGTGGACTATTAACTTTCTGAATATGATATTTTTTTATAGGAAAGGATAAACTTTTCATTCATGAATGAAAAAAAAATACAAAAAGTCCTATTGAAACTATTACATCATATGTTACCAATGAGCATATAAGAATGAAAGACCATAGCCACATCAATGTGTCATACACAAATTTCGGTGGGTAATGGATAAAGAATCAGCGCCGGTTCGGTTCCCACATGGAAACCTTGGATAAGACCATCTTCTTCCTTCTTCAACAACATATTGCTAAGGCAATCAATAATGCACCTCTAAGAGAAAAGAAGATAACGGACCACCTTGTCTAATGCCCCTAGAAGCTAGAAGCTTTCCTCTCGACCTGCCATTGATGATAATAGAGTAGTTGACAGATTGAATGCACCTCTAATCCATTTTCTTCACATAGGACCAAAGCCTTTAGCAACAAGGATTTCCCAAGGAAAATCTCAATCCACCATATTGAAAGCTTTCTCAATGTCAATCTTTATAACCACACCTTCTTTCTTCTTCCTTTTTCATTCATCAATAAGCCATGACTCCTAAGGGGTGGAAAATTTAATTATTTCAACTAACACTCTCCCTCACTTTTGTGGGCTTAGAAATTTGAGAAATGCCCTACAAGTGGAATTTAATTTTAATTGGAGAGGAAACAACTTGGCATTCGAACTTAGGATCTCCTGCTCTGCTACCATGTTGAATTATGTTAAACTACCAATCAACCCAAAAGCTTAAGCTTATGGATTGTTGTAAATTTAAATATATCAACCAACACTCCCCCTCACTTGTGGGCTTAGAAATTTGAGAAATGCCCTACAAGTGGAATTTAATTTTAATTGAGGAGGAAACGACTTGGCAGGGGTTCGAACTTATGACCTCCTACTCTGATACCATGTTGAGTTATGTTAAATCACCAATCAACCCAAAACTTAAGCTGGTGGATTGGGGTAAATTTAATTATATCAACCAAAATTTTATACTTTCTTCACTCTTCAGGTTTGGATCTGAAGTTATGGAAACTGTTGCTTCTTGGACAAAAAGCTTGTGCTCTGATGTTTCTCAAGGTCGCTTTCCCAATCAGGCTGGCAATGTTAAATCACTGAATGTTGAGCAGGATTTCGAATTCTTGACTAGTTGGAGTGTACTCGATATTGGCACGGGAAATGGATTACTGCTTCAGGAACTTGCTAAGGAGGGGTATGTTTTGATTTTCCTTTTGATTCTTTCTCTGACAAGCATATTAGGATGCTCATTGCCAACAGATTCTTGAATCTGTTGGAAGGTTTTGTTGGTTGGTTGACTTCCTTCCCAAATAATTTCCACCGTTGTTGCATGCTTTTCTTGGAGGGCTTTTTCTTGAAGGAAAAGGTAAGTTTCTTTGGTTAAACCTCATCAATAGATCTCTTGGAATGAGGATGCGGAGAAAGAGAAACACCCCTTTTTTTATTGACGTTAGGTTGTTCCCTTTTATTGAGGAATATACATACCCCTTGAGATTTCTGATTAAGAAAGCGTCATTGAAAGTCATCTATATATTCCTTTGTTATGGCTGAGATTGAGGCTTTTCTCATAAAAAGGTTACTTCCGTTTTTGTAGGGTATCTCTCTTTTCCCTTTTGTGGGGCGCTTCTTTTGTATATGTCTTATTTTTCTGGTGCTCTTTCATTCTTTTCTTGATTTATCATAAAAAAAAAAGACTTTTGCACTCAACTAGAAGGTCTTTGGTTCCCAATTATCCATTTCTGTTAAGTGATTGACTGGCTCTAGTTTTGAACTAAATTTAATCATAAAGGCGGAAAGATTTTAGTTTCTAAAGAATGAACAAGCTCTCAGTAACATCAGAACTTACTGATTGTCATCTTGCATTTTTTTTTTTTTTTTGCAGATTCTCTAATTTGACAGGTACTGACTATAGTGAAGGGGCAATAAATCTTGCTCAAAGCCTTGCAGAGCGAGATGGCTTCTCCAATATCAATTTTTTGGTACGACTTGGCTCACAGATATCTTGATCGCCAACTTATTCAAAATCTTTTCAAATCTCCTTGTCTCTATCTTGGATGTGCTATGAAAATAGTTACCTTCTACTCACATTGTCATATTTTTCTGGTCTATAATATGATTTGTGTGGCATATGTGATGTGAGTCATTGCGGATCTTGAAATTTAGGTGACCTTATTAGGAAACTAGTCAGATATGAAAGAGCAGGTAATTGGGTCCGAATTAGATTCGATAATTCTTTTTTTTTTTTTTGATATCCGAGACTGTCCGGGCCAGCTTGCGCGCACCTCGACTAATGTCACGGGGCATACCGCCTGACCCTACAACATTTGATAATTCTGTAAGGGTAATGTAGATTCTTTTACCATAAAGCTTCAGCTATCTTTGTGTCTATTACCTTAAGTTTTCAAATCTTAGTCATAGAATCTCCTTAGTTATCAGAATTACATCAGTATAAACCCACTGTTGGCCGTTTTTCTTTTGTAAACTACAACAAGTGACAAACTAGATTCGAGACTTGTAAAAAACAAATTAGATTTGGGAGATGGATTGGGCCTGTCTAGTCAAGTTCTCAAATCCATCCAATTGTTTGTCAGGTTATCTTGCATCAAAGTTTCAATAAAATGATTGTCACGTATTTCGTCAACATTGACAGCAAGTAGATTTGAAGTCTATAGATGATAATTAAAAAAAATTCTTGGAGTGAACAAAGGACATTAAATTATGGTTGTAGTTGTTAAGTGCCCTTTGGGGTTCATACTAGCTAGTCATTGTTTGATGCCTTTTTGAGCTATATAATTGGGTTATTAACTTTCCACAATGAAGTTTTAGGACCATCTTAAACATAAAAATCAAATCACCAGTAGATCCAGATAGCGAGTGGAAGTAGAGAATTTTATGAGTATGAAAGTTTTTTTTTTAATATCCGTGAGTGTCCAAACCAGCTTATGCACGCTTCGATTATTCTCATGCATGACGACCTGTAGAAAATTAACTCTTAAGTGGTCATCATGAATTGAACTCTTCACCTCTTAGTTTCTTTAAGATGCACTTCACCTGTATGAAAGTTAAAACTTATTTGCTAACAATTATCATAGTTGCATTGTTTTTACATGGCTTAGGTTGATGATGTTCTTGAGACAAAGTTGGAAGGGAAATTTCAACTCGTTGTGGATAAAGGGACTCTAGATGCAATTGGATTGCATCCAGATGGTTCTATTAAAAGGTAACTATAAGCTAATTTAGGCATCCTCTAATACAGTTGTATATGTACTGTTTCTCATTCGATCGATGCTTAATATGGACAGCATATGCTCCATAAGGAATGGATAATTGGTGATTTTCAAGTTTTAGTTTGATAGATATTACTGAATATAATTTTTTGTTTTCACTTTTTACTATTTCCAGGATCATGTACTGGGAGTCCGTATCGAAACTGGTGGCTCCGGGCGGGTTATTGGTAAGGCCTTTCTTTTCTCTCCATCGCCTATCTGGAAAATAGAAAATAAATATGGACATACTTCATGCTAACCACCATGAGTTATCTAGTGTTTTCATGCCACTGAGTAACATAGTAAAAGCACTTTCGAGTTCGAATCCAATTAGTTTTCTAGCACTCAAATATTGTAGCATCGTGCAAATAGTTTTGTGAGATTAATGAAATGCAAGTGTGAGCTACCCGAACTGACGGCGATCGATTTTGTTTTTTAAATAATAAAAGTAATATGTTCTTTGGCAAATTTGTCATTTCATTCTCTTAGAGCAACTGAGACCGACTCGCCACTGGTAACTTGTGTAGGTGGTCACTTCCTGCAACAATACAAAAGATGAACTTGTGCAAGAAGTTGAGAACTTCAATCAAAGAAGGGTTATTTGCCCTGCAGAACCAGAGTCATCAGATGAAACACCCAGGGAATCGCCTACATTTCAGTATCTCAGCCATGTTCGTACGTACCCGACGTTCACCTTTGGAGGATCTGTTGGATCTCGCGTTGCCACAGTGGCATTTCTTAGGAACTGATTCTTTTCAATGTTATCTTTGATTGAAGTAATTTCTGTATGGTACTCAAACTTATGGACTTGTTGTAGTGCTAGAGCCTACAACAGTTACCCCGATGGTGAAATGTTTTTTGCTTGACCATGAGACTCTGTGTTTGTGTAAAACTTCGAACCATTTTCAGAATTTTTAGCAAGCTTAGGGAACTGATGTAATTACGGGGAGTAAAGTGGAAAATTAATGAGTTGCAACTTCACGTCATGCTTTTAACTACATAGCAGGTGTTGGTTTGTTGGTTCAATCTATGATGTTGGTCATGTATTTGGAAATTAATTTTTTTCGAATTTTTTTTTGACATTCAAATATTGTGAAGTCATACCTGTGACAGTAGTTGAGATGCATTCAAACTGGTTATATATATACGCGCGCATTCAAACTGGTTATACATATATATATATATATATACTCTCAATTCAACTAATAGACTACTTAGTATATAAGACTGGGTTAAAATAACATCTTGCTTTAGGAGTAATATTGATGAGTTATGTTGAGTAGTTAAAAATTATGTTAAAAAATTCGTTTGGATGTAGTTTTTGTGTATTAGAGTTAAAACCTAATAGTTATTTTTAGTACAAGAAATGATTAAAAATCAATGGTTAAAAATGAGTTACTTTGATTGATTTGAAAGGAAAGATTAAAAAGTTAGAAATGATTTAGTAGTTATAAATGAATGATTAAAAATAAATTGTTAGAAATGAGAGTTATTTTTAAAAGTAAAAATGATGAGAAGTTAATAAAAATTTGTTTGGATGCACGTTTTCAAGGAGAACCTAATAAAACCTAAAACTAAATCCTACCTAAATATGTCAAGGCCAGGCCAGGCCGATCCTAAACTTATTTACAACAAAACAAGCAGAATTCCATGATTATGTCAATTTAAAGACAATCAAGAACAGTACGAGAACTAGCACCACCAAAAATCCGCTGAAATTCAAAACGCACAAAAGATTTTCAAGAACTAGAGAAATTCAACTCTCTCCAACATACAACACTTTAACAACAACATCGAGTTTAACGATACAAAATCGCAATGAAAACAAGCAGAATTTCAAGATCATGTGGATTTAAACCCTAAACAATCTATTGAACGAACCTTAACAGGGTGGGCTTGAATACGGAGAACTCAGCCAGTCGGCGACAAGATATCTAACGAGAGAATTGGCGGCCGCATTTTCGGCACCGGAGATCTGAACAATTCGATTCTTGATTCAGGGAATTGCGAGTTGAGAGAAACATTCTGCGAAATGGAAGAGACTGAGACTATAGTTTGTTCGCAACTGCAATTTTAGAGGGAAAATGGAAGCGGGAAACAATTACGGTTGGGGGTGGATGAAATTACGTAAATGCCACTGCCCGGTGCGCTGCCCGTCCAAACGGAGGTGAAATTGCGTGTACTTTCAACAACAATATTTTAAACCTGCTCAATAATGGGCCTATATTTTTATTTATTTTGGTAAAAACTAAGAAAGTAAATATTAATTTCCAATGTCGAAATTGTAATCAATCAAGTGACATCGATCGTTGATTACTTTTACTTTACTCTTTTAGATACGGTTGCACTATAAATTAATTTATATTACCGAAAGGATTAGCGAGGCTATAGTTTTATTGTTTTGTTGTAAATTAGTTCAATACCAGTGTCACGAGTTCAAACTCGAAGAATTAGTATTTGTAATTCCGCTTCCTAATTTGTACTCAACAAAAAAAATTAATTAATTTATATTTTATTATTATTGTAGATTATATTGTATTTGTTATTAAATTGAAATGAAAAAAAAAAATAAAGTTAGACTTTTACTTTTAAATAAATTTACTACTATTAGGGTGAACTTCTTATCCTTTTATAGTAATCGAACTTGTAAATGTCCTTAGTCTCATTTACTATCGTGCATCATGTAATTTTTTAATGGAAAACGATCTTTAATGTTTTGCCATTAAACATTGCGATAAATGTGTTGATAACTCTCAACCCTTACTTTTCTCCCTCTTTTAGTGTATGTTAGGTAACAATTTGATTACTTAAGGTATAAGAGTTTGGGAGAGTCAACGAGTTATTTGATCAACTATTTAAGAGGTCGATGGGTTGTCGGCCACCTCTTGAGAGGTTGATAATAAATGGGTCGACATCTAGGGGTTGGTTTCCTTTTGGCCGACCCCTTAGGGGTTGGCTCTACTCTTAGCCGATCCTTTGGGGGTCGGTTTCTTCTACCTCCTCTTTGTACTTTGCGAGTTTTTAGGGGATCGATTCCCTTGGGATCAACTTCCTCTTTTGTCAACTTCAATATCCTTAAGTTTTATTTGTTTTTGTGTTTAACAAATATTTTCACCCAAACATTACCCCAAAATTTAGCTTAAGCTTTTTGAAGCGGAACTTTTTTAAGAGTAGCTTTTCAATTGGTCATATTTCCAATTTAACTGTATCTTGGGGTTTATCCTTAATATTGTTGGGACTACATGAATAGCCTCCTGAGACTAAGCAAATAGTCTCCCTAAAATATTTTATGTAAGCCTTAATATTTTTAGGACGGCACAAATAGTTTAAAAGTATTTTCAGTGTGATCTTCTTTTTTTTTTTTTAAAAAAATCGGGAAATCGGAGCTTCGCTTCTCTGTACTGGACCACCACGAGCCCGTCTCTAGACTGTACCACCGGAATACTTCGGGTATTCTAGTTTGAGCTTAAATATTTTTAGAACTAAACCAATATTTTTGCAATATCTTTCCCACCAGACCAAACATATCCTTCATTGTGAATAAGTTAAGCTAGTTCCTCCATTTTTTACCCAATCCTAAGAAGTTTATTAGTGGATTATCAATCAATATTCTACTAACATGATGTACATTATACTGAAGATGAAGAAGAAATTACAATTCGAGTTATAGTTGAAATAAAAAGCATAATAGTCCTAAAAATTTGATAATTCAACAGATTTAACCGATTTAACGTCCTTAATGGAATGACACATCAAATTACCATCAGAATCATAATCTATTTTCCCTGAAAACTCAAGCGGACGACACCGTTCCCCCTGATAATCGTCTTCCTCCAAACCTCCTCGTCGTCGTCGCCATTGACACTAATTTCTTCTTCTTCGTCGGCCGCATCGACTTTCCTCCATGTTATCATCTTCGCCATTGAAATCGCTCTACAACTGATGTTACTGTTAATCCTCGACACCAAATTCTTTTGCTGTCGAAACCGATTCGATATCTTCGATTTTCTCAACGAGGTGCACACGAAAACCACGAGGGCGAAGATCGAGAGCGCTGCGAGTGAAGCAATGAGCGATGCTGAGGACAATGGAACATGATTTAAGAAGCTCGGGATCGGCCTGGCCATGGCGGACCAAAATGAGAGTTTTTTTTTTTTTTTTTTTGAGATTCAAATTGATAAAATATTTACAACACTAGGCAAATTTGATAGGTTGAGTTCAAAATCATGAAATTTTTATGGGTTGGGTTGGGTCAAGGTTAACCTAAAATTAACCCAACCCAACCCGAATTTATTATTTAGTCTAAAAAATATTATTTTTTGCCTATAACATAATTTTTATGTTATTTAATTATTTATATTATATGTATATGCATATTTATTTTATTTAATTATTATTGTTAGACTTTTTATTTTTTAATATTTTTCAAAACTTTAAATGTAGGTTTTGAAGTTAGGTAAACTTGAATTTTGCATTTGCAATAAGAATCAACTTATTTTAATGTTCGTTCTAAGTTTTTTTAGGAATAAAAAAGGAAGCGTTAGAGATTATTTATTGAGTACATTGTTTATCATAGTGAGCTTCTGTTAATTGCAAATTTATGAACCTGATAACCTAACTCAATCCGAAAATAAATAGTTGGGTTGTGTCTTTAATTGAGTTGGGTTGGAGAATTGAGCCTGGGTTGGGTTGAAAATCACCCCAACACAACCCATGTTCACCCTACCGCATATCACATCATTTTGTTGATGGTGAAATGAACATAAGACGTTTTATTATTATTATTTTTTTATTTGGATAATTTTAAAGCTAGCTTACACGCACCTCGCTTATTCTCACAAGACAATCACATCCTAGAATATTTATCTATCAAGAAAACACATAAAATTTATTTTTTAAGTAGAAGAGTACCATAAATTAAACTCATAATTTTTTAGTTCTCAAAATCCCTTTTAATCATTGGGTTGATGATGGGTTAACAAACATAAAAGTTAAAGTTTACACATTTATAATTGGACTAAAGATAAATTAAAGGGAAAAATGCCTAAAATCACCCCTATACTACGAATCAATTTACCCTGAAAAGTGAGTCAAAAAAAGAAAAAAAAACTGTGAAGTTTATTCAGTGTTGCAATTTAACCTCTACGTAAAAAAAAGTATCCCTTTTCTTGCATCTTCAACCTCTCTATCTTCATCTGTCGATTAGATATTTGTTCAACCTCCAGATTGGTTAAACAATGGGAACAACAATTCTTGATTGCCTTGGTAAGAGAAAAACCCTTTTTTTTTCTTATTCGTGATTGTCCGGGAGAGCTTGCGCGCACCTCGACTAATGTGATTGTCCGAGACAGCTTGCACGCACCTCGACTAATGTGTGATTGTCCTGGACAGCTTGCGCGCACCTCGACTAATGTCACTGGACATGTCTGACTCTACAAAACTTGGATGTCAAAGAAATTCGTAGGAAATCAATTCTTAGGTAGGTGACCACCGTGAACTGAAATCCCAATTCTATTTTCCTAGATGACAATTCTGTCCTCAAATCTTTTTTTATTTTTTGTAATCGAGAAATCGGAGCTTCGCTTCCACTATACTCGGAGTAACCACGCCTGTCCCTAGGCCAGACACCGAGAGATATTGAAGGAATGGAGACACGAGGTGTCTATAAATTAATATCATATGTGAGTCTCGAACTTGAGACCTTGAGGAGAGCACACATTCAAAGCTTAAGTCTTCGACCATCGCGCCACCCCATAGAGATCCTCAAATCTATTATAAGAATTTAAGTGCGTAACTGTTACAAATATCATAGTACACGGATGGTTTGTGCAATTTTCCTTAAACAAAATTATAGTTGATAAGATGGCATATGGTCTAAAATACAAAAGATCTCACAAATCTCCTAAAACATTCTTGAATTTGACTCATAAAATAAAACAAATATTTGTCATCAATGACAAATATGATATTTGAAATAGATCAATGTAGTTATCATTCTCCAGTCCTTACAATAGATATTTGTAATATAAGCACAATAACATATCCCGAACCCGAGCAATTTTTTTCTTAAAAACAAAAGAAAATTGCTCATACCTAGGCATACATTCAGCAGGAGTGAGATACAATAAAGCAGCAGCTACAAGCACAAGCAGCAGTTGTTCATTCATTTGAAGTTGTATATTCATTTGGAGTAGTTCCTCCATCTGCATAAATATACCGCGATCATATCAGTACGATAGAGTTGTCAAGAATGGGCAGTCGACCTTTTTTTTGGTTAAATCATAAGTTTGGCCATTAAGACCCCGTTTGATATCCATTTGATTTTTTGTTTTTGGTTTTTTAAATTTAAGCTTATTCTTACTTAAATTTCTAACAATATGTTTTATGTTTTCTAAAATGTATCCATCTTTCTTTAAGAAAGTAGGTGAATGCTAACAAAATTTTAAAAACAAAAACAAACTATTGGAACTACTTTTTTTGTTTCCAAATTTTGGTTTGGTTTCTAAAATTATAGGTAAGATGTAGATATCCTAATAAGAAAAAACATATGGAAAAGTAGTTGTTGTAGACTTAAATTTCAAAAAACAAAATGGTTATCAAACGGGGCCTAAACCTTCACAATTGTGTTTATTTAGTTCTAGTACTTTAAAAAGTTTTTAATAGATCTCACAACTTTAGAGTTTAGTCTATTTTAGTTCCTATCCCTACCTTAAAAGTTTTTAAGGAGCTCCTTTTTTTTGTCTAATAGATCTTTGTAGAGTTTTTTTTTTTTTTTTTTTTTTTTTTGATGTTTAATAGGACAGTATAACATTTATGTTGCCGTAAGGCCTAAGATCAACCTGCAATGAAACAAAGAACCTAACAATAGATATCTGCTAGACACAATTCAAAGTTTGAGGAGAAATTTCTTAATTTCAAAAACTAGATAGACAGTATACCCAACCCAATCCAACCCATGAAAAGTTCATTAATTTGAACTCAACCCAACCCGACCCGTCAAATTGGGTTGGGTTGCTTTGGGTTATTCGGGTTGTTTGAACACCCCTAATAGACAGTCTTGAAAGAACCCATAGGAGTTGGTTATTTTCCGCTAAAGCTTGAATGGTAGGGCATACCTTCGCGCATACCTTCGCCATCTGATGGAGCATAAGGAGATTTCCGGTATCGTGTTTGCTGTTGTGTTGGCTAAGCAAGAAAAAAATTGCAATCACATAAGTTCTCCTACTTGATGATAACAATAATCGAAGAAGAAAGACAATAAAAAAAGAAAATACAAGACAAACAGATCATTTCATAATATTTGTATGGATTTGAGCAAAAACAGTAGCAGATATGGAAATAGAAGCACCATCCTTTGCAAGATTACAAAAAGGGGTTAAACGATGAACTCAAAACAATGCAAGATACACAGTGGAGCCCAAAAACTTCCCATAAATTACAATGTTGTTTAGTACTACAATTCTTTACAAATGGAGGTATTGGAGTTTCACTTTCAACATTTAAATATCTCAAAACAAAAATCAAGCAAGGGTTACCAAACAAAATTCTTTCCACTACTTGCTTAAAAAGAAAGAAAAAAAAAGGTTCATATTCTAATACAATAACTAGATACTAAAACTAAAAAATTGAAAACAAAATGGAAATTAAAAATTGTAATGCCCTAATCATATGCATGAATTATTCACCAACCTGTAATTTTGGCCGAAGGGCTTCTAAAGGTCCTTTAGGCTTCTCAGCTCCTTGCTGCCATAAGATAAATTAAGGAGGACATATTAGCCAATTAGTGAAGTTATGCAAACTCATTTCAGGATTAAGTAACAATGGCAATATATGTTAACAAAAGAAATACCTTTCCCAATGCCCAATCAGCAGAATCAAAAAAAGCACGTTCATGATCCTAAAGTTGAAATTCAAAAGCTTTAAATACCCATGTGAAAGGATGCACGGATCTCATTGAAAACCATACTGAAAGAATATATAATTCTTGACAAGAGAAAAATTACCTTAGAAATAAGTGGTGGCTTCTTGGGAATAATCCCTCCATATTTTTTCTTTATAACTTCTTCCTGTAGAGAAAATCAGTTACCAACTTCTATAAATTGATAAATTTGTTATAAAGTTTACAAAATGCTAATGTATGAAGAAGTTACAAACCTCTTTCCGAGATGATGACATAGATTCGCCAGATCCGACATGGCCATCTCCATCCACTCGCCCCGTCTCTTTGATAGGCTCAGACATGATTAACAAGAAAGCCTCACAACAACAGCAGCTCCAATAATTATTCAATTACAGCCTGCAGGTAAATTCAACTAATCGTTAGTTCTAACTTCTAATCAGGGCTAGGGGCAAATGAATTGTCAGTATCTTCAACTCATTTTTTTTCTTCTTTTTATATTTGTGGACCGTGAGTGTCCAGATCAGCTTATGCACACATCAACTATTCTCACAAGATAATCATACAAGATTTAGTTATCGTCTTTAACTCATAATCTTCAAGAAGGTTAAAGATCAACTTAAGAGCTAGCTGCAATTCATAGAAGGTCAGCCAATTCTTCGACAATTTGTCAACACTCTACATTCATATGTTATGTATATATATATATCCATAAGTATCCCGGCCAGTAACGTGCACCTTAATTATTTTTGCGAGATAATTATCAAACCTTACTATATTTAGTTGTCAAGGTAACTCGTAGGAATTTTAAGGTGGGTGGTCACCATAAATTGAACCCATAACATATAAGAATTTCTCACCACTATCCTCTCGGTCCTGCTATCGAAAAAATATTTCTCTCTCTACCTTTTTCTCTCCTGCATCTCTCACAAATAACCCTTTCACCGTCTACCCTTTCTCTTTCTGATGTCTCATCGGAACTCCGACCAGCTAGTTAGATAGAAATGCCTAAACACCCGCGCTCTAAGAACATTGAACGGAAAAATTATACTATTGATATCGACTCACGATATAGAGGAAGTCGTGTGAAAAATTCCGAGACCACCAAAGAGCGTGCTTTCTTCGTCTCTCTCTAGTGTTCGACTTTGGAATGGCTCAAGAAGATTTGCGAGACCCTTACTTGGTATCCATTAATAAGTAGACAGAATATGGGAATATTTCATCAATAGAAAGCATGTGATGTAATATCAGAAACAAGAAGTTCTACCACTCAACTTAAGAAATGGAATCTAACAGTAATAAACAAAAAGAATACAAAAAGAACTTGTGCAGAGTAGAGTAGTACATCATTGAAGAATTGAAAGAACTTATTTCAAAGAACAACATTCTTCACTCCCTTCTCCAAGAATCCATGCTTAATCAAATCTAGAACTAAGAAGAACAAGAACAAGAACTTATTCTCTCCCCAAGATTGAACAAATATCACAAAACAATTCCCATTCCTAATCCTCAAACACCGACTCAAAAGTTCAAAACACAAGTAAAGCAGACACAACTCATATCAACTGCATCCATTACATTCGATTTTTCGGAAACACAGATCAAACAGCCGTTTTCTAGTTCCAAGAATCTCTACATTCGATCACAGAACAATGTGAAATGCATCTAGGAATCAAATCTATGAACAAGATGGGAAAAACCGAGAGAAATGCGTACACGAAGATTACAGTAGAAGGATTGAAGAGCGAAAGCAGGGGATTGAGATCAAAATACCTTCGAGCTGAGAAATGGCGATGGGCGAAGACGATGAATTGAGCTCGGATCTCATCTGCTCTAACAACGACAGATCCAAATCATTTGTTTGCTTCTTAGATTTTGATTTTTTCTTCCTTAAACTAAACACCAACTTCACACCTACATTTCTCGCCTACTTTGAACAAAATAGTGAATTTGACTAATTTCGGAATGGGTCGGTGACGCACTTCGTTATTTTGATTTGGGTTAATTCATTTTAACTCCATGGTCACATTTTCGAGTCTAGAAATTAGAATTTGTTCCACCCCTAATATATACACTAAAATAATCTAGTATTTATATGCTACAAAAATACTAGGGTCATGAGTTTGAACCTTGTAAGAATAGATATTTGTAATCCACTCCTCAATTTATACTAACAAAAAACACTAATTTTTGTCAACAAGACAAAAGCTCTGTAAAATAGACTTTTTTAAAAAAAAAAAGAAAAAAAGACCAAAACTCTATCAGTAGTAGATATTATAAGTTCAAATTATCTTCCCCTAATATTATTGTATAAAAAAAACACTAATTCTTAAGTAAATAGTTACTCTCAATTAACTCATCATTTTTAATTTTACAAAAATTGTCTTCATTCTATATCTATAATATTCTATATACATCTTTTAAATATAAATTTATGAGAATGTTAAAATGAAAATTTGATGGAGTAGTAATTTGAAACAACATGCCCATGACTAAAATACTTGAATGGATTACATTTGAAAAGAATGATGTGTTATATTGATTATCCATCTATATTTTAACAAATATATACTAATTTTAATATATATATATATATATATATAGTAATTTTAAAATATTTATAAAATATGAAGGTAATATTGCAACTAATGTGATTTCAAAAAAAAAAAAATGCAATTAATGTAATAATAGATGATTTTTCTTTAAAAGAATGACAAAATTCAAAGAAATATATTTTGCAATTAGCATTTATTAATTTATAAATGGTTTATTAAGTTCAACGGATATGGAAATGGAATATTGGACCTTTTCAACTTTTTAAAAGTAATATGTGACTTGCATTCAAATTGATTCACATAGTTTTAATTTTATATCATATTTTAACACATACTTAATTAATTATAAATTTAGTTCTTCAACTTTAAAATTTGTGTATTTAGTTTTTAAAGTTTCAAAATGTAAGTATAATTCTTGAATTTTTGAAATTTTAAAAATTCATAAATTTATAGGGAATTTGCATGTATATTACAATAAAATAAAAAAAATTGAGTAAATAGCAACTTTTTGAAAATATTTGCAAATCTA